>JAANYP010006260.1:0-117500 GCA_020465985.1 Centrapalus pauciflorus | reverse complement strand
GAATGGAGGTCTAGGTAAAAAAATTTATTTACGAAAAATAAACACGTAATATTTTTTTGAAAAAAATATGTCATTACTGTTCTAATTAAATCAACCAACTTTTGACTACTAATTTTGACCATTATTTTGGTTTTGTTAATTTTGAATGTACATGCAGTGTTGCATCGACGTTGGATATACGATATCAAGTGTTCATTCAATATTGATTATATCGGTCATGCTACATTGCATGATGGTCTCGTAATATTTTTTTTTACGAAAAATAAACACGTAAAATTTTTTCAAAAAAAATATGTTGTTACTGTTTTAATTAAATCAACCAACTTTTGACTACTAATTTTAACCATTATTTTGGTTTTGTAATTTTTGAATGTACATGCAGTGTTGCATCGACATTGGATATACGACATCAAGTGTTCATTCGACATTGAATTATATCGGTCATGCTACATTGCATGGTGGTCTGGTAATATTTTTTTTTTTACGAAAAATAAACACGTAAAATTTTTTCGAAAAAATATGTCATTACTGTTCTAATTAAATCAACCAACTTTTGACTACTAATTTTGACCATTATTTTGGTTTTGTTAATTTTGAATGTACATGCAGTGTTGTATCGACGTTGAATATACGATATCAAGTGGTCATTCGACATTGAATGATACCGGCCATGCTACATTGCATGGTGGTCTGAGTAAAATTTTTTTTACGAAAAATAAACACGTAAATTTTTTTCGAAAAAAAATATATCCTGACCGGTCTCGTTTTAAAGAGTATAAAATTCTCGTTTTTATGGTATAATTTTTTTGATTTAACAATTAATCATATTAATGTTATTTTAATTTAAAGAAAAATGATATTTATTTTACTAATGCCAAACTTTTTGCTATTTCCAATCTATTCCTTTTTTACCCCTGAAAGAAATAAAAAATCACTAATGTCAATCTTTTTTTCACTAATTCCAAACTTTATGGTTTTAATCAAGACCATTAGATTAATCTAATCTATGGACGATATTGGTTCTACGGTTCTACACTAAATTAAGGTTCTGCAATGATCCCATCTATATATATATATATATATATATATATATATATATATATATATATATGTATATATATATATATATGTATATATATATATTATGAAATGGAAAAAATAGTGATAATATACATAACATAGAAACGTGAGTAGGAGGAGGAATGAAATCTTAACAGAATCTTATACTTTCAATTTACCATTCCATCACTTCATGAGTATTTCATAACCATTTCACCTTCTTATATGACCCTGTATTCATAGTTTTTTTCTTCTCCTAAAACACACATAACACTAATACTGAGGTTTGTTTAATTGTTTGAGGATTGTTTAGAGTGGTTTTGTGTGTGTTGTGAATGGAATCGGCTGGAGCTTATGTTGTCGAAGAAAGAAACATCGACGGCGCCGGTGGTGGTCGTCGTCGACATTGGCAGCAATGGCTGCGGGCTGGTGCTCTGCATGTCTGTTGTTGTCATCTTTTTTTAGTTCAATTGAGAGAGGGAGAAGGTTAGCTTGGGCCTCTTCATTTAATCTTGTTGGGCTTAGGTTTAAGTTGAATTTTGAGCTGCTAAATTTATAAACAGATTTGGTTTATTAAGGAGATTATTGGGTTGCTAGCTTTACTTCTAAGGTTTACTATGTTGAGCCTTTAGTTTCTTAGTTGGACTATTGCTTTTATTTAGCTTGCGCATGTTTAATTGAATTCATATAGATTTAGTTTGTGTTAGTTTAATAAAGTTGGACCTAGGAATTAAGTTGGTTACATATTGACTTAATTACAGTGGTATAAAATATTAATTATGAGTTTATAATTTAAAATAACAATAATGATAAATTTAGTTGTTTTAGAAGAGATAATGCAAATTAATTTAGATTTAGATAGAAAATTTACTAGTTAATTACTTTTAATGAAAAGAAATTTATCTTTACTACAACTTTGAGGTACGGATTTAATTTTCCAAACAAGTATATATGAAATGTATGTACATGTTATCAGATTCGTTTCCTTACCATGCTATCACTTCTGAGCTTTGTCGATCAATATTCTTGAGAATCTCTTTATTATGCTATTTTCCCAGCATGCAGTATTTCATGTGATATGATGTAAGTCAGGTGGGCCACATGCGAAAGTATTTATATTCGTACGTATACGGCCGGTGGGCCATCATTTAAGTGTATGTACAGGGACGAGTGGGCCATCATTTGTTCTGATCGTGTACGGTTATTGGGTGGGCCGACGTATACATTTGTATTTGAGCGTGATACTTGTTCATTCATAATATATCTGCACATTGAAATTGATGTTTAAACTTAGAAAAACTTTTATTATATTACTTTTGAGGTTTATGCTGTTGATGTTGCTAAATACGCCACATTATTAGAATGTGGAATTAGAGACACCTTTGGTTTAAGTGAATTAAGTATCTTCTTGATAGTTATAACCTATTCTGAGTAGGGTGCATGATCACTTTTAGTTAAGCTATGATTTTACGTCATAACTTATATCCTGATGGCCATAGGAACTAGGGTATGGACAAGATAAGGTTAATATATAATATTCTGAGTATGTTTATAAATAATTGTAACTTAGTTTAGAAAAAACCGGGTGTGGAAAAATATAACACAATCATTAACCAAATATTCAATAACTTGTAATTTCAGAACTGTGACTCATGCACGGAGTCACAGTACGCCACATGATGATAGTGTAGTTACAGAGTCTTAGGATATCGAGCGGATAGAAGATGAGCATGAGTATGATCACGACTAATTTGATGATGAGATTGGACCTGGAGGGGAGCCGTTGACCCCTCGAGAGACCTGGATGATTTGATGAGTTATATGACTCGATATGTTTGCTAGATGATGGATGAGAGTCGCGTAGAGATGGAACAAAGTTTGTAGGAGATTCATTATCTAATTGTTACCTCCTGCATCAAATTTGATGCAGGTAACAATGTGATATGTACCCGGATTGGTGAGGGTAGGACTACTGATACTCGGGGTCAACGATCAGTCCTCGTTACATTTGAGGCATTTAAGGGATCTGTGGCAAAGGAGTTTGCTGGGGCTACCAAACCTGCAGAGGCTATAGAGTGGTTGGAGTGTACAGAGAAGGCATTTCGTCTGATTCACTATCTAGATGTTGATATGCTAGCATATGCTACAGGGATGCTAGTAGGCCAAGCACTTATATGGTGGAAGAACACACCTACGGAGATTGGTTCAGATTTAGTAGAGGCTATGACCTGGACTCAATTCACGAAAAGGTTCCGGCTGACTTGATGAGAACGATTGAGAGAGAGTTCATGTCCCTACAACAGGGTGTTGTGACAGTTCAAGAGTATGAGGCATTGTGGATGATGAGACGAAGATAGATATGTTTGTGAGTGGTGTTCGACCAGATATTAAAGAGTTCGTTGAGATGCAGAAATACGATACACTAGAGGAGGCAGCGATGGGAGCACGGAAGCGCGAAAGGACACTGGTTGGGTTTTCTTTTTCTTTAATGCCATCACCACCACCCGAAGAGATAAGAATGAGGGTTCTGGTCGTTCATTTCAGGCTTCAACCAAATCATCTGGTTCTTCTTTTCAGTCTCAGGTACCACGTGACTACCCTAGCTGGAGCAGAGATCTCATTCAATTCACATATCTAACTAATCATTGAAGCAATACAGGTGGATCTAGCAAAAGGATATCGTGAAATGGATGCTCATGAGCTCAGCAAGTTAAATAAGGTATTGTCATACTTGAGCCAAAGACCTGAGTATATCCTTTTATCTAACATATTTTATAAACAAGAAACTTTAAGCATAACAAACATTATATTATTCAATATCCATGTTTTATAGAAGGGCCAAATGTTAGCGGCCCAAAACCATAGGCAGGCCCTGCTTTGCTTAAGTTCCTAAGGCAACCATCAACCAATAAACATAGACATGTATATGTGTCACACCCCGTTACCCCGGTTGGCAACGAAGTGCGACGTCGCGGAAGCATAACCATAATCATAACGAACGACCACTATATGAACGTTTTTAAAATACATCGTTAAAACTTCAAAATATAGTAATGTTTTACATAGTCTGATATGAAGAAAAGAAGTTCGCACAATACAGAGATTTAATTTCATAATTAAAGTATTCAAAATAATGCAGCAAAATCTCCGGTAGTTTTGAAAATGCATGAGACTCCATGGATGCGGAAGCTTGAAAGTAAATACGTCTGAGGCACACTTGCCTTAATTTCCTGAAAATACAGGCTAAAATACGTCAACAAATTGTTGGTGAGCTCATAGGTTTACGCGAAAAGACCAGTTGTATGGACATTATCAAATGAGTTGAATTTATAAAATCATAAATTTCGTGTATGTATTACATAAACCATCATGCAACCGAAGCTTAATTAAAATGAGTTTGCCCTATGCAGTATCCCCGACTGTAATACTGTGTGTTAAATATATTTGCACTCGTGGTTAGCTGACCCGAACTAACCCGAATGGGGGACATGACTCCCGATAGATCTGTCCACAATATATTCGCGCTTGCAAATAAATGCAATTAACGGTTCATGATTTTAGGGCTGATGGATCCAAACATGTAATACATATAAGAAATAAATAGTTTTGATGTCCATATGAAAACACTGCATGTATTTTCACCCCAATAAATAGTGAAAATAGGGGCTATGAAGACTCACCGCATGTTGATGGCAAAATAATCGTAAAGACGACGATTTTTGTTGTTGATGAGTGATGACACCGGACGCGTTTAACCGAGTCCTAAATGTTATAAGGGATTTAATAACTCTCATATATGATAATATGTATGTATAAATGTTGTTATGTATTAAATCACCCAACATTACAAGTTTATAAATAAAACCCACTTAAAACGTCAAGTTTGTATATATAATTTTCCAGCTTTTTCGGAGGTTTTTCGGCATACTTTGAAGCTGTTTTTGACCAAGCTCCAAAATGTTTTAGGCTTTGGTTTTCTAGGACATAAAAATAATATATACAAAGGATTTTAGAATCAAGATTGGCCATTTTTCGATATGTTTAGGTTGGTGAAAAAGCTCGTTAAAAACCCTATGTTGGCCATTTTTGAGCTGTCAAACTTTCGGTTTCCCAAATAGTTTCTATAGGTCTTAAACTACAAAATAAATTATGAAAACTTCCAGATCTATAGTTAAGACATAGATCTAACTTTTGAGACAAGAATCAACTTATTTCGTTAAGTTATGAATTAGTTATGATTTTTCAAAGTCGATATAAATTTTCTGCCGAAAATCCGCAGTTTATAAACTTGAAATAACTTATGATTCTTGTTGTTTCTTCAAAGACTACTTGTATACAAGTTATAAAACACATATATATTACTTGTTTTCATAATATTAACACTTTTATGATGTGTTTATATATTCATAAACACATTTAAAGAAAACAACTTAAAAACAAAAACTAGAAATTTATAAACTTGAGTTTTTATGAAACTTGTTGTTGTTGGTGATTATATATATTATGCAAGACATATATAAACATAAATGTATGATGAAATAAGTTAGTATTTACTTACTTTGAATTATTTAGAGTATGACTTTGAGTAGAAGTTGAAATCTTTTGCAAGATATGCACCAAGAACACTTGAATTTCACCAAGAACACTTGAATGAAAGTGTTTGTAATGTGTGTGTATGTGGATCCGGTTTTGGAGAGGAGAGAAAGAGATATTTTGGTGTGATTAAAATGAATGAAAGGATTCTCTATTTATAGAAGAAATTTGGTCTTTCAAATGATGAAAAGCATGGGAGACAAAGGTTGTGTGCAGTTTTAAACAAAATGATGGTGTTTAAAGTAATATTAAAATATTTGAAGTCAACCACTATATAGCACATGCCCTATGGGCCGGCCATATACATGTATTTGCATGTATTTTCCTTTTTTTATAAAAGTATTTAGAAATGTATTCTTGTATTTCCCTTTTCTTGTAATTTCATAAAAACCTATGGATGCATTGTTTTAGTCTTGCATAATTAATGTTAAGTAATTGTATTAGTGTTTGATTTCCCGATTCATCGCACCGATGAATTTGATTCTAGTTGAGTTGAATTTTCTAATGAGCATTGTTAATCACTTTGATTAATTTATAATGACCACTGATTAGATTATAACTGGCTATTAAATACAGATTAGGTCATTGTTGCTAACCTGGTTTAATGCCGGATGTTACAGTCTCCCCCTGTTAAGGGAATTTCGTCCCGAAATTTTATCCTGTTTCCTCAGGGGTATTGATACATAAGAGTAGATGAGAGTATCTTTGCTTAAAGTAGCCTTTGCATGCCTAAGTGAATTGTGGTCCATGTCTAGAATTCCATCTGACCTTGAGGATGGATATACAACATTGCTTCAATCCTTTGACCTTACGGTCCATGACTTCAACTGGCTCTTTGATGAAGCAAGGTTTATTAGTTAGCTGGATCTCTTCTAAGGGGGTAACAAGTGTCTCCTCTAACAAATACTTCTTCTTATTCGATACATGGAAGGTATTGTGCATGCTGCTAAGCTCTGGTGGTAACTTTAAACGATAAGCTACGAGTCAAATTTCCTTTAAGATTTTGCATTGCCAGTGTATCGAGGGTTTAATTATCCTTGTTTCCCAAATCGTATCACGCCCTTCCATGGCGAGACTTTCATCAGTACTCGTTCTCCTAATTAGAACTCAAGGGATTTTCTATTTTCAGCTGCATAACTTTCTTACAATCGCAGGCAACTTTTAGTCAGTTCCGTATCTGTACTATCCTTTCGGTAGTTTCGTGAATGATCTTAACGCCAGTGATTTGGACATTTCCCACTTCTTCCCCATAAATCGGTGGTCAACACTTTTGCCCGTAGAGGGCCTCAAACGGAGCAGTTTTAATACTTGAGTGATAGCTATTGTAGTACGATAATTCCACTAAGGCAAATGAGTGTCCATTACACAGGCTCTTAATGTATGTTCTAGGGTTTGGATCGTTCTATTATTCTGACCATTGGTCTGAGGGTGATATGTGGTACTCATGTCCAAGTTTGTATCCACAGTTTGCTATAATAATTGCCAAAAGCTTAGATTTAGATCTGCTATCCATATCAAAAATGATTATAATAGGCACTCCGTGTCCGGAGACGACTTCGTTGAGGTACGTTTGGACTAGCTTATTCATCCTGATGTTCTTCTTGATTGGTAGGAACGCGCGGATTTTGTTAGGTGGTCGAATATTACTCAAATGGTTTCTGATGTTGGTCTTAACTTTGGAGCATGATAGAAATTTGTTGACATATGTGGCATTGTCATCCTTCATGATAGGCCACCCGTATAGCTCCTTAAGGTCATGATACATTTTATCGGATCCGGGATGAACGACATATCTTGATTTGTGTCCGTCATCCGTAACCAGTTTTCTTACTCTATCAAAAACAGGGTAACCAGACTTTATTCGTGAAGTATTGATTTCCATTAACCCTCATTCCAAACTATTTATCCATTCTGTGAAGGGCTTTATTTTTCATATTTTCCTCCTTAAGAACTTCATGAACTAAGAAAGGAAGGTTTGGTTGAGTGGTTATAACTAGGGCTGGTACTCTTAACGGCTTAACTCATTTCTTTCGGCTATGAGCGTCTGCAACCACATTAGTTTTCCTCAGGTGATAACGAATCTCACAGTTGCAATCACTTATTAGCTCTATCAACGATGTTACCTCATATTTGACTCTTTCTGGTTCAAGATGTGTTGCAGGCTCTTATAGTCCGTGCGTGTAATACACTTCTTACCGTACAACTAATGTCTTCGATTCTTAAGGGTAAAGACTACTGTTCCAAGATCTAGATCATGCGTTGTGTAATTCACCTCGTGAACCTTAAGTTTTCATGAAGTATAAGCTATGACCTTATCTTTCTACATCATCCCATTGTGTGAAGCGTCATAGTAATCTATAAATTTCTCGTTCCTCTCAGGTAAGGACAAAATAGGCACGCTGCACAGTTCGTGCTTTAATAACAGAAATGATATCTCCTGATCCTTGCTCCAATCATTTAATGTCTTTTCGGGTCAGTTTTGTTAGAGCTCTGGTGATCTTTGAGAAAATTTTGACAATTGCTTATAACAAGTGGCAAGTCTTAAGGACTGTCGTATCTTTATGGGGGTTCTAAGAGTTGACCAATTCCTGATAACCTTGATATTTGCGGGGTCGACTTGGATCCCTTTACTATTGATCACGTGACCGAGAAATCTAACCTATCTTAGCCAAAAGTCAAACTTAGAAAGTTTGGCATATAATTGTTCTTTCTTCAACAACTCTAGAATCAGTCTTAAATGTTTGCTCGTGCTCCTTCTCGTTTCGTGAGTAGGTTAAGATGTCATTTATGAAGACAATCATGAATTTGTCTAAATATGGTTTGCACATCTGATTTGTGAGGTCCATGAGTACGGTTGGGGTACTGGTTAATCCAAACGACATTAATAGTAATTTATGATGATCGTAACTAAATCTGAAGGCTGTCTTTGAAATATTTTTCTTGTGAACTCTAACCTGATGATAACCAGACCTTAGATCGATCTTCGAATAGAAGCTTAATTTTTGGAGTTTGGTCAAACAAGTCGTCGATCCTTGGGAGTGGATACCAGTTCTCTACGATTAGCCTATTTAGCTCCCAGTAATCGATGCACAATCCGAAGGTTCTATCATTCTTCTTTACGAACAAAGCTAGAGCTCCTGAAAGCGAGGGACTCGGTTTGATAAACCTTTTATCTTAGAGCTCCTACAGTTGGTTGGACGATTCTTACACTATGATGTGGCTAATCGGCATGGTGCTTGAACCACTGGTGCAGCACCTGAGACTAGGTCAATTTGGAATTCGACTTGCCTTGATGGTGAGAGTCCAGGTATGTGTTCTGGCAAAACCTTGGGGTATCCCAAATAATAAGAATATTTCCGAGCCGCTTTTCCATTGGCTCCCTGTCTGTCAATACTTTAGGGCCCTAATGCTAGGGATGATGCTTACTTTGGTATTTCTTGCTTGGCCTTGGACACTAAGGACCTTCTTATTAGCTCTTGTTGCACACTATTTCCGCACGATTTTTTTTTCGATAGTCATTTTGTGTCTATGACCATGTCAAAATTCCCAGTTTGATGGGCATCAAGAGTTGGCCAACTAATTCTAAGGAGCATCCCTGACTTATATTATTTGTCTTAAGCGTCTTACTGTCATCAACCTCAATAGCATAAGTAGCACTTAAGGGAATTTATCTGCTTAGTGAACTTAGTGGATATAAAGCTCCTATCAGCACCAATATCAATTAGTAGGAATGCATAACTGGTATCTAATGGTGTAAAGGGATAAGTCTATGGGTTTGAAATTTCTTAGGCAGATAGTCATAGCTTTATCTTCTCCTACGCACAGTTGTAGTTAAAACTTAATTTCCTCATGAAAGTTATTGATAGTTAATCATTGTATATGATATGGTCAGGATTTTCTGATAGATTCTTAAGCCTTACTTACCCTATGATATATCAGATAGTATAGCCTAGATAAATACTATAAAATGGTAGAAGGGTACTAAGTATGAGATGCCTCTGGGGTTTCCTCGTACTCCAGGGCGTTAAGTCGTTGGGCTGGTTCTGCATTACGGGCTTTGCGCTCTGCTAGGCGCTGTCACAATTTGTCTATTCCGTCTTGTTGAATCGCCTGGGTATTCTGATTGGCCTAAGATTTATTGGTGGTTTGCATTGCCTCCTGCTTAATCCTTGCAAAGATCTTGCCGACCTCTTGGTGGATTTTGTCGAAATTGGAGGTCGTGTCTGGCGGCCCTTGCCACCAACAAAGGTATCGTTTGTTATGTAGGTTCTTGGGTAAGTGTTGGTACTTGAGAAGAAAATGGTGTTTCTATCTGGTGTGGGATCCCTTCCTTGTTTCTCCACTCTTGGAGAGTGTGAGGCATCCATCCTCACTGTCTTACGTTCGCCTGTCGTTACAGCGGCGGGCATGGCCGATGAGTAGGTACCGGGATAGACTCCCGTTGTGCTAGTCACACCTTTTTCCTAAGGGTGAACTTCCTTAATGGTTCATTGGGATGGTTCCAGTGGTGGTGATGGTGGAGCAATTTATGCTGCAGGGTCACAGTTGTCCTCCTTGTGCTTTGACGAGTCCATTACATCGTCATTGATTTGGGTCTGGGTGGGTCTCTGATCCAATGAACATCTTAGTGTCACCTTGGCTTCCTTGTTCCATGGGTGAGAGTTCATCCTTAGGGTCAAAGAGGATAATAACCGTATTGTTCGACATGTTATTGTCATATATGTGTTCACAGTTCTTGAAGAAAGTTGAGTTTTTGTAACAGTTATAGTCTAGGTACTAATGCAACCTAGTTCACTATAACTATGGCTCTGATACCAATCTGTCACACCCCGTTACCCCGGTTGGCAACGAAGTGCGACGTCGCGGAAGCATAACCATAATCATAACGAACGACCACTATATGGACGTTTTTAAAATATATCGTTAAAACTTCAAAATATAGTAATGTTTTACATAGTCTGATATGAAGAAAAGAAGTTCGCACAATACAGAGATTTAATTACATAACTAAAGTATTCAAAATAATGCAGCTAAATCTCCGGTAGTTTTGAAAATGCATGCGACTGCATGGATGCGGAATCTTGAAAGTAAATACGTATGAAGGCACACTTGCCTTAATTTCCTGAAAATACAGGCTAAAATACGTCAACAAATTGTTGGTGAGCTCATAGGTTTACGCGAAAAGACCAGTTGTATGGACATTATCAGATGAGTTGAATTTATAAAATCATAAATTCCGTGTATGTATTACATAAACCATCATGCAACCGAAGCTTAATTAAAATGAGTTTGCCCTGTGCAGTATCCCCAACTGTAATACCGTGTGTTAAATATATTTGCACTCGCGGTTAGCCGACCCGAACTAACCCGAATGGGGGACATGACTCCCAATATATCTATCCACAATATATTCGCGCTTGCAAATAAATGCAATTAACGGTTCATTATTTTAGGGCTGATGGATCCAAACATGTAATACATATAAGAAATAAATAGTTTTGATGTCCATATGAAAATAGTGCATGCATTTCCACCCCAATAAATAGTGAAAATAGGGGCTATGAAGACTCACCGCATGTTGATGGCAAAATAATCGTAAAAACGACGATTTTTGTTGTTGATGAGTGATGACACCGGACGCGTTTAACCGAGTCCTAAATGATATAAGGGATTTAATAACTCTCATATATGATAATATGTATGTATAAATGTTGTTATGTTTTAAATCACCCAACATTACAAGTTTATAAATAAAACCCACTTAAAACGTCAAGTTTATATATATAATTTTCCAACTTTTTCGGAGGTTTTTCGGCCCACTTTGAGGCTGTTTTTGACCAAGCTCCAAAATGTTTTAGGCTTTGGTTTTTCTAGGACATTAAACTACTATATACAAAGGATTTTAGAATCAAGATTGGCCATTTTTCGATATGTTTAGGTTGGTGAAAAAGCTCGTTAAAAACCCTATGTTGGCCATTTTTGAGCTGTCAAACTTTCGGTTTCCCAAATAGTTTCTGGAGGTCTTAAACTCCAAAATAAATTATGAAAACTTCCAGATCTATAGTTAAGACATAGATCTAACTTTTGAGACAAGAATCAACTTATATCGTTAAGTTATCAATTAGTTATGATTTTTCAAAGTCGATATAAATTTTCTGCCGAAAATCCGCAGTTTATAAACATGAAATAACTTATGATTCTTGTTGTTTATTCAAAGACTACTTATATACAAGTTATAAAACACATATATATTACTTGTTTTCATAATATTAACACTTTTATGATGTGTTTATATATTCATAAACACATTTAAAGAAAACAACTTAAAAACAAAAACTAGAAATTTATAAACTTGAGTTTTTATGAAACTTGTTGTTGTTGGTGATTATATATAATATGCAAGACTTATATAAACATAAATGTATGATGAAATAAGTTAGTATTTACTTACTTTGAAGTATTTAGAGTATGATTTTGAGTAGAAGTTGAAATCTTTTGCAAGATATGCACCAAGAACACTTGAATTTCACCAAGAATACTTGAATGAAAGTGTTTGTAATGTGTGTGTGTGTGTGTGTGTGGATCCGGTTTTGGAGAGGAGAGAAAGAGATATTTTGGTGTGATTAAAATGAATGAAAGGCTTCTCTATTTATAGAAGAAATTTGGTCTTTCAAATGATGAAAAGCATGGGAGACAAAGGTTGTGTGCACTTTTAAACAAAATGATGGTGTTTAAAGTAATATGAAAATATTTGAAGTCAACCACTATATAGCACATGCCCTATAGGCCGGCCATATACATGTATTTACATGTATTTTCATTTTTTTTATAAAAGTATTTAGAAATGTATTATTGTATTTCCCTTTTCTTGTAATTTCATAAATACTTATGGATGCATTGTTTTAATGAATTGTTTTAGTCTTGCATAATTAATGTTAAGTAATTGTATTAGTGTTTGATTAGTGTCACTAATCATAATTTAATTATGTACTTAGTTGAATTAATCCCTCAGATCGTAAATCGATCGGATTAATTGATTTCCCGATTCATCGCACCGATGAATTTGATTCTAATTGAGTTGAATTTTCTAATGAGCATTGTTAATCACTTTGATTAATTTCTAATGACCACTAATTAGATTATAATTGGCTATTAAATACAGATTAGGTCATTGTTGCTAACCTGGTTTAATGTCGGATGTTACAATATGTGTACTTTGCTGTCCATTGATATAGCCCAAAGGTTGATGCAATTGTCTATTGAAGTGGGGGGTCATGAACGTACAATCTTTTTATCATTATTAGAAGTTACAGGTTATTTTAAAATTTTGACAAATGATTAAAAAAAACTCTTTGCATATGTTGCAATCGAGGTTCAGAAGCCTAAGCCTTGCAGCTGCCACTTGGACTTCTTTCAACATATTTGTCTATTGCCAAGTCGTATGTTGATTAACATTATCCGTTGTGCAGGATGAAATTGCTTGCTACGTCGAGGTCAATAAGTGGAAATCTGAATATCCAACACTAATTTACTTGAAAGACTATTGCTCCAGGAACCAATCCGTGAAATTTGACCCTTCTATTGCATAACCCTTTCTTGTTGGATTAAATGGTTCCAATTCTTGGTGTCCCCCAACCCCACACTGAAGCAAAAAGCTTGACTGGTTTTGGGAGTGGTTTGTGTTTAGAACTCTATACATAAGATCCTTATGTTTTGGTTACAACACATGTAAAATGAGCCAGTCATTTAAAGATTGTGGTTTGCATGATTAGTAGAAAACTCAAATGAGGCAGTATTACACTTGCTCTTTTCATAATTATACAATTAACAATAATTTTCATCTGTAAGATAAGAGTTCTTGCAATTAGGCGTCTGATTTTATTAAATCTATACTACTACATAAAGCATTTACTTTAAGGGTCTTAAAATCAATTGGTATTGCATAAGGTACAATCATTTAATGCACAATATTGAAATTTAAGACTTACAAGTTTAACATGCATTGGGTACGAGACTCAGATGACTTAACTCGGCAGCAACACTTTGATTTTATATTTATGTCAGTAACTTAACCCGGCAGCAGCAGAATATATTTATATATCTATGATCAGGTGTGTGTGGGCTTTAATTAATCAACAGCAGCGGAAATGTAGTATATAAATGTATCTGTGTGTATTAGAAATGCATTCATGTGTGTGCAGCATGCATACATAATAGTGTGTGTTCTAAGACCTTGAACCCGAGATTCAAGTTGTCTCAGGGTATTTGTCATGTGAAAACAGAAATAACAAAAGGCCATTATGTGTAGTTCAGAATCTAAACAATAGTAATATACATAACAAGATCAGCCCAACAGCCCTTAAGTAGATTGAAAGACAATGTAAACCAATATGTGCGAGTCAAGACCTAACCAACAGCCCTTTTATCTAAAATAAGTGAGATGTGAGCATCAAGGCTGATGATCTCTGGAGTTGTTGTTGCATCAAGGAATGTGGGTTTGGTTGCTGCTGCTGCAGTTGATGGAGAGATGATTTTGGTACAGATGGCATTGAAACCCCCGAAGGCAATAATCTGCCTTGAGAGAGCATATGTGTGTTTCCTTGAGGTTGCATCCTTGCGCTTGGCATGTTATTGGACGAGTTTATTATTCCTTCCTGCTATAATGTGTGGAAACCCTCAAGGGTATTATTAAATTCACGTCCGTTGTCATACTGAAAAGATTGTATATCTGATTTAAACTGATTTACAACATAGGCACGAAAAATAGTAAACACTTGAAACACATCAGATTTCACACGCAAAGGGAACACCCATAAGAAATGAGAATAATCATCCAAAAAAAGTATATAATATTTAAAACCACTCAAACTGGGTACAGGAGATGTCCACAAATCAGAATGAACCAGTTCAAAAAACCGTGAAGTCTTAGTTATAGACTTTGAAAAAGACAAGCGACAATGTTTACCTGGTTGACAGGCGTGACACGTAGGTAACAGTGCATTAGAACAAGAAATAAATTTACAAGAACGTAAAAAATTAAAAGTAGAACTGCCCGGATGAGCAAGACGGCGATGCCACACATGAGTAGACAAGGCGACCATAGTGGTGGCAGATGGCACAGAAGGCAGAGAGAGGGCTGAAGAACAGGATAGAGATCACCAATACTGTCAGAGCGATGAAGGAGACGTCCTGTATTAAGATCCTTTATGGAGAAACCAAAAGGATCAAATTCAACAGAAACCCAGTTATCAAGAGTGAACTTGCGCACAGAAATTAGATTCTTAACCATATGATCAGAAACAAGTACATTTTTCAATGCCAATTTATTTTGTGATAAGGGAAGAAATGTATCACCAGTACCACCATTACCAACCATGATTACTTTTGACTTACCACAAGGTTTAAGAGAAAGTAGGTTACCTCGGTTGAATGACATGTGGGAGCTTGCGCCAGTGTCCATGTAGTAGTTGTTATCCTGATTCTGTTGAGGCTGCTGAACAGACATCGAGCTGAAGAGAGATGCTAGATCTGTGAACTGAGGCGGAGCTGCATGGGCAGGAGAGACTGAAGGAGGCGCAGCGTATAGTGCAGATGCAGTGTGAGACCCGATATGATGTGGTGTGGAAGACATCTACTGTCGATAGTGACCTCCATGCTGAGAAGCCTGAGATTGCTGATGTAAGGCATTCTGAAGAAGCTGAAGAAATTGATTGTTGAAGGTCGGTGATGACATCAAGATTCATGTAACAATAACATGTTCTTGGCTTCAAGAAAGGAGGGAAAAGGTTTAGTATGGGTGATGACATCAATTAAGCTTTGATAGGATGAAGGTAAATGCTGTAGAATTTGCAATACAAGATTCTGATCATTGATTTTGGTGTCAACATCGGCTAGGGAATCAGCAATATCTTTTAGTGTGTGACAGTAATCGGTAATGGAAAGATCACCCTTTTTGGTGTTACGAAAAAGAGTTTGAAGTTGAAGACTACGAGATAAATTATTATTCAAAAAATGAGCATCAAGTGCCTCCCAAAGATCATGTGCAGTGCAATTGTCTTTGGTGATGATATTAAGTAAATTAGGTTCACAGGTCAAATAAAACCAAGATTTAATGCGAGAATCTATAGCCTCCCAATCCTCATCATCAGTTCTAGTGGGTTTTGATTTTCCATTAATGTGACCCATGACTTTGGCACCTTTGCACACATCAGTAAAAATCCGACGCCATAATTTATAGCGTGAACCATCAGTGGTTAATTTGAAACTAAACTGGGGATAGACATTACCAATGGCAAAAACTAGTTGGGAGGTTGTTGGATTTGGTGTGGTTTGTGAGGGATGTCCTGTCATAACTAATAATAATAATAGTTGCGAGAGAAAAAAAATTAACAGGAAAGTTAAAAACAAGAACGTGCTCACAAGGGTTTGGAGAGGGAGGCGGCAGCAGAGAAACCAGTAGCAGGCGGCAACTGGAGGCAGGCGGCAACTAGTAGCAGGCTGTGGCGGCAAAGAGAAGGGAGTGGAGAGGGTGGCGGCGGCCGGCAGAGGGCAGCAGCGGCGGTGGAGGCAGCATCCGTCGGCCGGCAGCGATGGAAGCAGCAGGTGGCAGCGGCAGGCCGACAGCAGCAGAGGGCAGCAGCTGCGGTCGGCGAGGGTTGTGCAGCGCAGGTCGACGGCTGAGGCGGCGCAGGGTTGGAGGTGGCGCAAGGGAGCCGGAGCGGCGCTGTATCAGCACGACGGTGCAGGTTTTGAGGTGGCGCAAGCTTTGAGCAGCGCAGGGGACCGGAGCAATGCAGGGGACCGGAAGCGTGGCCGCCGGGAAAGGAGGTGGACGGAGGTTACAAGGCCGGAAAAAATAACCTACTATTGAGAATTAGGGTTAGGCTTGATACCATGCTATAATGTGTGGAAACCCTCAAGGGTGTATGCATTCATCTCACAGAATATAAAGAGTACATATTTACGTAAGAGACCCCTACACTATACATTATAAATCATTATTTAACACTCCCGCATTGCCATTCCCACCATTAGATGGTTTAACAACTTCATTGGTTGACCCGCCTGGAACAGATTCTTGAATTTAATGAATCTCCCCACCAAATGACTAAACCATGTTGATTGGTTTTGGTTGGAGGTGGTCACTTTCTAACTGATAACCTTCAGGGCCGTCAACATACACCACAAACATTGTCCATATATTTTCAATGGAGAACAAGTTCCTCTTTGTACATACATTAATGTCAATTGAGACATACCAGAGAGAAGAACTGGGCTGCAAGCAAGTCTGCAGTATGCCGATTGATTAAGACAACCACATGTGAAAATTGTGTGTATAGTTAACTGTCTCATAAAGGCTAATATATTAAGAGAATCACCACCATAAATTTGTGTGTGTGTCTATACACACACACACACACACACACATATATATATATATATATACACGTACATGTGTGTGCAGAAACAGGGTAATGAGTGTCTGTGTGTGTCTTGAAAATAGAAAGCAAAATAGAGTGAAGTATGTGTGCATAAATAAGTATGTGCATGTGTATTTAAATGGTCACAAACAGAACTAAAAGGCAGTATCATCAGGAGAGATCATAGCATTTAGAACCAGAATGTTATGTTGTGTAGTATATGCATGCGTGTGTGATAAAAACAGCAGCAACAGAACAAGTACGTTCTACAACATACTCATGTACATGTATGCATCATAGTTAAGAGTGTATATGCTTGTGTTAATCCCAAGATTTTTGTGTCTCATGGTGAGTTGTAAACAACTCAGCAGCTCTAGATCAATATACATTAAGCATAAGTGCATAATTATATCTTTTTGAAGGATGACGTGTTATTGAAGGAGCATGTTAAAGGTAAAATTTTTGTTGCAATATATATATATATATATATATATATATATATATGTATATATATTGTGAAGACCTTCCCTTACGGGGCAGTCCTCAGAGTCTAGGTCCCACAAATTGCAATACGATATCAACCATACTAAGATAGGGTAATTAAATTGCGGAATAATAAAATTACATGTACATACAAGATTAGGATTAAGTTTACATATTTCAAAATTAAGTTATAAAAGGGCAACATCTAATCTAATCATAATATCATACATTACATCATATCTACCCAAAACCACCACAATTGTTGTCTTCCAATCAGTACCAGAAAGATTTGTTGAGTAGTGGTCTAGAAAATCTTCAAAACTTGGATCTTGAATGACCTAAGTACTAGGTCCTGCAGGTGATTTTCCTTTGGCTTTTCCTGTAAAATATTAATGCAACATCTGTAAGCAACGCTTAGTGAGTTTATAGATTTTCAATATCAACATGCGTGTCAAGCGGAGTCATTAGTCTTAGCGTGATATGTCTTGGCTGCCGCTACAGCCCTCATGATTGAGATATAGAATCATAGAATCGGATGATGTTCAAGCCACACTCACGCTTAAATCGTGGGGATCAGCCACATACTGGGCTAGCTACCAGTAAGTCAATATGGCGGAACATCGGAGGTCATTACCAATTCATAAGAACTGGTGAAATAGCCGGGTCTAGAACAATAGACCATAAGGGCTAGTCAAGCTGAATCAATCTATCAAATGTCTGATCAATGATGTAAGCATATGTCTTAGAAGTCATGATAGCAATGAATCATAAAGCAAAGTCTGAAGCAATATTAAATGCAATATGAAAAGATAATCAAATAGCTATCATGATTCACTGGGCAACACCCAACCATGGTGTGCACAGGTCTCAATCCAGCTGATAAATGAATGTCAATAAATCTAACAGCAGCAATATATCTCAACCGGATCTATGCATGTTCAATCTGAATATCTATAACTCACAGGTCTGGTCTTTTGTCAAACAGATATAAATCTGCCACCTGAGTTATCTCAGGATTTTATCTTTGTCAATCTGTAATCTGTAAATCAATTCTCCGACCCGCTTTAAATCTTTTAAAATCTTTGTCTTTATGTTCAGAATTTCACTGAACCTGTCCAGAATTATATCATATAAATCTCATGTCAATATCATCATCATTATCATGGAATTTTCATCATCTTTTGGTCATTAAATCTGATATTTTATCTGGGTCTGATATCTGATAACTTGTCTTATCAAGGCTGTCATCTTTTGTCTTTTAATCTTTAAAATCTTAAATTTCATCTGATTCTGATAACTTATCTATTCTCAAATCATTCTAATACATAAAATTGGGTTTCGGATCATAAATTTCGGATAAGCCCGGATTGGGATCCGGATTCGGATCATCCGGATCCGGACACATCCGAATTGGGGACCCGATTTTGATTTCATCCGAAATATATACACCCGAATTCGGATCATGACCCAACCGAGATGAACCATCCGAATTCGGTCCAATATATCCGAATTGACACATCCGAATTAGGACTTGGAACCGACATTATTTCAACCGAATTGGGTTATATCCGAAACATAAGGTCCGAATTGGTAGTATCCGAAATGGAAACATCTCATCCGAAATACAAGGATCCGAATTGATGCCCCACATCCGAATTCGGGCTCAACCGAATTCGGACCTCACATATTCATATTTTCCCAGAAATGTTCTTGGTGTTCTTCATTAAGTTCATTCGGATTTTTCACAAAATTCTCAAAATTTCATTTTTATCAACATGCAACTTAAGATTATGATTTGTTATCATAATTGAGTTAATTTTATGCATTTTTCCCTATCAAAAACATCATTATTTGATCAAGATCATCCAAAAATGATCATTTTTGTCAAGAACATCTTTTTCTTCAAATTTCCGATTTCATAAAATTTTGAAAGATCTAACCCAGAATCTTTGTTTCTTTAACTTCTATTATCTTAGATTCATCATAATCTACTAGAAATCTATACATGCAACAACAATTTCATAATTCAAATTCTTTGGTTTCGGTTTTTTTTTTTAACAAAACCGAAACAAATTCTCTAAATTTCGAATCAAACTTAAATATTACCTTGAATTCTTGTTAAATGATGATCCTTGATGATGTTTGTAACTTCCTTTAGCTTTAATTTCTTCAAATAATTGCAATTCAATGAAATTTCTTGATGAATTTTGATGTAGCCGTAAGTTTGTAGAGAGAGATTAGAGAGAGAGAGAGTGAATTGTTTAAATGATGTTTAAATGGTCATTAATTTAGTTTATATATTGCATTTTGACATTATACAATTAACCCACTTCTTTTGTATTTTACATCTCTTTTATTTTACTCAATTTAATTATATCATAAATATAATATAAAATTATATTTACTTAATATATTTTTATTCTTAATCAATATTTGAAAATTCCAAATAATATAACAAAAATTATATTATTATCTCAAAATAGTCATTACATAACTGATCAAAAGTTAGGTTGTTACAGAATGGGCTCCACCACGCACAAACTTCGTCCCCGAAGTTAGCTACGTTCGAACAGACTGGGATATGTTGCTTTCATAACATCTCTAGATTCCCAAGACTGATGCAAACCTTTGTGGTGTTTCCACTGAACGAGCACCATCTGTATCTCTTTATTTCTAAGCTTCTTAGTCTTCGAGTCCAGAATACGTTCTGGCTCTTCAACCACGCGAAGCTTCTCATCTATCTGAAGGTTAACGTGTGGTATCTGTACTTCTCTTTCGTCAGCTAGGCTTTTTCTCAAATGACTAACATGGAATACAGGGTGTATTCCAGCTAAGTCCGCTGGTAGATCAAGACGATAAGACTGATTTCCAATCTTTTCAATGATCTTGAACGGTCCAATAAATCTCGGAGCTAACTTGTTTCTTTTAATGAACCGTACCACATTCTTCATTGGGGATACTTTTAACATCACCCAATCGTTAACTGCAAAACTGATGGATCTATGCCGATTGTCATAATATGACTTCTGCCTGCTTTGAGCTTCAAGAATATTCCTTCTAACTAGTTGAATCTTTTCATGAGTCAACTGTAGAATGGCAGGTCCTGCTATTGGCAATTCACCTGTATCGCGCCAACAGGTAGGAGTTCTGCATTTTCTTCCGTACAAAGCTTCAAAAGGAGCCATCTTGAATGTAGAATGATAACTGTTATTATACGAAAATTCGACCAACGGCAAGTGGTCATCCCAGTTACTACCTAAATCAAGAACACAAGCACGAAGCATATCTTTGAGAGTTAGGATAGTACGCTCACTCTGGCCATCTGCATTTGGATGATAAGCAGTACTCATAGAAATCCGAGTACCCATCCCTTCTTGTAGTGCTTGCCAGAATCTGGATGTGAAACGACTATCACGATCAGATACAATAGATTTTGGCACACCGTGACGAGAAATAATTTCTGTGATGTACAACTGTGCCAATCTATCCAGAGAATAAGTTTCTTTCATTGGAATGAAATGTGCTGATTTCGTTAAACGATCAACGACTACCCAGATAGAGTCGTGTTGTCTTTTGGTCTTTGGCAGCTTCGTAATGAAGTCCATTGTTATATGCTCCCACTTCCATTCAGGAACTGGCAGTGGTTGCATATCCCCGAAGGGTTTCTGGTGTTCTGCCTTAACCATCTGACATACTTTGCAGCTTTCAACACATTTTCCGATGTCTTTCTTCATTCCTGGCCACCAGTAATCAGCTTTCAGATCAAAATACATCTTTGAGCTGCCAGGATGAATAGATAACTTGGACTGATGAGCTTCGGACAGAAGAGTGCTACGAATAGAACCATATTTAGGAATCCAGATTCGGTTTCCCTTGAAACAGTGAAGTCCCAAATGATTCAGAGTTAGAAATTGTAGTTGCCCTTTTAGATTTTCAGAATCTATGTTCTCTTCTTTCAGCGCTTCAGTTTGAGCAACTCGAATATCTTCAATAAGATCAGAAGAGAATATAACTGGAGTTAGGGCATAACAACACTTTTCTGGATATACTTTTCTACTCAACGCATCCGCGACAACATTTGCTTTGCCGGGATGATATAAGATCTCGCAGTCATAATCCTTGATAAGCTCCAAGGATCGACGCTGTTTCATGTTCAGATCTTTTTGAGTGAAAAGGTATTTGAGACTCTTATGATCGGTGTAGAGCTGACACCGAGTCCCATATAGATAGTGACGCCAGATCTTCAGTGCAAAGGTAACAGCAGCCAACTCAAGATCATGAGTTGGTGCACTTTTCTCATAGTCTTTTAATTGCCTTGAAGCATAGGCAATTACTTTTCCCCTTTGCATCAGAACACATCCTAAGCCAGTACCAGAGGCATCGCTATAGACAACGAAATCATCATTACCTTCTGGCAAGGCTAGGATCGGCGCTTGAATCAACTTTTGCTTCAGAATATCGAATGCCTCTTGCTGTTTATCGGTCCAAACGAAAGGAGTATTCTTTCGTGTTAGCATTGTAAGCGGCACAGCAATCATTGAGAAGTCCTTTATGAATCGCCGATAATAACCGGCCAATTCAAGGAAACTTCGGATTTCAGAGGCATTACAAGGTGTTTGCCACTTCTGAACAGCCTCGACTTTTGACGGATCAACGGATATTCCTTCGCCAGAAACGACATGGCCAAGGAATTGAATCTATAAGATAATCAAGATAGAAATTCAAGTTCTGATGTGATTCATAGAATAGTTAAGGAAACAGCTCAAGATATATATAATAGAGATTATACCTGTCTGAGCCAGAATTCGCAGTTAGAAAACTTTGCGTAGAGTCTTTCTTTTCTTAATAACTCTAGCAATTGCCGCAGATGAAGAGAATGATCAGCCTCCGTTTTGGAGTAAATCAGAATATCGTCTATGAACACGATAACTGATTTATCCAACATTGGTCTGCACACACGATTCATGAGATCCATGAATGCCGCTGGTGCATTTGTTAAGACGAACGGCATCACGAGAAATTCGTAATGACCGTATCTTGTACGGAAGGCTGTCTTCGGAATATCCTCATTTCTTACTTTCAGTTGATGATACCCAGAACGGAGATCTATTTTTGAGAAATAACTAGCTCCTTGCAGTTGATCAAACAGATCATCAATCCTGGGCAGAGGATATTTTTTCTTTATGGTGACTTTGTTCAACTCGCGGTAGTCGATGCACATACGGAAGGTTCCGTCTTTCTTTTTGACAAATAAGACTGGTGCACCCCACGGAGACGAACTTGGTCGAATAAAACCTTTTTCCAACAGCTCTTGCAGCTGTTTTGACATTTCCTGCATTTCCGCAGGTGCAAGTCTGTAAGGAGCTTTTGCGATAGGAGCCGCACCAGGAACCAAGTCAATACTGAACTCGACTTGACGTTCCGGTGGCACTCCGGAAATATCGTCGGGAAATACGTCTGGGAACTCACAGACGATAGGGATATCGGATAATGATTTATTTTGGGCTTCAGAGATGGATTCAGATGAGACATAGCATACGTAGGATTCATGACCCTTAGATAAGTACTTATGCGCTTTTTCAACAGATATGAAACAGTGTGCACCTTTCCGCTTCTCGCCCTTGATCTCTAATACTCGGCCGTCTGAAGACTTGATTCTAATGATTCGCCGGTTGCAGATAATTGTAGCCTCATTATTCGTTAACCAGTCCATACCGATGATGACGTCAAACTCTTTTAATGGAATCGGGATGAGATCGAGGTTGAATACGATGTTATTTACGAGCAGAGTGCAGTTTCGGTAGACAGATTCAGCCATAACGAAATTGTTACTGGCTGTCTCAATATCAAGTATTATGGGAAGCTTTGATGGAGCTTTATGTAGCCTTTGTGCAAAAGATGTGGATATAAAAGAACGACTCGCTCCGGAATCAAATAGTACTCGGGCAGGAATAGAGTTAAGCAAAAACATACCCGTAACTACATCAGGTGTTTCTTTTGCTTCCTCGGCTGTTATTTGGAAAGCTCGAGTCCGTGCAGTCGGTGTTGCAGCAGAACTTTTCCCCGTAGAACCTCCTGCTGATGTTTTAGACTGATAACGTGATCCGCTTCGACACTGGTACATGAAGTGTCCTCTCTTACCACACTTCGCACATCCTCGTCCCTGCTGTGGACATTCCTCACTACTGTGACCGATCATATTGCACGCAAAGCAAGTAACATCTTCTGGATTGCACAACCCCATGTGTGACTTTCTGCATCGCTTGCAGAATCGTGGCTCGTTCGTGAGGGAGTAAACTTGTGCTTTCTGTTGTGAACTATGCTGATGGGACTGCTGAGATTGTGACTGAGACTTATTTGGCCTAAAAAATCTGCCAAATCGCTGTTTCTTTGGAGGAGACGGATTCATCGGGTTAGTAGACGGAGCGTATAGCTGATCACCATACTCTAAGTACCCTCGCTCAATCTGTCTCGCTGCTTCTACCATTTCCAGATAGCTCTTATATTTGATCGCACTCATGGGATGTCGATATCTAGGATTGAGTCCTACTCGGAACCTATTCATTTTCCTTTCCTCTGTTGCCACTTGGTAAGAAGAGTAGCCACATAATCTCGAAAATTCGTGTTCGTATTCATCTACAGTCTTCGTTCCCTGAGTCAGTTGCATTAATTGGACTTCCATCTTATCTCGCTGGTCGACCAGGCAGTATTTCGCGTTGAACATGTCTAGAAACTGGTTCCATTCCAATGTCTGAATGACTTCCTCCCCGTATATGCTTCGCTGTGTCTTCCACCATGCGCGAGCAGCTCCAACAAACAACGCAGACGCGTAGCTCACTTTCTTAGAATCTAAACAGTCAGAGATTCTAAAAATTTCTTCCGTATGACTGATCCAATCCATCGCCTGAATCGGATCTACAGTACCCTCGAAGTTCAGGGCACCGCTCGCTTTAAAATCTTTGAATTTGCAGCCTTTAGGCTGAGCAATTTGGGCATCGGGAATAGAGTTATCAGAATCAGAGTCATTAATCTGAACTTGCTTTTCTTTTCTTTTATTTTTCTTATCCTCACGTCTTTTAGCTTCGGCCTCATCTCTGGCACGAAACTGTTCTTGCATCATTTTGTTTTGTTGTTCTGAGTGTTGGGCTAGAAATTGTTGCATCATTTCAAACATTTGTTGTGGATTCATGTTGCTGGGAATATCACCTGATCCTGATCCTGACATCTTCTACTGAAAATTACAAGCATTTAACTATCAGTTTATAGACTTAGATCTATGTACCCTTTTTCCCATCCTAATAGTCTGTACATCCTATCTCAGTTCAAACCACCTAAATGATTGATACATATGTATTGCTTCAGTTTGAGATCAAGTATACTCACGTAATACTTGATTCACTCAAACTAGGGCTCTGATACCATCCTGTGAAGACCTCCCCTTCCGGGTCAGTCCTCAGAGTCTAGGTCCCACAAATAGCAATACGATATCAACCATACTAAGATAGGGTAATTTAAATTGCGGAAAAATAGAATTACATGTACATACAAAGTTAGGATTAAGTTTACATATTTCAAAATAAAGTTATAAAAGGGCAACATCTAATCTAATCATAATATCATACATTACATCATATCTACCCAGAACCACCACAATTGTTGTCTTCCAATCAGTACCAGAAAGATTTGTTGAGTAGTGGTCTAGAAAATCTTCAAAACTTGGATCTTGAATGACCTAAGTACTAGGTCCTGCAGGTGATTTTCCTTTGGCTTTTCCTGTAAAATATTAATGCAACATCTGTAAGCAACGCTTAGTGAGTTTATAGATTTTCAATATCAACATGCGTGTTAAGCGGAGTCATTAGTCTTAGCGTGATATGTCTTGGCTGCCGCTACAGCCCTCATGATTGAGATATCGAATCATAGAATCGGATGATGTTCAGGCCACACTCATGCTTAAATCGTGGGGATCAGCCACATACTGGGCTAGCTACCAGTAAGTCAATATGGCGGAACATTGGAGGTCATTACCAAGTTCATAAGAACTGGTGAAATAGCCGGGTCTAGAACAATAGACCATAAGGGCTAGTCAAGCTGAATCAATCTATCAAATGTCTGATCAATGATGTAAGCATATGTTTTAGAAGTCATGATAGCAATGAATCATAAAGCAAAGTCTGAAGCAATATTAAATGCAATATGAAAAGATAATCAAATAGCTATCATGATCCACTGGGCAACACCCATCCATGGTGTGCACAGGTCTCATTCCAGCTGATAAAGAGAATATCAATAAATCTATCAGCAACAATATATCTCAACCGGATCTATGCATGTTCAATCTGAATATCTATAACTCACAGGTCTGGGTCTTGGTCAAACAGATATATGAATCTGCCACATGAGTTATCTCAGGATTTTGTCAATCTGTAATCTGTCAATTCTTTTCAAATCAGAGACCCGCTTTCAAGTCTTTAAGTCTTTAAATCTTTGTTCAGATAATAACTGAACCTGTTCAAATTCATTCATGATAATATCATGTTAATTTCATCGTCTGTATCATCATCATTTTCATTATTTCTTTTGGTCATTAAAATCTGTAATTCTATCTGATTCTGATATCTGATATCTTGTCAATCTTTCATTAAATTCCCATAAGTTCTCTCAAAAGCTATATATATATATATATATATATATATATATATATATATATATATATATATATATATATATATATATATATATATATATATATATATATATATAATCATTTATTAAATTAAAAATATCAAAATGTAATAATGGGATCCGGATCAATCCGGATTCGGATACATCCGGATTGGGAGCCCGGATTCGGATCATCCGGATCCGGATCAAAGCATCATCCGAATTCGGACATAGGATCGAATTTAGTGTTATCCGAATTGGGATTAATATAGGTATCGAATTCGGATCATTTAGATCCGAAATGCTAAGATCCGAATTTTGAAAGCATCCGAAATAGAGAATCATCCGAAATAGATATTATCCGAACCGAAGCTTAGGTCCGAAATGGGCACCATCCGAATTCGGTCCTACCCGAATTCGGACCCCATACTTAGTATATTTTCCAGAAATTGTTCTTGATGTTCTTGGTGTTCATCATATTGTTCATACGGATTTTATCAATAATTAACAAATTTTCATAGTTATTAACATGCAATGTAATATTTTGTTGTAACAACATTATTTGAGTCTTTTTATAGTAATTTCCCTACCATAATCACATTTATTTGATCAAGATCATCCAAAATATGATATTTTTGCCAAGAACACGTTTTCATCAAAAATTCCGATTTCTTCACATTTTGGATGATTCAAACCAAAAATCTTTGTTTCTTTAGCATCTATTAACTTAATTACATCATTATCTATCAATTATATACACATGCAATCATCGGATTACATATTTTAAATACTAACTTTCGGTTTTTATACAAAACCGAACCAACTCAACAATTTTTGAAGTTTAAATCGATAATTACCTCAAATTCTTGCAATTTCTTGTTGATTGTTGTGGATTGTAACTCTTCCTTGTCTTAATTCTTGAATTAATTGCACAAACCTTGAATTTCTTGGCAAATTTGTGAAATTGCCGTATAGGTGTAGAGAGAGATTAGAGAGAGAGTTATCAAAATTAATGATCTTAATTGATCATTTATTTGAGTATATATATTGATTTGATCATATTTGTTACTCAACCCACTAAACTTTTGTATTTTACATCTCTTTTATTTTACTCAATTAAATCATAAATATAAATTTAAAATTATATTTACTTAGTAAATTTTTCATTCTTAACCACTTATTTGCAAATACAAATAATATAGCAAAATTATATTATTATCTCAAAATTCATTATTACATAATTGATAAAAAGTTAGGTTGTTACAGAATGGGCTCCACCACGCACAAACTTCGTCCTCGAAGTTAGCTATGTTCGAACAGCCTGGGATAAGTAGCTTTCATGACATCTCTGGATTCCCAAGACTGATGCGAACCTTTGTGGTGTTTCCACTGGACAAGCACCATCTGTATCTCTTTATTTCTAAGCTTCTTAGTCTTCGAGTCCAGAATACGTTCTGGCTCTTCAACCACGCGAAGCTTCTCATCTATCTGAAGGTTAACGTGTGGTATCTGTACTTCTCTTTCATCAGCTAAGCTTTTTCTCAAATGACTAACATGGAATACAGGGTGTATTCCAGCTAAGTCCGCTGGTAGATCAAGACGATAAGATTGATTTCCAATCTTTTCAATGATCTTTTACGGTCCGATAAATCTCGGAGCTAGCTTGTTTCTTTTAATGAACCGTACCACATTCTTCATTGGGGATACTTTTAACATCACCCAATCGTTAACTGCAAAACTGATAGATCTATGCCGATTGTCATAATATGACTTCTGCCTGCTTTGAGCTTCAAGAATATTTCTTCGAACAAGTTGAATCTTCTCGTGAGTCAACTGTAGAAGGGCAGGTCCTGCTATTGGCGATTCGCCTGTTTCACGCCAACAGGTAGGAGTTCTGCACTTTCTTCCGTATAGAGCTTCAAAAGGAGCCATCTTGATTGTTGAATGATAACTGTTATTGTATGAAAATTCGACCAACGGCAAGTGGTCATCCCAGTTACCACCTAAATCAAGAATGCAGGCACGAAGCATATCTTCGAGAGTTAGAATAGTACGCTCACTCTGGCCATCTGCATTTGGATGATAAGCAGTACTCATAGAAATCCGAGTACCCATCCCTTCTTGTAGTGCTTGCCAGAATCTGGATGTGAAACGACTATCACGATCAGAATCAATAGACTTTGGCACACCGTGACGAGAAATTATTTCAGTGATGTACAGCTGTGCCAATCTATCGAGTGAATACGTTTCTTTCATTGGAATGAAATGTGCTGATTTCGTTAAACGATCAACGACTACCCAGATAGAGTCGTGCTGTCTTTTGGTCTTTGGCAGCTTCGTAATGAAGTCCATTGTTATATGCTCCCACTTCCATTCAGGAACTGGCAGTGGTTGCATATCCCCGAAGGGTTTCTGGTGTTCTGCCTTAACCATCTGACATACTTTGCAACTTTCAACACATTTTCCGATGTCTTTCTTCATTCCTGGCCACCAATAATCAGCTTTCAGATCAAAATACATCTTTGAGCTGCCAGGATGAATAGATAACTTGGACTGATGAGCTTCGGATAGAAGAGTGCTACGAATTGAACCATATTTAGGAATCCAGATTCGGTTTCCTTTGAAACAGTGAAGTCCCAAATGGTTCAGAGTCAGAAATTGTAACTGCCCTTTAAGATTTTCAGAATCTATGTTCTCTTCTTTCAGCGCTTCAGTTTGAGCAACTCGAATATCTTCAATAAGATCAGAATAGAATATAACTGGAGTTAGGGCATAACAACACTTTTCTGGATATACTTTTCTACTCAACGCATCCGCGACAACATTTGCTTTGCCGGGATGATATAAGATCTCGCAATCATAATCCTTGATAAGCTCCAAGGATCGACGCTGTTTCATGTTCAGATCTTTTTGAGTGAAAAGGTATTTGAGACTCTTATGATCGGTGTAGAGCTGACACCGAGTCCCATATAGATAGTGACGCCAGATCTTCAGTGCAAAGGTAACAGCAGCCAACTCAAGATCATGAGTTGGTGCACTTTTCTCATAGTCTTTTAATTGCCTTGAAGCATAGGCAATTACTTTTCCCCTTTGCATCAGAACACATCCTAAGCCAGTACCAGAGGCATCGCTATAGACAACGAAATCATCATTACCTTCTGGCAAGGCTAGGATCGGCGCTTGAATCAACTTTTGCTTCAGAATATCGAATGCCTCTTGCTGTTTATCGGTCCAAACGAAAGGAGTATTCTTTCGTGTTAGCATTGTAAGCGGCACAGCAATCTTTGAGAAGTCCTTTATGAATCGCCGATAATAACCGACCAATCCAAGGAAACTTCGGATCTCAGAGGCATTACGAGGCGTTTGCCATTTCTGAACGGCCTCGACTTTCGAAGGATCAACGGAAATCCCTTCGCCAGAAACAACATGGCCAAGGAACTGGATCTATAAAAATCAAAGTAGGAATTCAAGTTCTGATGTAAATCAAAGAATACTTAGGAAATAGCTCAAGACATATATAATAGAAATTATACCTGTCTGAGCCAAAATTCGCACTTAGAGAATTTTGCGTAGAGTCTTTCTTTTCTTAATAACTCTAGCAATTTTCGCAGATGGATAGAATGATCAGCCTCCATTTTGGAGTAAATCAGAATATCGTCTATGAATACGATAACTGATTTATCCAACATTGGTCTGCACACGCGATTCATGAGATCCATGAATGCCGCTGGTGCATTTGTCAGTCCGAAAGGCATTACAAGAAATTCGTAATGACCATATCTTGTACGGAAAGCTGTCTTCGGAATATCCTCATCTCTTACTTTCAGTTGATGATACCCAGAACGGAGATCTATCTTCGAGAAATAGCTGGCTCCTTGCAGCTGATCAAACAGATCATCGATCCTGGGCAAAGGATATTTATTCTTTATGGTGACTTTGTTCAACTCGCGGTAGTCAATGCACATACGGAAGGTTCCGTCTTTCTTTTTAACAAATAGAACTGGTGCACCCCACGGAGAAGAACTTGGTCGGATAAACCCCTTCTCTAACAGCTCTTGCAGTTGTTTTGACATTTCCTGCATTTCTGCAGGTGCAAGTCTGTAAGGAGCTTTGGCAATAGGAGCCGCACCAGGAACCAAGTCAATACTGAACTCGACTTGACGTTCCGGTGGCACTCGGGAAATATCGTCGGCAAATACGTCTGGGAACTCACAGACGATAGGAATATCAGATAATGATTTCTTTTGGGCTTCAGAGTTAGATTCAGATGAGACATAGCATACGTAGGATTCATGACCCTTAGATAAGTACTTATGCGCTTTTTCAACAGATATGAAACAATGTGCACCTTTCCGCTTCTCGCCCTTGATCTCTAATACTCGGCCGTCTGAAGACTTGATTCTAATGATTCGCCGGTTGCAGATAATTGTAGCCTCATTATTCGTTAACCAGTCCATGTCGATGATGACGTCAAACTCTTTTAATGGAATCGGGATGAGATCGAGGTTGAATACGATGTTATTTACGAGCAGAGTGCAGTTTCGGTAGACAGATTCAGCCATAACGAAATTTTTACTGGCTGTCTCAATATCAAGTATTATGGGAAGCTTTGATGGAGCTTTATGTAACCTTTGTGCAAAAGATGTGGATATAAAAGAACGACTGGCGCCGGAATCGAATAATACTCTAGCAGGAATGGAGTTAAGTAAGAACATACCGGTAACCACATCAGGTGTTTCTTTCGCTTCTTCTGCTGTTATCTGAAAGGCTCGAGTTCTTGCAGTCGGCGTTGCAGCAGAACTTTTCCCTGTAGAACCTCCTGCTGATGATTGTGACTGATAACGTGATCCGCTTCGACACTGGTACATGAAGTGTCCTCTCTTACCACACTTCGCACATCCTCGTCCCTGCTATGGACATTCCTCACTGCTGTGACCGATCATATTGCACGCAAAGAAAGTAACGTCTTTTGGATTGCACAACCCCATGTGTGACTTTCTGCATCGCTTGCAGAATCGTGGCTCGTTCGTGAGGGAGTAAACTTGTGCTTTCTGTTGTGAACTATGCTGATGGGATTGCTGAGATTGTGACTGAGACTTATTTGGCCTAAAGAATCTGCCAAATCGCTGTTTCTTTGGAGGAGACGGATTCATCGGGTTAGTAGACGGAGCGTATAGCTGATCACCATACTCTAAGTACCCTCGCTCAATCTGTCTCGCTGCTTCTACCATTTCCAGATAGCTCTTATATTTGATCGCACTCATGGGATGTCGATATCTGGGATTGAGTCCTACTCGGAACCTATTCATTTTCCTTTCCTCTGTTGCCACTTGGTAAGAAGAGTAGCCACATAATCTCGAAAATTCGTGTTCGTATTCATCTACAGTCTTCGTTCCCTGAGTCAATTGCATTAATTGGACTTCCATCTTATCTCGCTGGTCAACCGGGCAGTATTTCGCGTTGAACATGTCTAGAAACTGGTTCCATTCCAATGTCTGAATGACTTCCTCCCCGTATATGCTTCGCTGTGTCTTCCACCATGCGCGAGCAGCTCCAACAAACAACGCAGACGCGTAGCTCACTTTCTTAGAATCTAAACAGTCAGAGATTCTAAAAATTTCTTCCGTATGACTGATCCAATCCATCGCCTGAATCGGATCTACAGTACCCTCGAAGTTCAGGGCACCGCTCGCTTTAAAATCTTTGAATTTGCAGTCTTTAGGCTGAGCAATTAGGGCATCGGGAATAGAGTTATCAGAATCTGAGTCATTAATCTGAACTTGCTTTTCTTTTCTCTTATTTTTCTTATCCTCACGTCTTTTAGCTTCGGCCTCATCTCTGGCACGAAAATGTTCTTGCATCATTTTGTTTTGTTGTTCTGAGTGTTGGGCTAGAAATTGTTGCATCATTTCAAACATCTGTTGTGGGTTCATGTTGCTGGGAATATCACCTGATCCTGATCCTGACATCTTCTACTGAAAATTACAAGCATTTAACTATCAGTTTATAGACTTAGATCTATGTACCCTTTTTTTCCCATCCTAACAGTCTGTACATCCTATCTCAGTTCAAACCACCAAAATGATTGATACATATGTATTGCTTCAGTTTGAGACCAAGTATACTTACGTAATACTTGATTCACTCAAACTAGTGCTCTGATACCATCCTGTGAAGACCTCCCCTTCCGGGGCAGTCCTCAGAGTCTAGGTCCCACAAATAGCAATACGATATCAACCATACTAAGATAGGGTAATTAAATTGCGGAATAATAAAATTACATGTACATACAAGATTACGATTAAGTTTACATATTTCAAAATAAAGTTATAAAAGGGCAACATCTAATCTAATCATAATATCATACATTACATCATATCTACCCAAAACCACCACAATTGTTGTCTTCCAATCAGTACCAGAAAGATTTGTTGAGTAGTGGTCTAGAAAATCTTCAAAACTTGGATCTTGAATGACCTAAGTACTAGGTCCTGCAGGTGATTTTCCTTTGGCTTTTCCTGTAAAATATTAATGCAACATCTGTAAGCAACGCTTAGTGAGTTTATAGATTTTCAATATCAACATGCGTGTCAAGCGGAGTCATTAGTCTTAGCGTGATATGTCTTGGCTGCCGCTACAACCCTCATGATTGAGATATAAAATCATAGAATCGGATGATGTTCAAGCCACACTCACGCTTAAATCGTGGGGATCAGCCACATACTGGGCTAGCTACCAGTAAGTCAATATGGCGGAACATCGGAGGTCATTACCAAGTTCATAAGAACTGGTGAAATAGCCGGGTCTAGAACAATAGACCATAAGGGCTAGTCAAGCTGAATCAATTTATCAAATGTCTGATCAATGATGTAAGCATATGTTTTAGAAGTCATGATAGCAATGAATCATAAAGCAAAGTCTGAAGCAATATTAAATGCAATATAAAAAGATAATCAAATAGCTATCATGATCCACTGGGCAACACCCATCCATGGTGTGCACAGGTCTCATTCCAGCTGATAAAGAGAATATCAATAAATCTATCAGCAACAATATATCTCAACCGGATCTATGCATGTTCAATCTGAGTATCTATAACTCACTGGTTTGGGTCTATATCAAACAGATATAAGAATCTGCCACCTGAGTTATCTCAGGATTTTATCTTGTCTATTCTGTTCTTTGTCAAATCAAGTCTCTGACCCGCTTTCAAGTCTTTATGTCTTTAAATCTTTGTTCAGAATATACTGAACCTGTTCAAATTTATTCATGATAATATCATGTTAATTTCATCGTCTGTATCATCATCATTTTCATTATTTCTTTTGGTCATTAAAATCTGTAATTCTATTTGATTCTGATATCTGATATCTTGTCAATCTTTCATTAAATTCCCATAAGTTCTCTCAAAAGCTATATATATATATATATATATATATATATATATATATATATATATATATATATATATAATCATTTATTAAATTAAAAATATCAAAATGTAATAATGGGATCCGGATCAATCCGGATTCGGATACATCCGGATTGGGAGCCCGGATTCGGATCATCCGGATCCGGATCAAAGCATCATCCGAATTCGGACATAGGATCGAATTTAGTGTTATCCGAATTGGGATTAATATAGGTATCGAATTCGGATCATTTAGATCCGAAATGCTAAGATCCGAATTTTGAAAGCATCCGAAATAGAGAATCATCCGAAATAGATATTATCCGAACCGAAGCTTAGGTCCGAAATGGGCACCATCCGAATTCGGTCCTACCCGAATTCGGACCCCATACTTAGTATATTTTCCAGAAATTGTTCTTGATGTTCTTGGTGTTCATCATATTGTTCATACGGATTTTATCAATAATTAACAAATTTTCATAGTTATTAACATGCAATGTAATATTTTGTTGTAACAACATTATTTGAGTCTTTTTATAGTAATTTCCCTACCATAATCACATTTATTTGATCAAGATCATCCAAAATATGATATTTTTGCCAAGAACACGTTTTCATCAAAAATTCCGATTTCTTCACATTTTGGATGATTCAAACCAAAAATCTTTGTTTCTTTAGCATCTATTAACTTAATTACATCATTATCTATCAATTATATACACATGCAATCATCGGATTACATATTTTAAATCCTAACTTTCGGTTTTTATACAAAACCGAACCAACTCAACAATTTTTGAAGTTTAAATCGATAATTACCTCAAATTCTTGCAATTTCTTGTTGATTGTTGTGGATTGTAACTCTTCCTTGTCTTAATTCTTGAATTAATTGCACAAACCTTGAATTTCTTGGCAAATTTGTGAAATTGCCGTATAGGTGTAGAGAGAGATTAGAGAGAGAGAGTTATCAAAATTAATGATCTTAATTGATCATTTATTTGAGTATATATATTGATTTAATCATATTTGTTACTCAACCCACTAAACTTTTGTATTTTACATCTCTTTTATTTTACTCAATTAAATCATAAATATAAATTTAAAATTATATTTACTTAGTAAATTTTTCATTCTTAACCATTTATTTGCAAATACAAATAATATAGCAAAATTATATTATTATCTCAAAATTCATTATTACATAATTGATAAAAAGTTAGGTTGTTACAAGAAGCGTCAAAAGACTCAGTCCGAGGACCTCATGTTGATTGAAGGGGGAGCAGTATCAGAAAGAATAGATATTCAGGGGTCCGGGGATAAGATGCACGAGGCTCAGGAGTACATGATGATAGAAGACGAACCCGTGTTTGAAGGTCCAGCTCCATTGGATCCGATGACAGCCATTGTAGAGTTCGAACCCATTCACGAAAAGGATGAAATCATATTGGTGTCTGACTCAGACTTCGATACTGATGACAACCAACCCTTAATCATCCCAAAGCCTGAACCCGAATCACCACAAAAATCCTCATCTTCATTTGAATTCCTAAACTCTCTGCCCCCCGTTCAACAACAATAGATACTATCCTCCATCCAAGATCCCTCCTCACTAAAAGAATCCCAGATAATCCAAAGCCCTCCTAGATCTCAAAGTCCTCCCATAATCCAACCTGTACCCCAAGTGCAATTTATGGAGACAGGACCCTCAGAAACAAGGCGTGTAGATAGATTTGATGACCCGCTTGAGCAGCCCGGTGTTAATGAAAGAAGTGATCTCTACTTGGTGGGTTGGTATTCAAAAGGTGAGGTACACACTCTGCCACCTGAGTTGAAAGAGGAATTAAGACAAGAACGGAGGGGGAAAATCTTCAAATTACTTGAAGCCAAATCATCAGAGATAGAAGAACCCCCCGTTCAGGGCCTTAAAGAATTTTTGCAAAAGTTTCCTCCGGAGCAGTTCCAGAATCCTTTTCTGGAAGAACGATTCAAGATGGTGTTCAGAAAGAAGCCAGGGTCTTACAGCAGGCGTTTACTCATGGAGCTTACAAACGTATCCAAAGCTGAACAGGCCGAGTACAACCAATTGATGCTCAGGGAAAGGAGGTCCAAAGTCTCTAAGTCTAAGATAAAGAAACTCCTCAACATCATAATGTGCAGAAGAGCGATAGTATACTATCCTGCCTTTCAGGTAGAGAGAGAAGATGGCACACTGGAGGAATTCTATGAAAATGACTTGGACTTCATAAATGTGGACGACATTGAATTTCTACACAACCGTCTGAAACACAGAATTAGAAAGCGTCTGTCTCACATGACCGCCGTAGGTGCTCTTATACGAAGTATGAACCGCATCTCAGTTATCATGTGCCTTAGAGATTTTCAAATGGCGATAGAGAGAGCGCTGGTCAAAGTTGGACTACGAGCCCCTGACCAAGATAGCTTTCTTCTTGACCATCATCCCGCTTACAGAGTCATATTCAGATGAGGCCAGGGAGTTATTTTTGTAAATCAGAAAGGATATAAGAGATTCATGCGCTTTGAGGATCTTCCTTGTTATTCCGACGGTACTATCAGAATGGTTAGAGCCGAGCTTACACGAAGAGTTCAAGAATTTGATGCTCAACCAGATCCAGAACTTAGATGCTCACCGAAGGAGATTCCGGATATCCTCAGCGGCATCGAATACCTGAACGAACGGCTACACATGAGACAAGTGATTAGACGATTCGATGTCATCCTTGGGCTCCGTGAATCAACTGACCATGCCAGAGTTCCAGGACCTCCACAATGGTTGAAAAGTGGGAGATTGTTAGATATTAAAATTTCGATCTTGTGGATCTATTTTGTAATAAATATTTAGATAATATTTAGTCATGTAATTTATTTCTTTGTTAGTTTATTTTGTATGAAAAGTTCAAGGGCCAAAAGTGTCAATCCTTGAAACTTAATTAAAGGAGCCTATGTCTAGGCTCCTAGGGTTTGTAAATGAGACACGGTTGACATTTATCAAATTGAAAGAATCTTCATTCAGCCACCAACATCATTTATTCTCCCAACATTCCTTTTGTTCTTCATCATTACACAAGTAGTGAGTGTAAATTCTTCTTGTGAGTGATTATTGAACATTTGTGTGCTGATAAATGCTGGGAATCTATTACAACAGGGCATAACTCAAAAGACAGCATCCAAAGTCAAGAGTCAAGGAGTAGTTTTTGTTACTTCAAAGTCTTTAATTTCCAATGTAATAAAAGACAAACGTGTGGTTGATTTACATTCCAGTACTGTTTTGAATGATTGTAATGTTTCGAATGATATTCTGATTAATGCATATTCGTTTAAACAGTTGTTTAAGTTGTCCAAAATACCACAAAGATTGTGTGATTCCAGATTAATCAATCAAACAATCAATACAAACAATTAAGAACAAATTCAAAACACTAACCGAATGATTAATTGCTTCAAAAGAAGATTACAGAGAAGATTGGAATTACATACACTGTAGCCCTAGATGCAATGGTTTCCGTGCAATTCCAAAATTTCAGATCCGTGCAAAATACAATGTGCAAAATCCGTACTATTTACAAAGAGAATATTATATTTATATACAAATGCATAACTATGCATTAATTACAAAACAAACCCTAGACGTATTCAATTCATCAACTAAAATTGATTCTAACATTCTCCCCCTTTGATGAATTATAATTTGTCTTCAAATTGATAATCCCAGCTTCATCTCAAAACGTCTGATACTTTTTCTGTTTGACAGCCTCCAATTTGTCTTTGAGATGAATTCAAGCATAAGCTTTCTGTCATTCACACTCAGTGCTCCATTCTTTGTCTTTCTTTTCTAGTCTGCTGCCAACTTTCCTTTCAGGCCATTCATCACCTTTTGCAGCATTCCATCACAGAACTTATTCAATTCAATGCTCTGCATAACCCTTAGATTTTGATCTTTATCTTTGTAGATGGCAACTGGATGCTTGGCCATGACAACTTGAAACTCTTTCAGATTTTCCATAAATTTGATGAATCGGTTCGGTGCAGTGATGTTTATCTTTCCCATCCCTCTTTCAACTCCAATCTGTAGATCTTGCACAGACATAAGCACCAATTTGGTGTGCATGAAGTGAAACAGTGTCTTTAGTGCAAATCTACAATGTTCATTCCTCTTGTTTCTACACAACTCATCGAATAGATCTTCAATGTCAACCAAATGCATTCCAAACATATCAGCCTCGGTGAATATATATGTATTACCATCAGCTCTGGTCACGGTAAAAGTCGGATGAAAGATTTTAACAAAACGATCCTTCTCAATCTTTACCAAATCAACAATCCTGACCTTATCCACTAACTTTGCTTTATTCTGCAAGAAACTAGCATAGTTTGCTAAATTTGGCATATTGGGCTCAAGCACTCTCAACAACTTCAAAAACGTGCACGGAGCTTGCTTCTTACAGAATATTTTCTTTTCCAGGTGATCTTCAAGATAAGGAAGCTTGTTTCTCTTTATGATATAATCTGCAGATTGCTTTGCGGATAAGTCCAACACTTTTATCTTCTTCTTACTAACTTCATCTTCATAATTTCTTTCTGAACAATCTGCTGAGCTTCAAACCTCAATCGATGTTGTCTTTGTGACTCATCAGCCAAGATATACTCATTAAAAAAATCTATCCATGACTTCAACCTCATTCAGCTCCTTAACCACTTGTGGCATAACACTTTCTACTTGAAACAACTCTACTTCTTCTTCTGCTACAGTATCCGTTACCTCAGGCTTTTCAACCGTCGGTGTAGGTTCATCATATTTCAATATCTCCTGTACCAGATCCTCTTCTTCCTCAATCCTATCTGCTCTCAAAGATATATCATTCAGATCAAACATATCATCATCGTCCGACAACTCAACTTCCACTTCTTTCTCACCACCCTCAATCATTAAACTTTGTGCTTGATCTTCATTATCTGAGTCATCATATTCTTTGAAATTATAAATTCCTGATTGAACACTTAAAGGAACTGGAACATCTTCATGAAAATCAATTCCAGCTCACTTTGAGCATCAACAGGCTTTTCTTTGGAGCTCCCTGCTTCACCAACTTCTTGACCTCCTGTCTCTTTTTCCTTTTCCGGATATGTGATCATTAAAAGTCCAGATCCTTGTTCACCAAGCTTCCTCCTCTTCTCCCCCTCATGAGGAGCATCATCATGCTCATCATGTTTGCGTTTTGAAGCAGAAGCTTATGACTTACATGTTTGTTCCACAACTAAAATCCTCTCAGACATATCACCTAAAGCTGTAATTATTGTGCTCTCCGGCCCAATCATACGTTCCCTCATCTCGTCAAACTGATCATAGAAAAAATCTCTTAGCTCATCAATTGCTTGATGTGGATCTCTTTGTTTGACCTCTTCAACTACATTCTTACCCTTCAATCACTTCTGAATATTTGACATCTGTTCCATCATCGCAGAAAATTTATTTGTGATTTGTGATGAGACGCCGACAATTGCTTCATTCAGTTTGTCTTCAGTAACAAATGGTGATAGTCTAACCACTGGGTCACTCAGATTTCCAGTTGACACAACAGTCGAACTTGTAAAAAGAACGTCTGTATGGCCAGTGCTCAGAGTTGGCAATGTTGTATCTCTGACTGGTCTTCCAACCACTTCAAGTGACGAAGCAACAGATGCTTCCGACACTATGGTTGTTCTAGCAGGAACACTCAGTTCTACTGCACTTACTTCAACATATGAAGTCGACTCTATTGTCCTAGTGTGTATAGGATCTATTTCATGTGCATGAACAAAAGTTGTACACCCGGGAAGTTGTGTACTTGTTTCAATATCCATAAAATCCAAAGGATTTAAGGATAGATCGTGTGTTAGATCCCGATGAGAAATTGAAACATCTTCCTGTTGAGAGGAAAATGAGTGGCTTGGGGGGGGGTGTGCAATCGTCAGTGGGATACTGATTATTTCAATGCTGACTCCCATTTGAGAGCCAACAGCAGATGTGGCTTGATCCCAACTGTTTGGGCTTGGTAACTCCCTCACACTCTCCCTAACAATCTCAATAACATTAATCTCTGGAAATCTTTCAGTTAAAGATAATTCAATCATGCCAGCTTTATCGTCATTATCATCATGACCTTCCTCATTATCATCATCATCATCATTCCGTTCATCAGCTCCTTCAGCAATATTAGATACAGTCCTTTCAGAATCTGAGCTTCTCTCACCTCCCCTCACCTGCTCCTCTACTCCCTCAGACTCAACTTGGCTGCCCTAAACATCAGCCCCTTGCTGACGTTCCTGCTCTCCTAAGCTCTCTGGTTAAGAAAACCCGGTTCCTGGGTTTCTATAAGAGCATGATCTATTTTGTATAACTTGACATTCTCACTTTCTTGATCCGCATACTTCAAAAGAGCTCCAGGAATAGGCCTCACATTCGCATTCGACGCATCTTGTACCCCATGTAGACTCATCATGACATAGTCTGGGGACTTCTGAGCATTTGACCTCTTCGGGATTTGTTCATTAGCTCTCAAAATTCCCCTTATCAAAATTTGAAAGAGACGTTGAAGCGATACAAACTTCCTTGCTCGATTTGTTGTTTTTGCCAAAACAACTTCTTTCAAATACTCCCAAATGCATTGAGCATAGTCGTAATGCTTGTTGAAGGCCATCCCGTGAAATATTCACAAACAATGTATACTGCCTTTGTCAATTCTAGTATGTTTAGACGTCATACATCTGTTAACTATGCCAAATAATGTATACCACTCTCCATTGAGGCCATTCCTATGAAACTTTGAGCTTCTTGGTAGAGGTTTGGAATATCCTAAGTAGATTAGATCATGAAATAGCTCTTCATCTGATACAAAATCTTCATAATCTGCTAAGTCTAGAAAGTTCACTGTATCAATTCTGTGCGGTAGAAACAGGTTATGGCAAAGCCTGGCAAGAGTGATCTTTGCCTTAAATTGATCTATTGTAACCTTAAAGTGATGATTTCCATCAGCCGGTACAAACTTTATCGTGTGCCAGAATTGTTGCAAGTAGACTTGGGGGATAGAAGGTTTGTACTGTAATAGGTAGCCCAGAGGTTGTCCTTTAACTATGTCCACAATAATGGGATGACTGACTTTGATGATTTTTGGATCAAGTCTGTGGTTATTGTCACGAAAAGGTAGGCAATATTTAGTTTTCACAAGGTGAGTGTCTGGGATGGGTGATGAAGGTGAAGGTCAGGTAACGGAGGCTGATTTCACTGGTTTTGAGACCAGTGTATGGTTGGATGATGAATGAGAATCAGAAGAATTGGAATGTTGGGATTGAGCTTAGGAAGCCATTTGTAACCTGTGAAAAATAATAAACATGTTAGAAAAATCTGATAAACAAATGAAATCTTGCACACAGAAAAAAAAAACATTTTGCTAGAAATTAGAAAAATTTGTGTTTTACTGTTTAAAGCATCGGGATTCCAGACAATAATATTAAAATATTATTGTTAGGATTCCAAAGTCAATCGTTAAGAGACTAATGTTAGAAAAAAACAGATTTTAAAAATTTCTTGAAAAATGTGAAATTTTTCTGAAAAAATAAAAAAATCCACCACACTTAGACACATTTTGAAAAATGACACATGAATCTCGAATGAAACATAAAAGTTCTCGGGTGACACATGAATCAACTCGCATGACTTATGAATGAAACTCGAATTAACAAAAAGATTTCTCGAATGATATTGGAATCAATCTCGAATAGAACTGAAATATTCTCGAATGCAATAGGAATCAACTCGATTAACTAAGGATTTTTCTCGAAATACTCATGAATCGAGTTGAAACATTTGAAAGATATTACAAGGCATGAATTACTCAACTCGAATGAACAATGGATTTTCTCGAATAGAATATGAATTCAACTCGATGACAAGAATGATTTTCTCGAATGCCATGAAAAATATATGAAATAAATCTAAGTCATGTCCTAGGCAACTCGAATAAGAAATAATGTTCCTCGAATGACTCATGGATCCAACTCGTATGAAACTTGAACATACTCGAACCATGTTTTTATCGAGACTGGTTATAAAAATTTTCTAAGTCTTTAAAAATGCTCAACTCGAATAACCAATCCAGATTTCTCGAATCATGAAGTAACCAACTCGATTGAAACTAAAGGTTTCTCGAACTGCACTTCATGCAACTCGACCAATGCATAATATTTCTCAAATGTTATGTTGATCGAGTCAACATATTATAAACTTTTCTAAGTCCTGAATGTCTCTAAAAATTTTCAAAAATCATTCCATGGACACTTTTGCCTATCCATTCATTGTGTCTTACTCGAAATTTGATTTTGAACATATATTGTTTACTGAACTTTGTCCATAAACATCCTTTTCATTCCAAAAAATCAAAATTTCAGAGTTTCAAGAGCTCGAAAGTTTTAAAACTTTAAAACCAAAATTTATGTTGTGTGATTTGAAATGGAACTTTAAATTTGTTTTACAAGTCCATATGATCAATACAAAATCAACCACACCATCAATTTCATATACAAAACAGAAAATCGACAAAACAGAAATACACATACTTCATACCCACGAACACACACACAGTTCAACGTATATGTAACAATATTCAATAATCAAACAAAAATAGCAAATAATAACAAAACTTGAAAAAACACTTACAATTTGCTTATTCAGAAATTGAAAATCTTGATCAGAAATGAGGATTCTTCTTATGTAAGAAAAGTTGAGAATGAGTTTTTCGGAGAAGAGAGATGAACAGTAACCGAGGCAATGAAAAAGTGATTTTGAAATTCATATTTCAAATTTATAGATAATTTGAAATTTTGAATAACCTGACCCGTTTTAAAGATTTCTAAGCCCATTTTCTCTTTTATCTTTTTAAGCCCTTTTATTTACAAACCAAAATTTCACACACACAAAAAAAAAAGAAAATAACAACTAACAAAAATCTTAAGGAACAAAAAAACAAAAAATTTAAAATAGGCTAAAAAAAATTTTTAACTACAAAAATAAAGGATAAAAAAAATGTTGCTCCCCCTTGAATATTGCATATTAGCTCCCCCTAAGATATATACCTCTATAAATGACAGCTCCCCCTACAAGAAAAAAACTAGATAAAAATTTATCAGATAGTAAAAATCAGATACAAATTTATCAGATAGTTAAACATCAAATAAAATTTTCTTTCTGCTCCCCCTGCACATGACAATCCGAATCTGTTAAACTCAGAAAAATTAAACTTTAAAATCACATGAGATTAACAACATATTTAATCAAATGAAAAATGTAAATTTAAAATTATAGTTTGTATCAACTGAATGTTTAAATCTAGGGGTAATTGCGTTAAAAACCTTAAAGTTGGACCATTTTTGTGATTAAAACCCCTAACCATTTTTTGTTGCACAAAAAACTTCTAACCGGTAAAATCTTTTGAAATTAAGACTTGACCGGTTATAATAAGTTGCTATGCTTACATGGCACACACGTGGCGTCCATAGGGCAAACCTGACTTACGTGGCGCCTACGTGGCACTACATGTATAATTCTTAAACTGAATTTTTGCATAAAAAACCTTGAAATTGGTGACCTTTTCGATTAAAACCCTTAACTATATTTTTCTCACCTCTAACCAACAATAATATTTACCTTTTCTCTTTTTCTCTACCTCCGGCAACTCCGATTACTCTATCTCCTTTCTATGTCCAGTGCTGTTTATTTTATGTATGTATGTTCGATTAACTTTTGCCGCTAATCTTGAATTTTAACTTCAATTGTGCCGATGGAATCGATTTCATTTTGTGTCCACGAGTTGCATTTTTAGGATCAACTTTATGTTCAATTTCATTTATTTATATTCCATTTTAGCATCTGAATATGATCAGCAGAGCAGTGAGGTTCGCTAGCCTAGAAGGTGGAGGTTTCATTGAGAAACGAATTCTTTGTTTGATAAATAAAAGTTTAATAAATATCCATGTCATCAAAATGCAATCAATGAAGACTCAATTTTAATTATCTTTGTCGGTTGGAGGTTTTTTATCAAATTAAAAATGATTTGGGGTTTTAATTGAAAAAACTTAACAAGTTGGAGGTTTTTTACACACAAATCTATTTAAAAGTTTTACACGTCATCAAGTTGCAACCGGCTAAACCGGTTGCAAGTCAGATTTTTTGAAAAAAACCCAAATTTACAAAGTTTTAACCAGTTGGAGGTTTTTTGTGCAATGAAAAATGGTTGGGGGTTTTAATCACAAAAATGGTCCAACTTAGAGGTTTTTTGCGCAATTTCCCCTTAAATCTAACGATTCAACATACCCAATTTGTATACCAAAAAATTAAATCGTTTTTCATCTAAGGCTTTGGAAAACAAATCAGGTAATTGATATTCAGTGGGTACAAAATATAATTCTACATTACCATTTACTACATGATCTTTGACTGGTCGACAATATCTTCTGTCCAACTTCACGTCAAATGATGGTGGTATGGTGAAATTCGGCAACAACGGTGTTGCTCGAATCTGTGGCTTTGGGGATCTTATAATGGACAATTTAAAGATTACTCAAGTCTCCTATGTCCAAGGTCTTGGTCACAATCTCTTTAGTATTGGCCAACTTTTTGATAAAGGACTTGAGGTATCTTTCAAAGCCACAAGATGCAGCATTCGCGCTCCAACGGGTAAGGAGATTCTCGCCGGCACTCTACGCTCCAATGGTCAAGGTCAAAGGTCAAGGTCAACAAGACGATCTGTCTCCTTTCTAAAGCCTCATCTCAACAGTCTTGGTTATGGCACAAGAGATTCTCTCATATGAATTTCAAAAACATAACCAAGCTCGCATCAAATAATCTAGTCAGAGGCCTACCGGAGCTGAAGTTCAACAAAGACCAATTGTGTGCAGCCTGCGAAAAGAGCAAGATCTGGAAAGCCTCACACAAACCGTAGCCAGTCCCCAACACTACACAACCCCTGGAGCTTATCCATATAGATTCGTGTGGTCCGATGCGCATCCAGAGCATCAATGCCAAGAAGTACATACTGGTGATGGTCGACGATTACTCACGCTACACATGGGTGAAGTTCCTACTCACGAAGAATGAAATGCCAAACTTATTCATTTCGTTTCTGAAACTGAACCAAGTCAACCTCCAACTTCAAGCCCAAGCCATCCGTACGGACAACGGAACTGAGTTCATAAACAAGAAGTTAACCACATTCCTGGATTCCGTTGGTATAACTCATCAATGTTCCGCTGCCAGAACTCTTCAACAGAACGGAGTTGTAGAACAACGGAATCGAACTCTAGTTGAAGCAGCTCGCTTCATCATCACATACTCGAAGCTGCCGCTACACCTCTGGGTTGAAGCCATGGACACTGCGTGCTACAGTCAAAATCGTTCCATCATCAACAAACGGTTTGGCAAAACACCCTAAGAGATTATTATTAAACGTGCACCTAATGTCAAACACTTTCGTGTTTTTGGTTGCAAGTGTTTCATTCTGAACGATAGAGATAATCTCCCTAAGTTCGACGCTAAAGGATATGAAGTCGTATTCATCGGATACTCCAAGAACTCCGCATCCTACTGGGTGTTCAACAAATGCACTAGGATAGTTAATGAGAGTGTGAACATCACATTCGATGATTTAGCTGAGTCTGAAATGTTTCTGAACATATCAGTGCAGAACCGGCTCCTCATCAACCGTCTGAACCAATTCAGACACCATCTGCATCCATCACTGCCCTGCCAACTAGAGAAGATGATCTGGACCTAGACTCTTTATTTTTATTATTATATCCTCATTCTAAGTCTAATACTAACTCATCTTCTACATCTGATGCAGATATCAATAAAGTTAGTGAATGCTCACAAAATTTAGATACCTCTGAGCCCATACCCACTGACTTCACACCTTAATCTCCCAAATCTCCAACCGGTTCTTCTAACCTGAACCCAAACCTAGTTCCTGAACCCAAACCTAGTTCCTGAACCTTCTACACCGGTTGATGCTCCTCAAACCGATTCAACCCCTTCTGACACACCCTAATCTGCACACGATATCGTACCTCTTCCATGCAAATGGACCTTATCCCACCCTGAATCTCAAATCATTGGGGATACGTCCGCCCCGGTTTGAACCAGAAGAGCTAACAACGCAGAGTTCCTGTTCGCTGCATTCTTGAGCAAAGTTGAACCTACAACAATAACCGAAGCTCTACGAGATCCAGACTGGGTGAGCGCCACGCATGACGAGCTACATCAGTTCGAACGTCTACGCGTCTGGAGGTTAGTCCCGCGACCAAAGTATCGGTCCAACATCGGCACCAAGTGGATCTTCAAGAATAAACGAGAGAAGAACGGGATTGTCGTCTGCAACAAAGCTAGACTAGTGGCTAAAGGTTATCGACAACAAGAAGGAATCGACTATAATGAAACGTTCGTTCCAGTAGCCAGACTTGAAACTATTCACATCTTCCTTGCGTACGTGGCTCACAAAGACTTCACTGTCTCTCAGATGGACGTGAAGATGATGATTTTCAACGGAATTCTGAAGGAGGAGGTGTATGTTTCTCAACCTGATGGTTTTGTCCATGAGTCTAGACCATCATATGTCTATGCTCTCGATAAAGCTCTATATTGTTTGAAACAAGCACATCGGGCATGATACGACAGCTTACCCGAATTCCTGTTTGATTCCGGCTTCTCCAAAGGTACGATCGATACAACCTTATTCATACGGCATAAAGGTAATGACATCTTACTCGTTCATATTTACGTAGATGACATTATATTCGGTTCTAAAAACCTTAACTTTGTGAAGAATTTTAAAAATTAATGGAATCGTGGTTCGAGATGAGTATGATGGGGGAAATGAACTTTTTCCTCGGATTACAAGTCAAACAACTTCCTGACGGGATTCTCATAAACCAGTCAAAGTGCATCCATGATCTCCTAAAGAGATTTAAGATGAAAAACTGTACGTCTATGAAAACTCCGAAGTCCATTTCCTCAAAGCCTGATGCCGATCGAATGGGTAAATCCACTGACATCTATCGAGGAATCGTTGGTTCTTTACTATATCTAACTGCTAGTAGACCGGATATCATGTTTGCTACAAGTCTCTGTGCTCGATTTCAAGCTGATCCAAAAGAGTCACATTTGGCTGCCGTGAAACAAATATTCCGTTATGTAAAAGGCACGCCTGACCTAGGTCTCTGGTATCTGAAAGGAACCAGTTTCGAACTAACTGCCTACTCAGATGCAGATCATGCAGGTTGCAAACATGACAGAAAAAGTACATCAGGTCACATCCAATTCCTCGGAGACAAACTGGTAAGTTGGGCATCGAAGAAACAATACAATGTTTCTCTGTCCATCGCTGAAGCAAAATACGTTGCTGCTGCTGACAACTGCTGTGGATGCGCACTCAACTCCGAGACTATGGTTTCAGACTAAGTCAGATTCTAATCTATTGCGACTCCATGAGCGCAATAGCCATTACTGGCAACCCTGTACAACACTCTCATGCTAAACACATTGATATTCGGTACCATTTTATAAAAGATCATGTTGAAGAAGGTACCGCAGAATTACATTTTGTAAACACCGAAAATCAGATAGCTGACTTGTTCACAAAACCTTTGGATGAAAAGTGTTTTAATTTTCTGGTGAACAAGTTAGGTATGCTGAATTTGTTAACATAAATTAATATAAAATGCAACATTCTTGCAAAGTTTATCTGCCTTCTCATAAGACAGATTTTCTTTTCGCTAATGTTAATTTTCTAATAACTTATGTTCCATGTTTAGGTTATTTAATTCTAGTCTTTGTGTTAATATTCTGTCATAACTAATCGGGAAGCATCCAGGTAAGTCTCCGAGTATATTTAAATCTTTTATGCATACCCGGAGGGGGAGAAGTAATTAAAATATTCGCATGTTTTATTAGTTTAATTTTTTTCATTTTTACGTTTAAGTGTGTTTAATATTTAAATTTATTTCTTGTATTTTAAGATAAACCCAAAAAGATTTTTGTTTAAGTATGTAAATCTATCAGAAATTCCAAAATGATTTTAATTTTAATTTTAATTTGGTGTGTTTATTTTTTTAATTTTTTTAAACCTCAAAAAGATTCTCGTTTAATTTTTTTCTAATTAGATAATTTTTTCTTTTCTTTAAGTTTTATTTTTTGGGTTAATGAAGGAATGGGTTGGGCTCCCCCTACTGGGTTTGGGGGGAACCGATTTTCAAAAGCTTATATAAACCGCCATTTTCTTTCATTTTTGTCTATCATCTCCTTTAACTTTAAGAACACACTTCAAAAGAAAACCAAAAATCTCAATTGTTTCATCAATTTATGGAGAGTTTGAAGCACTTAAAGCGATTTCGTGTTTAAAAGTGAGTCTCATTACTGTTTTCTCACATTATTATGCACTTTCATGTTGATTTCAGTACACTTAATCGAGTTAAAATGGGTTTTAAGGTCTGAAAATGGCGCTTATCTTCGTCATTAAGCAACCAAAAGGTTTACTCAAAATCACCTTTTTGATCTAAAAATTTAAATGCATAAGTTGTTTGTGGGATTGTTTTGAGAATTTATTTCTAAGTTAATCTAACCTGCGTATCATGTTTTAACCACGATACAACTCGCGGATAACACTTCATCCGCATGAAGGGTCACAAAATTTCTAAGTTAAGCATGCATCTCATGCTTTGTTTGCGAGTTGCAACTCGCGGATACCCTTTCATCCGCACAAACAATCAAACATTATCAAAGGTGCTCTAATCTGTCTAAGTCAAACTTGCGGTTTGAGCTTTATCCGCAAGTCATAACTCGCGGATATCACTCACCCGCAAGTCATCTTCAATAGAATGTTTCTAAATGTTTGTAAGTAAAACCTGCGATTAAAGGACCATCCGCAAGTTACAACATGAGGGTAACCTTTCATCCGCAAGATGGTGTGGTTCAAGACTTAGATTTAAAATTCAAAACCCAACTATCACTCAAAGTTTCATCCGAGCGTTGCAACTCTCGGATGACACTTCATCCGCAGGTTTTGGTCAAATTTTTCTAAGTCTGGATTTCAAAGTGTTGAACTCACTTGAAAGTTCATTTGTTCAGAGGTTTTTAGTCTTGTCTAAGGCTGTTTCATTTGAACTAACCAGAGTTGGGACTGGTGTTGTAGACTTTGGTTCTTCAGATGGACTTTATTATCGAGAAGTCTTCAGTAGAAGCCCTTTAACAAATCAGATTAATTCTGTTGGGAATTACTTTTATTGATGAAAATAATAAGTCTAGGGGTCAATTTGTAATAGTTTCATAGTTTTGTGTGTATATATAAATATGTGAAAATGGTACTGTATTGGTACGGGTTCGTACATATTTGCACGGATATTGTTTTTGTCTTGTACGGAGTTCAACCTAGGGTTCAGTGCTTATAATTCTCAATATTGTAATTCTCATTTTGTGGAATACAAATCATTCGGTTAGTTGCATTTGATCTTGATCTTAATGTTTAATTTGTTCTTGTGGTTGATAATATCTGAATAACAATTGGTATCAAAGCCTAATATGGCAAGAATTTGATGAATTTTGAATCTGAAAATTGATTTTCACGAACACTGTTCTATTGGTATTTTTGGAAAAACAGAAAATCATCCAAGGGGTTTAATTTCTAGATAATTTGATTTGTCATCGAAGGTGAGGATTTTTAAGATGATTAAATTGATATAAGTTTCAGATTCCAACTTTAATCACACAAAAAGTTCTTTGAAGTTTTATGATTATTCATTTATTGTAAAATTTTGGGGTTTTGATCTGATTTCAGACAAAAAGTTCTTTTAAAAAGTGTTTATAATCAAAAATCAAACACTCGAAATCATTTTGGGGTCAAATAGAGTATTTTTGGTTGAAAATTGGGATTTTGAACTTGAAATTTTGAAAAACCTGTTTAAACTCGGATAAAACTAAAACTTAGTTTTAATCGAGTTTGATCAAGGCTAATTTGAGTTGGATAAGTACTTTGTTCGAGTTTTATAAAGTGGGATTCGAGTGGGAAATGTGTTATTACTGAGTTTGATCATGTTCTGATCCAGTTTGATCATAGTGTTGATTGAGGTTTATAAACTCTAATTTCGAGTTTTATAAACAAACTTTCAAAAGAAGTCAACTGTTTTTTGAGTTTGATAAAACTAAATTTAAGTTTAATCAAACTAATTCGAGTTTGATCAAATTTAAATCTAGTTTTAAAGAACTTACTTTCGAGTTGAAAATACTTGTGATTAACATTGATTCGAGTTTGAATACAGTTTCATTCGAGTTAGATCAAGTTCATTCGAGTTTATTCACTTTGCATTCGAGTTGGACCATTCTTCATTCGAGTTTCATACAAGTGTCAATCGAGTCTGACAGTTCTTCATTCGAGATGAATCTTTCTTCATTGGAGTTTTATAATACACTGTTCGAGTTTTCCTCTTCTTCATTTGAGTTTAATTCTTCTTTGATCGAGTTTGACTCTGTGTTTACCGAGTTTGACCAATTCATTACTCGAGTTTGATCCTTCACACTTAGAGCTTGCTTTTAGTGTTCATTTCAAAATCATTCAATTTCCATAAAGATATTGGAAGATTCAGTACTATCAAGTCACAACGTCTAAATATGCACTGGCCATAGGTTTGGAAACCAAACCTCCGATTCTTTACAGAGGAGAATATGCACAGTGGAAGGAGAGGTTATTAGAATTTATAAGCTTTCAGGATCTATCCGAGGAGATGTTGGCCTCACTAACTGAAGGGCCAGCCAGATTCTATGTTACCATTCCTGCAGTTCTAACTGGAAATCCTCCGATTCCTGAGAGAACAGAAGAGGTCAAAACTGCAAATCTGATAGAGGCTCAGAAGAAAAGAAAGCTGTGTGATAAAACAGCTCGTAAACTCCTTCTGATATCAATTCCAAAGGACATCTATATCAGTCTAACCAATACAACAACAACCAAATCCATCTGGGATAAGGTGTGTAAACTTATGAGAGGGTCGGATAAGGCAGCCACAAATAGGGCACGTAACAGTCTGATGACATTTGAAAATTTCCGAGCTAGAGAAGGAGAGTTGTTAGAGAGCACTTATCTGAGATTTGTCAACCTTGTGAGTGAGATGAAGAGAAATGGGGTGAGAAAATCAAATCTGGACATCAGTGTAAAATTCCTGAATGTGCTCAATCCAGAGTGGGATAAATACACTATGATTATCCAACAGACTAAAGAGATTAATGATATGGATTTTCATAGGGTGTTTGAGAATCTTAACAACTATTAAGAAGTGGTTCTAAGGAAGATGTCTGGTAAAAAGCAAGCTGAAAAAGCAACGATTGATCCTCTGGCTCTCCTTGCGGATAAGAAGTACAAATACAAATTGAAAAAGGAGAAGCGGGTTGTGATAAGCAGCAGTTCATCAGAATCAGAATCAACCGATTCATCAGCTGACTCGGAGATAGAGGAGATCAAAAAGCAGATGGCTCTCCTAACAAAGGCATTCCAGAAAAAGTTCTATCGCAAACCCACAAATAATAAAATGCGATACAAGACAGACTCCAGAAAGTTTGAGAAAAGAGATAAGTATGACAAATCTGGAGAGAGCAGTGGTAAGAACGCTGAAAAATATGAGAAGTTTGATAAGCATGCAAAGAAAGACGTTGAGCAGAAGTGTTAGAATTATGGTAAGCCTGGCCACTTTACAAGGGAATGCAGACTGCCAGTAGTCAAGAACTCAAACTACTACACTCGGAAGGCACTGCTAGCTAAAGAAAAGGAGGCTGGAAAGGCATTAACGGCTGGGGATGACCACTGGCTTCAATTGTCTGAAGATGAAGACATTCTGGATGAAGATGCACATATCTGCCTGATGTCAGAAGTTTTTAATGAATCTGCGATGTTGGCTGAAGATGAGGTATAGGTAGGATTGACAGATGATGAAGCTGATGAGACAAGGGATTCTGATTCAGAGAATGAAATGAAAGAGGAAGTGGTATTGATGGCAACAGGAGAAGCTGGCTGCAGCAAAGACCAAGAAGATGACGGGTAAGATTCAGATGCCTTAAACAACTCAGAGACACCCGAGGTACAATCTAATCCTGATTTTGATGATGATAACTCCTGTGTGCTAGAACAGAAACTTGCTCAAATGGCTTATATGCTAAACAGTTTGAAAAATCATTAAAAGCTGAAAAGAAAAATGTTCATTCCTTGGAAAGCAAATTAAGGATTGAACATGCTTTAGTGTTAGAGTTTTCCAAGGATAAGGCATTTGCATTGCAATCCATATCAAAAATAGAAGAAAAGTACAATGGCATTAAACTGGAAAATGAAAAGCTGAGTAACACAATTACAGACTTAACAGAAAAACTTCAATCAGCAGAATTAGAATCAACAAATTTTCTATAAAATACAATTCCATCTTTGCTGAAAGGACAAAATTATACAAGAAAATTAAATCCTTAGAAGATGAATTTTTAAAAGAGGACAAACAGATCAAACTATTCATCTGAATCAACCAAAGGACATTGATTTTTATAATTCTAAATTAGGAATTGGTTGTGATAATCTTAAGTATCTAGAAAAAGCCATTTCATGTTCCCCAACTTTGTATGATACTAGATACATGAACATAGGGTTACAGATGGTATTTTTAAGAGCATTAGATGAGGTAGAATCAGCTGAAGATCTAAAAAGGTTAAGAAAAGACAAAATGCAAAATACTGTGGATTATGACAAACTTAATGATAGTTATCAAAAATCCATGTAAATCAGAAGAGTATATTCAGACATATTCTGACAAAGACCTGTCTGAAAATACTACTTCCACTCAAAAGCTATACATTCCGAACTCAATTCTTGAAAAAATTAATTCTGATCTTGAATTGAAGCTTAAAACTTTTGAGACTGAAAATGAAAAGCTTCAGGCTGAGATTAAAGATTTGGAAATAAAACTGGAAAACCAGCCTGAAAACAAAACTCAACCAGATCAGAAATCATCAATTCAAACTGATTCTATCAACTCTGAAAAAGAGTTTGATTTGTATATGAACTTTGATTTTAATTCATTGGAGGAAATCTTTGTCAAAATTGATGAGTTTATTAAACCACTCCATGAAAAACAAACTGATAAACCTAAAGAACCAATAAGTATTTTGAAAAGAATACCTACCGATTCTAAGGTTAAATCAGTACCATCACCTGTTTAACACAAGAAGGAGAAAGGAAAAGTTACTTTTGTTACTCTAAAATTCAAAAAAGGTGAATCCTCTTCATCAAAGGTTTCAACTGCAAAGAAAGGAAATGCTTCTGAAGGTAAGAATGTTTTACAGATTAAAACTGATGCAAAATCGACTAATTCATGTTCTTCTATTGTGTTAGATAATTCTGTGAAAAGAACATCGAAGCAAATTTGGAGAAAGAAGCAAGTGGCAAAGAAAAAAGAAGAGTTTTAGACAGGAACGGAAAGTGAAAGATTTGAGTGTTACAGATAGGATTAGAGCTGTAGATAATTCTGCCTGTAATAAATCTTCTGATAAACAATATTCTAAATACTCACGTGCTGAACTGTTTTCTTTAAATTCTGCTAAATGTCATGTGTTGAATGTTAAATCTGTGCATAATTCTGATATGTTTGTATGGATGCCAAAGAACAATGTCCCTAATTTTAAACATCATAGGGATCCAAAAAATACATTTCAAAATCAGTTCCCAAAAGAACTGTACAAAAATGGATACCCAAAAAGACTGTTCATAAGTGGGTTCCAAAAACAAAGAACTTATCTGTTAATATACCTGAAGAAATACCGCATGATTTACAAAAATCCAAAGTACCCAATTATAAGTGGGTACCTCACGTTTTACTTCGTCTTATAGGTAAATCATGTGTGGTATCTTGACTCCGAATGTTCCAAGCACATGACCGGACAACGAGACACCCTAACGAATTTCGTGGACAATTCTGTGGGACGGTCAGATTTGGAAACGATTAGTTCTGTCAGATCAGAGGCTATGGAAGTCTGGAGTATGAAAAGATAACAATTCAGAACATATGTTATGTTGATGGTCTTGGCCATAATCTGTTCAACATTGACCAACTGTGCGATAAAGGGTTAGAAGTCAGTTTCAAGGCAAATAGCTGCAGTATTGGATATGGAGAAGGGAAGGAAATCCTAGCCGGAAATAGGAAAACCAATTTGTACTCCATAGATTTAGCCAACATTAATCTGAAGAAAGATGTCTGCTTACTGTCAAATGCAACATTTAAAGAATCCTGGTTGTGGCATCACCGTCTATCCCATTTGAACTTCAAAGAATTGACTAATCTTGAAAAAAGGTGGTTTAGTCAAAGGGCTACCGACTCTCCGATTTCAAAAGGAGCAGCTGTGTGCCGCATGTGAAAAAGGGAAGATGGTGAGGGCTTCTCACAAGTTAAAAGTTGAGCATTCTTCAACTAGGACTTTAGAGCTACTCCATATGGATTTGTGCGGGCCTATGCGGGTACAAAGTATCAAGAAGAAGAGATATGTGTTGGTGAAACTTGATGACTATTCAAGATACACATCGGTTTTCTTCCTGAGATCCAAGGCTGAAGCTACAGAGATCAATATTGACTTCATACGCAAGATTCAAGTTGAGTTGCAGCTTTTGGTTCAGAACATTAGATCTGATAATGGTACAGAATTCAAGAACAAGTTACTCGATACATTTCTGAGTTCTGTTGGGATAACACATCAATTTTCGGCAGCTCGTACCCCACAACAAACGGAGTAGTTGAAAGATGAAACTGTACACTTGTGGAATCTGCTAGTACGATGCTTGCATATTCTAATCTGCCGTTGTTTCTCTGGGCTGAAGCTGTGGTAACTGCGTGTTTCACCCAAAACAGATGCATCATAAATAAAAGATTCGGAAAAGCACCTTATGAGCTGATAAATAAACGAGTACCTAATATTAAATTTTTCCATGTCTTTGGATGCAGGTGTTTCATCTTGAACGATAAAGACAATTTTGGAAAATTTAATCAGAAAGCTAATGAAGGCATATTCATTGGTCACTTGAAAGAATCGGTGACATTTCGGGTCTACAATAAATGCACAAAGACTGTCAACGAGAGCGTAATCATTAAATTTGACAAAGGAATTGTTATGGCTCCTGAACATGCCAGTTCAGGACCCGAGTCTAAACAGTCGACTTCTGTGAAGTCACCGGCGCAGAAAGACGATATGAATGATTTGCATAAATTGTTTGAGAAGTTTTATGAAGACTACTTTGAAAAGACAAAATCTAATGTACAAATTTTGGTTCCTAACAGGATTACTGAAGATCTGGTTGTAGTCTCAGATCGTTCACATCAACCAATTTCTGAAGATACTGAAGAAGTCTCAACGACAGATGTACACACACCTGCTGAAAGTGTACAACAATTTCAGGCTCCAGAATCTAATAATACTCCCTTGAATTCTGAAAATTCAGAAACCCCTACCTCTGTTGATATCCCATCAACATTTGAAACAAACCCCCGTATTCCGTACCTGGACTTGAATCCCAATCAAGACCAGCTTCAACCTTATCCCCATACTTTCAAATGGACAAGGGACCACCCACCTGAAAATATCATTGGTGATCCCTCTGCTTCTGTAGAAACCCGGAGAGCTACTTTAAACGAATGCCTCTTCTAAAAATTTTTAAGCAAGATCGAACCAAAGACGGTGAAGGAAGCTCTTCTGGATACAGACTGGATTATAGCTATGCAAGAGGAGCTCAATCAGTTTGAAAGGTTGAAGGTCTGGAGATTGGTAAAAAGACCAAAAGACAAGTCTATAATTGGCATGAAGTGGATCATCAAGAACAAGAAAGATGAACATGGTGTCATCATTCGAAACGAAGCACGCCTCGTAGCCAAAGGATACAGCCAACAGGAGGGAATCGACTATGATGAAGGAAGCTCTTCTGGATGCAGACTGTATTATAGCTATGCAGGAGGAGCTCAATCAGTTTGAAAGGTTGAAGGTCTGGAGATTGGTAAAAAGACCAAAAGACAAGTCTATTATTGGCATGAAGTGGATCATCAAGAACAAGAAAGATGAACATGGTGTCATCATTCGAAACAAAGCACGCCTCATAGCCAAAGGATACAACCAACAGGAGGGAATCGACTATGATGAAACTTTTTCCCCAGTTGCTCGGTGTAACATCCACGGAATTAATTTGATGTATTTTGGCTAATTAAGTGGAAAATTTATATTTAAAGTTGAATTTGGGTGATTATTATGTATTTGGATATTTAGCAAAGTTTGTTGTTATTTTTAAGAAAATTGAACTCAGAATCAATTTTGTGGATTATTATGAATTTAAAAGTTATTTATGATAAATTTAAGATTAAATCGGTATTTTATGGAACCGGTTAAGTCGGGTGATGAAATGTGCAAAATGACGAAAGTAGTATATAAAGGGCAATAGGCTTCATTTTCTAGTTTACACTCTCTCTCTACTCTATCTCTCTAGAAATTTTCTCTCTACATCTCTCTAAGATAAATCACAAACCGACCGTCGGATTTTCGAGAATTATACGTCATCGGAAAGGTATCGAGGAGTACAACAGTAATCTACAAACGGATTACAGATTTCGTGCGAATTGAGGTAAGAATCGATCCTTTTTAAGTTATGGTTTCGGTTTTGAAGAACAAGAATCTCGAATCTATCATTTTATGCGTATTTAAGCTTGTTTTTGATTGAAATATTGCTGGAATATGAAAGTATATGCATAGTCGAATCGAATCTAGGTATTATACATGATATATTTGTGATTTTTGCCTTAGAAATGAAGGATTTAAGTTGAAATGATGATCAGACTCGAATGGGTCAAGATCAGAGTCGAAATACAAGAACAAACTCGAGTTTGGTGCTAGATTCGAGTGTGTACCATTAGATTCTAAGGGAGGGCTTCGAATCTACCCCTAGACTCGAATGAAGGGTTCGAATCTACCCTAGATTCGAGGGGTTATTCGAATCTGATGACCAAGGGGTTCGAATCTGTGCTAAGGGTTCGAATCTGATACATATGATTCGAATCTGATGCATAGTTTCGAATCTAACCCATTAAATTCGAGTTTAATGCCTAAAATTGAGAATACTACTCCCTAGACTTGTGTATTTTGAATGAAACTCATAAACAACACATAAAATGTCATGAGTTATATAAAGGTCAATATATGAACATGAAATGGGTTCAAACTTAGTTGTAATTCGAATTTGGATATAGACCCGAAACGGGGGAAAATATCGTCAAATTTACGAAACTTGATTATTATGGAATTAAATGGATAATGATACGAGGAATTGTTGTAATTGATAATAACAGGTCCCTTGTGGTGTTGTTTAACCCACAGTGGGGTACTTGGTGGATGCGGTTGAAAGCCCGAAGAGAAATAAAATTGGTTAAAGATAATTACGCACCCACTGTGAGTACAGTAGATTTCGCATGATTATATCTGATTTATGTTAAGCTTTGCCTGCTGAGACCTGTTGTTTCACTTGTTTGGTTGGATTTCTACTAACTTGCGTAGATTTATATGCACATTCTTACTTGTTGCATGTCCGTTCGATTGTTGTGCATCTAGTGATGGACCGGTGGGTCGCATCGTTAACTCTGATGTTACTGTGCTATATGACGCTGGAGCTGATCCCTCCAGGTCCGGTAGGCAGTATGTCATCCCCGATCGTTCGTTTGTCTCAGATGGTATGTGTAAATGCCGAGCTTTGGGCTCGAAGGGGCTGCGGCTCTGGTCCGTACTTGGTGTACGAAGAGAGTATACGACGTTTGTCGTCGGGGTTACTCTTGGGCTTCATAAATATTTATAATATGCGCAATCTATGTATTCACTAAGCATTAGCTTACGTTTTAGTTGTTGTATTTTTACAGGAAAGGGGAAATCTACTGCTGGACCTTCTAGTTAGGTCGATTTGGAAGATTTGGAAGATATCTGCTATTTAATCGGTAATTATGTTGTGGGACAAATGTTGTAATATATTCTGGATGATTGTAATAAATGTATGGGTGTGTAGACCTAGACTTGGTACCTGATAGCACCGTAGGGTGTTTAACACTTGTTGCACCACTTTATTTATGTTTTAATGCTTCCGCACTTAAATTTAGGTTATCAGATCATTATGTTATTGCATGTTGATGATTAATCCTGGGTGTATTGTAATTGGTGGTTGTTGTGGCAAGGGTGCCACACGAGATGGTATCAGAGCAGTAGTTTGAGATTCAAGTGTCCGTGAGGTCTTGATCTCAAACATTAGGTGATGATATGTAGTGATGTTAAGTAATGATCTGAACTAAGATAGGTTATGATCTAGTAATTATAAGAAATTGACTATCATACGGGACAAATGAATGGTGTCTTTAAATTTATGACATGTTGCTAAATAAGTTATATGTTTCGTATTTCAGAACATGTCTGGAGGAGGAATGACACCTGAAGAGACGAGAGAAATGATGCTAGCCATGATGGCTGAGCAAAGAGAGATGATTCAAGAGCATTTTCGGGCTCGAGATGAGGCCGAAACTAAGCGAAGGGAAGATAAAAGGAAGAACAAAGAAAAAGAAAGAGAAGGAATTAATGAGGAACAAGATGACAACACTGGGTCATCTAATAAGCCCAGGGGTTGTCGGTTTAAGGATTTTAAAGGAAATGGAGCTGTAGAGTTTAACGGTTTAGGGGATGCTGTTGCTGCACTGGAATGGATAACAGCAACTGAGCGAACATTCCGAATCAGCGACTGTGCTGAGAAGGACATGGTTCGTTATGCAACTGCGATGTTCACGAATGATGCAATCATGTGGTGGAATGCCATGGTGAACGCTTTGACATTAGAGAAAGTTTCAGTTATGACTTGGGCTGAGTTCAAGGACTTATTCACTCAGCAATACTGTCCGATTGATGAGCGTCGGAGATTAGAGGCAAGGTTTATGGCGCTGGTACAGGGGACGAAGACGGTGTCCCAATATGCTGTGGAGTTCACGAGGTTAAGTCTGTTTGCACCTCATCAGGTGGACACCGAAGAAAGGAAAGTGACCAGGTTTGAGGCTGGTCTTGACATTGAGATTAGGAGGGTCATGAGCAATGTTCGTTACCCTACATTTGCTGGCTTACTTGAGGCTGCCAGAAATGTAGAGCAGATTTTGGTTATGTCAGGCTACTATGTTGGGTCTGCTGCTGCTTCCACCAATCCGACACAGCCGTCACCGCCGAAGCGCCAAAGGGAGGGAGGATATTCTGGTTCTTCCCGGTCTTCACAGTACTCACCTCAACAGTCGTATCGCCGACAATCTGGTTCATCTGATCGCGGTCGTGCGCGTGCATACTCCATCAACACTGAGCCGCAATATTGCAATAAATGTCATCTGGAGCATTTTGGCAAATGCCCTAACGGACGTGCTTGTTTTTGCTGTGGGGAGCTGGGACATTTTCAGAATGACTGCCCAAGGAAGGGTGATGCTTGCTATAAGTGTGGGGTGTGGGGTCACTATAGCAGGAATTGTAGAAAGAATGCTCCAACGGCTGCTGTCCCATCATCAACACGCTCGTCTGGAGGTTCGAGTGGTGGTTCAGTTAACCGCCGGGGTCAGTCACAGAGGGCACCTGCTCGTGCTTTTCAGATAACTGCAGAGGAAGCAAGGGAAAATCCGGAGGTCGTCACGGGTACGTTCATAGTTAATTCTATGCCTGCACGAGTTTTATTTGATTCGGGTGCCAATAGGTCGTTTGTTTCTACTATGTTTGCACAAAGAATTGCCATGCCATTATCTAGATTATCTGCTGTTCTTGATATAGAAACTGCTAGCAACACTCTAGTAAAAGTAGATCATGTCTACCGTAACTGCACGTTAGTAATTGAAGATGTAGTCTTCAATTTGGACTTGATACCGATAGAATTCAGTGAGTTTGATGTCATAGTCGGGATGGACTGGTTGATCGAGAATGAAGCCCACATAGTGTGTAAGAGCCGAATGATAAAGATAACTACCCCGGAGGGGCGTGAGATATGTATATATGGGGATAGGAGAAGCGGGGATCTGTGTTTGCTGACTATTGCAAAAGCTCGAAAGCTTGTTGCAAAGGGATGTGATGCATACTTAGCATATGCAATTGATGCTAAGGCAGAGAAGAGAACTTTGGCCGATGTGCCGGTTGTTTCACAATTCCCGGATGTGTTTCCGGAAGACTTGTCTGGCGTGCCGCCTGAGAGACAAGTTGAGTTTCGAATTGATCTGATCCCCGGAGCTGCACCGGTAGCTCGTTCTCCTTATCGTCTTGCCCCAACCGAGATGAAAGAAATGATGACACAACTTCAGGAGTTATTGGACAAGGGCTTCATTCGGCCGAGTTCATCGCCGTGGGGAGCTCCGGTACTGTTTGTAAAGAAGAAAGATGGCACGATGAGGATGTGCATAGATTACCGGGAGCTGAATAAATTGACGATTAAGAACAAGTATCCTCTGCCGAGGATAGACGACTTGTTTGATCAGTTACATGGCGCTTGTGTATTTTCTAAGATTGATCTGAGATCGGGGTACCATCAACTGAAAGTTCGAGAAGAGGATGTGCCTAAGACAGCATTTAGGACACGTTATGGGCATTACGAGTTCTTGGTTATGCCTTTTGGGTTAACCAATGCCCCGGCTGTCTTTATGGACTTGATGAATAGGGTTTGTAGACCGATGTTGGATAAGTCGGTGATAGTGTTTATTGATGATATACTGGTATATTCTAAGTCTGAAGCAGAACATGCTGAACATCTGAGAGAACTGTTGGAGTTGTTAAGAAAAGAAAGGTTGTACGCCAAGTTCTCAAAGTGCGAGTTTTGGCTACAACAGATACAGTTTCTAGGACATGTTATATCTGGAGCTGGGATTTCGGTTGATCCAGCTAAAGTTGAGGCTATAAGAAATTGGGAACCGCCACAATCAGCTACGGAAATCAGGAGTTTTCTTGGGTTGGCGGGATATTATAGGAGGTTTATAAAGGACTTTTCAAAGGTTGCAGTTCCGCTGACGGCATTAACGAAGAAGAATGCGCCTTTTGTTTGGGAGACCGTGCAGCAAGAGGCGTTTGATGTTTTGAAGAAAACTTTGAGTGAAGCGCCGATACTTGCCTTACCTGAGGGCAATGATGACTTTGTGGTGTATACCGATGCTTCGAGGTTAGGGTTAGGCGCTGTACTGATGCAGCGCGGGAAAGTAATTGCATATGCTTCAAGGCAGTTGAAGCAGCATGAGAAGAACTACTCAACTCATGATCTCGAGTTGACTGCAGTAACATTCGCATTAAAGTTATGGAGACATTATCTCTACGGGACTAAGTGCCAATTATACACGGACCATAAGAGTTTAAAGTACATTTTTAGCCAGAAGGAACTCAATATGAGGCAGAGACGATCAATGGAACTAATAAAAGATTACGATTGTGAAATTCTTTATCACCCCGGAAAGGCTAATGTAGTAGCCGATGCCTTGAGTCGGAAAGCGTATGCTAAGGATTGCTGCTATATGATGACATCTACCATGTTAACGTCTACTATTATAGATGATGTCAAGGCTGCTCAGAAAGAAGCCTTGAAAGAGGAGAATATTGGAGCTGAGGATGTTAGGATACATTTAAAGAATATGGAAACGAGCGAGTCTGGTATAAAAGGTGTGTACGGAAGAATTTGGGTGCCGAAATATGGTGGTATGAGAAATGTGATCGTTGAGGAGGCACATCAATCTAAGTTTTCTGTACATCCCGGGAGCACAAAGATGTACAACGACTTAAAGGCAGACTTTTGGTGGCCGGGATTGAAGAAGGATATCGGTCAGTATGTGGAACGATGTAGGACTTGCCGGTTGGTAAAGGCTGAGCATCAACAACCTTATGGCAGTCTGCAACCGCTTCCCATTCCGGAATGGAAGTGGGAGCACATTACTATGGATTTTGTTACGAAACTGCCGAAGACTAAGCGACAGCATGATGCGGTTTGGGTAATCGTGGATCGGTTAACAAAGTCGGTTCACTTCATACCGATTCGTGAAAGTTATTCGTTGGAGAAATTAGCTCAAATTTACATGAACGAGATTGTTTCTAGGCATGGAGTGCCTAAGTCCATAGTATCGGACCGGGACAGCCGGTTTACTTCAAATTTTTGGTCGGCTTTGCAAGAAGGGTTAGGGACAAGGATAGCAATGAGTACAGCTTACCGCCCGCAAACTGATGGTCAGAGTGAGCGGACCATCTTAACGCTTGAAGACATGATGAGATCGTGTGTGTTAGATCTCGGTGGCAATTGGGACGATCATCTGCCACTCATAGAATTTTCGTATAACAACAGTTACCACGCTACGATCAAGAAAGCTCCGTTCGAGGCTTTATATGGAAGAAAATGTAGGACTCCTACATGTTGGAGAGAAACGGGTGAAACACCAATCGCTGGGCCGGCCTTGCTTCAGGAAACAAACGAGAAGATACAGTTGATTAGGCAGAACATGAAGGCGGCCCAGGATCGTCAGAAAAGCTACTATGATCGGAGGCACAAGCCGATCAATTTTGAAGTAAATGACTGGGTCTATTTGAAAGTATCACCCATGAGGGGTGTTACTCGTTTTGTTAAAAGGGGAAAGTTGGCTCCGAGATTCGTCGGACCATTTAAGATAATCGAAAAAGTGGGGAATCAGTCATACCGTTTGGAATTGCCTGAAGAGATGTCGGGCATACATCCGGTGTTCCACGTTGGGAATCTTCGAAAATCGTTTAACACTGGAAACGAGGATTGGGCCGACCATACTGAACTGCAAGTTGATGAAAGGCTCCGATATGTTGAAGAGCCGGAGTGTGTGTTAGACACTAAGATGAAGAAATTGAGAAGTAAGGAGATAGAAATGGTGCTTGTACGTTGGAAGCATCATAAAGGAGCAAATCATACATGGGAAACTAAGTCAGAAATGTTAAGAAGATATCCGAAACTGTTTGAGTCCGAGTAACTTCGAGGACGAAGTTGAGCGTGGTGGAGCCCATGTTGTAACATCCACGGAATTAATTTGATGTATTTTGGCTAATTAAGTGGAAAATTTATATTTAAAGTTGAATTTGGGTGATTATTATGTATTTGGATATTTAGCAAAGTTTGTTGTTATTTTTAAGAAAATTGAACTCAGAATCAATTTTGTGGATTATTATGAATTTAAAAGTTATTTATGATAAATTTAAGATTAAATCGGTATTTTATGGAACCGGTTAAGTCGGGTGATGAAATGTGCAAAATGACGAAAGTAGTATATAAAGGGCAATAGGCTTCATTTTCTAGTTTACACTCTCTCTCTACTCTATCTCTCTAGAAATTTTCTCTCTACATCTCTCTAAGATAAATCACAAACCGACCGTCGGATTTTCGAGAATTATACGTCATCGGAAAGGTATCGAGGAATACAACAGTAATCTACAAACGGATTTCAGATTTCGTGCGAATTGAGGTAAGAATCGATCCTTTTTAAGTTATGGTTTCGGTTTTGAAGAACAAGAATCTCGAATCTATCATTTTATGCATATTTAAGCTTGTTTTTGATTGAAATATTGCTGGAATATGAAAGTATATGCATAGTCGAATCGAATCTAGGTATTATACATGATGTATTAGTGATTTTTGCCTTAGAAATGAAGGATTTAAGTTGAAATGATGATCAGACTCGAATGGGTCAAGATCAGAGTCGAAATACAAGAACAAACTCGAGTTTGGTGCTAGATTCGAGTGTGTACCATTAGATTCTAAGGGAGGGCTTCGAATCTACCCCTAGACTCGAATGAAGGGTTCGAATCTACCCTAGATTCGAGGGGTTATTCGAATCTGATGACCAAGGGGTTCGAATCTGTGCTAAGGGTTTGATTCTGATACATATGATTCGAATCTGATGCATAGTTTCGAATCTAACCCATTAAATTCGAGTTTAATGCCTAAAATTGAGAATACTACTCCCTAGACTTGTGTATTTTGAATGAAACTCATAAACAACACATAAAATGTCATGAGTTATATAAAGGTCAATATATGAACATGAAATGGGTTCAAACTTAGTTGTAATTCGAATTTGGATATAGACCCGAAACGGGGGAAAATATCGTCAAATTTACGAAACTTGATTATTATGGAATTAAATGGATAATGATACGAGGAATTGTGGTAATTGATAATAACAGGTCCCTTGTGGTGTTGTTTAACCCACAGTGGGGTACTTGGTGGATCCGGTTGAAAGCCCGAAGAGAAATAAAATTGGTTAAAGATAATTACGCACCCACTGTGAGTACAGTAGATTTCGCATGATTATATCTTATTTATGTTAAGCTTTGCCTGCTGAGACCTGTTGTTTCACTTGTTTGGTTGGATTTCTACTAACTTGCGTAGATTTAGATGCACATTCTTACTTGTTGCATGTCCGTTCGATTGTTGTGCATCTAGTGATGGACCGGTGGGTCGCATCGTTAACTCTGATGTTACTGTGCTATATGACGCTGGAGCTGATCCCTCCAGGTCCGGTAGGCAGTATGTCATCCCCGATCGTTCGTTTGTCTCAGATGGTATGTGTAAATGCCGAGCTTTGGGCTCGAAGGGGCTGCGGCTCTGGTCCGTACTTGGTGTACGAAGAGAGTATACGACGTTTGTCGTCGGGGTTACTCTTGGGCTTCATAAATATTTATAATATGCGCAATCTATGTATTCACTAAGCATTAGCTTACGTTTTAGTTGTTGTATTTTTACAGGAAAAGGGGAAATCTACTGCTGGACCTTCTAGTTAGGTCGATTTGGAAGATTTGGAAGATATCTGCTATTTAATCGGTAATTATGTTGTGGGACAAATGTTGTAATATATTCTGGATGATTGTAATAAATGTATGGGTGTGTAGACCTAGACTTGGTACCTGATAGCACCGTAGGGTGTTTAACACTTGTTGCACCACTTTATTTATGTTTTAATGCTTCCGCACTTAAATTTAGGTTATCAGATCATTATGTTATTGCATGTTGATGATTAATCCTGGGTGTATTGTAATTGGTGGTTGTTGTGGCAAGGGTGCCACACTCGGATTCAGGCTATTAGAATGTTTTTAGTTTTTCTAGCTAATAAAAATTTCACTGTATATCAAATGGATGTTAAAACTGCATTTTTGAATGGGGAGTTAACTGATGAAGTATATACATATCAGCCCGAAGGGTCTACCGATCCTTCGAAGCCTGATCATGTATACATTTTAGACAAGTCACTGTAAGGCCTTAAACAAGCACCACGAGCTTAGTGTGATGCCCTTTCAAATTATCTTTTGAAATGTGGCTTCAATAAAGGTGCAGTGGACACTACCCTATTCATAAAACGTCAGGGTCCTGATATCATAGTAATTCATATATATGTAGATGATATAATATTTGGGTCTACTAATACAGAATTTTGTAAAAACTTCGCGTTTTTAATGTCCCAAAAATTTGAAATGAGCATGATGGGAGAATAGATTTTTTCTTGGGTCTACAAGTAAAAAAATTGAATGATGGAATTTTCATCAATCAGTCAAAATACATTGAAGACATGTTAAAGAAATTTAACATGGTCAACAGGACGCCCATGAAAACACCCATGGCTCCGGATTCTAAATCAAAACTCGATGACGACATCTCAGGGAAACCTGTTGGTGTAACTCATTATCGAGGGATAATTGGGTCATTAATGTACTTAACCGCGAGTAGACCTGATATTATGTTTGCTAGGTGTGTCTGTGCTAGATATCAGGCACATCCAAAGGAATCACATTTGGCTGATGCCAAACGAATCTTAAGATATCTGAAGGGAACTCCAAACTTAGGTTTGTGGTATCCCAGGGAATCATTATTTACATTAACTACTTTCTCTGATGCTTATCATGCAGGTGATAAAATGGATCGTAAAAGCACATCAGGAGCTGTTCAATTTCTTTGTGACAAACCTGTCTGCTGGTCATCCAAGAAACAACACTGTGTGTCACTATCAACAGCAGAAGCTGAGTACGTTGCTGTATTATCATGCTGTTCACAAGTGTTGTGGATGAAGAGCCAACTCAGAGACTACGAGTTTACACCTCAAAAGATTCCTATATACTGTGATTCCCATAGTGCAATTGCAATTGCTTCAAATCCGGTGCAAGACTCAAAAACTGAGCACATTGACATTCAGTACCATTTCATTAAAGATCATGTAAAAAATGGTAATGTAGATTTATATTTTGTACCCACAGAATATCAACTAGCTGATTTGTTTACCAAAGCGTTAGATGAAAAACACTTTAACCTTTTGGTATACAAATTAGGTATGTTGAATCGGTAGATTTAAACATTCGGTAGTTACACAATATAATTTTATTTTTACAATTTTTTTACTTGAGTTAAATTGCAGTTAATCTCATGTGATTTAAATGTTTTATTATTACTTTTTTGGAGATTTAACTGAATTGGATTGTCATGTGCAGGGGGAGCAAACAAGAAAATTTTTATCTGATATTTGCATATCTGATATTTTTTTATCTGATTGATTGCAGGGGGAGCAGACATAAAAAGTGATATACATCTAAGGGGGAACATAACTGTAAAAATTTAACGGGGAGCATTATTTTTTTGTTAGTTTATTATTTTTTAGTTCAATTTTTTTCTTTCTTTCTATTTTTGTGTTGTTAACATTTTTTAGTATGCGGTTTCGGTTTGTTAATTGGGCTGAAATGTTAAAAAGGGAGAACGGGTTATTTTTAAAATACCAATGGGCCGGGTTTAAAAATTTCAAATTTGAGTATAACTTTGAATTTTGAATTCAAATTACACTTTTACAACTCCCGAGCACTGTTCATTTTCTTCCCAAAATTTCTCTCAACTTTTCTTCAACACGAAGCAATCAGATTTTCTGTGTTGGATTTCAATTTCAGAAACAAAAATTGTAAGTATTTTTCGTGTGTATGTTAATATTCTTGTATTTTGCAGTTTATTTTTTCGAGTTTTATGTTCATTAATATGTACTGTGTGTGTTTATTAGTGAGTCGGTGTGTGTATATCTGCTTTTATGATATTGTGTTTTAAAGATGAAATTGAAAGTATGGATGTGCGTATAATGTTCAAATAAGCTTGAATATCAAATTTCAAGTCTTATTACACACCATACAACATTTAATTTGAGTTTGAAATTCAAATTTTTTCGAGTTCTTGAACATTCTGTAAATCGAATGGATTGAATGTTGTTTTTGGAACAACATCAGTAAAGGAAAGATGTTCAAAATGTGTTTTCGTGTAGGATAGTGTAAAAGTTTAGGTTCAAATGTCCCTGGAATTAAAATTTTGAAATTACAGAGTATAAAATGGGACTTAGAAAATTTTTATGTTTAAACTCGATCAAAGGGTTAATCGATAAACATCTGGATTTGATCGAGTTGGATAACAAGGTACTCGAGAAAACACTTAGTTTTTATCGAGTTTGAAAAATAACCTTTCGAGGAAAGCTCAGTTTTCAATCGAGTTTAATAAGTTCGGACTCAGATAATTTTAATTTCATCAAACTCGGTTGAAACATTGCTCGAGAAAACTCATTCTTTAATTGAGTTGGACAATTCAGTGATCGAGAAATTTCCATGTGTCTTTCGAGTTTGATAGAAATGGACTTGGAGTGTTATTAGTTTTTCCAAGTCGATCAAAAGGTATGCGAGAAAATATAAGTCTCATTCGATTTTCATGCAACTTCACTCGAGAAATATCATTCTTCATTTGAGTTTACTCCTTTTTCATTCGAGTTTATCAAAACTTCAATCGAGTTGAATTTTGCTTTACCCGAGTTTATCCATAAGTAATTCGAGTTTGGTATAAGTGTCACCCGCAAATGATCAAGACTCATTCGAGTTTGTTCTTTCATGATTCAAGTTTGGAGTCACATGTTCAAATTTTTGCTAAGTGTGGGAATTTTTAATTATTCAGAGAAATTTCACATTTTTTGAGAAATTTTTAAAATCTGTGTCTTATTAACATTGGTCTCATAACGATTGACTTTGGAATCCTAACAATAATATTTTATTATTTTCTGGAATCCCGATGCCTTAAACAATTAAACACATTTTTTTCTAATTTCTTGTTAAATGTTTTATTTCTCTATCTGTAGGATTAAATTTGTTTATCTGGCATTTCTAACATGTTTGATTTTTTTACAGGTATCAAATGGCATCTCAAGCCCCCACCCAAAATTCCAATTCCTCTGATTCCCATTCATCATCAAACCATACACTTGTGTCAAAATCAGCTAAATCTGCATCTGCCACTAGACCATCACCATCATCTCCAGTTCCTGAAACCTAACTGGTCAAATCCAAATATAGTCTAGCCTTACTTGATAATAATCACCGGTTTAATCCCAACGTCATGAAAGTTTTTCATCCGGTGATTGTTGAAATTTTAAAAGGTCGCCCTCTTGGATATCTGTTAAAATACAAACCTTCAATTCCCCAGGTGTACCTCAATCAATTTTGGCACACAATAAAATTTGTGCCTGCTGAAGGAGACCATCACTTCAAGGTCAAAACTGACCAATTCAAGGCCAAAATAACCATAGCCAGATTACGTCACAATCTGTTCTTACCGAGACGTACTGACACAGCCAATTTCCCTGAGCTGGCAGACTTTGAAGATTTTGTTAGTGATGATCAATTATGTCATGATCTGATATGCCTGGGTTACTCCAAACCTCTTTCAAAAAGTTCAAAGTTCCACAGAAATAGACTAGATGGAGAATGGTATAATAAACTGTTGTGCATCATCAACAGGTGTATGACCTCAAAGCATACCGGCATAGATCGAGGAAGCATTCACTGTTTAAGATTATTTCATGGAATTGCTTTCAACGAGCATTATGATTTTGCACAATGTATTTGGGAAGATCTGAAGGAGGTAGTATTGGTAAAGACAACATACAGAGCAAGGAAATTTGTGCCTCTACAAAGGTTCATACAAATATTGATCAGAGGCATCTTGAGAGAAAATTACAAAATTCGAAAAAGATCAAACGCTCAGAAATGCCCAGAGTACGTGATGATGAGTCTTCATAAAGTTCAAGATGCTCCCAATGCAAATGTTATGCCAATTCCGGAAGAGTTGTTAAAGTATGCTGATCCTGAAGCAGAGAGTGTGAGACTGTATAGGATAGATCATGCTCTGAGAGAAAACCAAGAACCGAGTTTTCTTGCCCAAGGAGACTTAAGTAAGCAGGTACATCAACATGGGGTTGATGTACAGGGAAGCCAAACTGTGACTGAGGGTGTTATGGAGGAAGTAAGGGGAGGTGAAAGTAGTTCTGTTTCTGAACGTACTTTATTAAACATTCCAGAAGGAGTAAATGAGGGTGAAGAGGATGATGATGATGATCATAATGATAATTTGGGTGGTGCTGGTGTAATGGTGATATCTCCAATAGTGAGCTTACCAGAAAAAGATATAGATGTATAGGTGAGTGTGAGGGAGACCTAAACCTTAAACAGCCGGGTAGCCACGTCCACTGTTAGCTCTCCTTTAAGAGTTAGCATTGAACAAACCAGTAACTCACTAGTGACTGCACACCCCTCTCGCCACTCATCTCTTTTCTCAACATGGAGATGTTTCATTTCTTCACCGGGAATTAGCACATAATCTATCCTGGGATCATTCAGATTCCATGGATATTGAAATAAGTACACAACTGCCCGAGTGTACATTTATTGTTCCACAAGTCATAGAACCTATACATGATAGGACACTTGTGTCAGTTTCATGTGTTGAAACAAGTACAGAGGGACTTCGTGTCCCTGTCGGAAATCTATTTCTCCTTCACTTGAAATGGTTGGAAGTCCTGTAAGAGCTACAACTTTGCCATCTCTAAGCACAAGCCACACAAAGGTTGTTTTTACAAGTTTAACCGTTGTGACAACTGGAAGTCTAAGTGACCCAGTAGTTAGCCTGTTACCCTTCGTTACTGAATCCAAGTTAAATGAAGCAATTAGTGGAGTCACATCTCAAATGACAACTCAATATTCAGATATGATGGCTCAGATGGCAAATAATCAAAGATTCCTAAAAGGAAAGGCGGCTCCAGAGGTTGTAGTAGAAGATGAGCCTCAAATTTCTAATAATGAATTGAGAGATTATTGTTTTGAGCAATTTGATGAGATGAGAGATAGAATGATGGGATTAGAGAACACGGTTGTGAGTGCTCTTGGTTCTTTATCAGAAAGATTGTCAATTGTTGAGCAAACCTGTAAAGCTCAAGCTTCAGCTCCTAAGCGTAAGCATGATGAGCATGATGAAAACTCCGATGATGCTCCTCATGAGGGGGAGAAGAGGAGGAAGCTTGGAGAGACTGCACTTCAAGTGGTTTCTTATACAGAGAAAGAAGAAGAAGGTGAAGCGATTGGAGAAGCTGGAACTTCAAAAGAAAAAACCAGTTGATGCTCAAAGTGAGCTGGGATTGATTCTTTATGAAGATGTTCCAGTTCCTTTAAGTATTCAATCAGGTATATACAACTTTGAAGAATATGATGATTCAAACCAAGAAGAAGAAGCAGAAGTGTTAAGGGTTGAGGGAGAAGAACAAGAAATAGAAGTGTCTGATGAAGATGAAGTTTATGTATTATCAGATGAGACATTGAGAGCAGAAAGGCTTGTTATTGAGGAGGAGTTAGTAGAGGATATTTTAAAAGATGATATGCCAACGCCAACGGTTGAAAATCCTGCGGTGACAATTACAGTCAAAGAGGAATATGATCCATTTCCCCCCAATCAGTCCAAAAGCTGAATGAAGTTGAACTTATGGACAAGTTTTTCAAGAACTATATTCTAGCAGATGAATCAGATCGACAACATTACTTGAGATTTGCGGTTCAAGAAGTAGTTCAGAAAGAGATAAAAGATATGCTGACTTTGCTGAACGAAGATGAAGTTAGAAAGAAAAAGCTTAGAATGTTAGATATCTCAGAAAAACAAAATGCTAACTACATCAAAAGAAGAAATAAGCTTGCATTCCTGGAAGATCATCTGGAGAAGAAGATTTATCGCAAGAAGTGTGCTCCGTGCTCATTTTTGAAACTCTTTAGAGTCATTAAACTAAACATGCCCAATCTAGCGAATTATGCTCACTTTCTACAAAACAGAGCTCAACGAATTGAAGATGTGAGGAGTAATTTCAGGATAGTGGATCTAGTGAAGATTGAGAAAGACTGGTTTGCAAAAATATTCTATCACACGTTTACTGTTACAAGAGAAGATGGAAAAACTTATGTTTTCAGCAAAGCAGATTTGTTTAACATTAATTTGGTGGATGTGGAAGACTTGTTTGATGAGCTGTGTCGGAATAAAAGAGAATAAAATTGTCGGTTTGTACTCAAGGCTGTATTTCATTTCATGCATACTAAGCTGGTTCTTATGTATGTTCAAGATCTTCAACTTGGAGTTGAACGAGAGATGAGACGTATCAATATCACTGCACCTAACAGATTTATCAGACATATGGATGAACTGAAAGAGTATCAAGTTATCATGATCAAACATCTAGCTGTTGTTTACAAAGATAAATATAAGAGAAAGAGAGTTAAATTGAATAAATATTGTGATGGTACGTTGCAGAAAGTATTGGCTGGTTTAAAAGGAAAACTTGCAGCTGAATCGAAGAGAAAAACAAAGAAAGGTGGTCTTAGTCCAAATGACAGAAAGATGATGGTGGATTTTGTTTCAAAGATTGAGACAAGGCTTTTAAACAGAAAGAGTATAAGAAGATTCGAGATGAGACTTGGACTTAAAGACTAAAGACTAATTATCTTTCATCAAAGCGGGAGATTGTTGGGAATTACTTTTATTGATGAAAAATAATAAGTTTAGGGGTCAATTTGTAATAGTTTCATAGTTTTGTGTGTATATATAAATATGTGAAAAGGGTACTGTATTGGTACAGGTTCGTACATATTTGCACGATTATTGTTTTTGTCTTGTATGGAGTTCAACCTAGGGTTCAGTGCTTATCATTCTCAATATTGTAATTCTCATTTGTGGAATAAAAATCATTCGGTTAGTTGCATCTGATCTTGATAATAATGTTTAATTTGTTCTTGTGATTGATAATATCTGAATAACAATTGGTATCAAAACCTAATATGGCAAGAATTTGATGAATTTTGAATCTGAAAATTGATTTTCACGAACATTGTTCTATTAGTATTTTTCGAAAAATAGAAAATCATCCAAGGGTTTTTAATCACTGCATGACACAAATTCCAGCCCAGCCCAGCCCAGCGGTTTCTTCATGAAGCCGGGCAATTTCTTCAACTCATCATATCTCACTGCATGACACAAATTCCAGATATCTATCGCAAAGATCATGAAGCCGGGGTGAGAGACTTTCAAATCAAGTACTTTCACGATCCTATAACTCCCACAGGAATCCAAGTCAGACCAATTCCGGAAGAGCTAATCGCGTATGCGGATCAAGAATCTCAGGCCATTAGGAGTTTTAGAGAGAGAGTTGCTCTGATGGCCCAGCCAGGATCGGCTAAGCCTGCCCGAGGAGCCCACCCCGAGATGTTAGGTTTAGGGGGAGTGCAGAGAGAAAATGTTGAAGAGAGGGGTGAAGAGGGTAGAGGGCCTGAGATAGCTGAAGCAGGAGATAAAGAGAGTGAGGAAACACACACTATCCAACTCTCTCCGCTACGAATTCCATCTCCTCAAAATGATGATATAGATGACGATGATGATGATGTCACTCCCCCGGCTCAGATTCCAACGCATTCTCTCGCAACATTGCGAGAGATCATCAAAAGTCGAGGGGGAGTTAGGACTATAGAAGAGAGAACCGAGCCACAAATAAGCTGGGCAGCCACATCTGGTACTAACCCAGTGGCGCGTGCACAAACCCCTCCAAGCCACTCACCAGCTTCTCAACAAACCGGTGTTTCATCTTTTCACAGGGAACCAGCACATACACTATCTGTAACTATCACACCCCGTTACCCTGGTTGGCAACAAAATGTGACGTCGCGGAAGCATAACCATAATCATAACGAACGACCACTATATGGTCGTTTTCAAAAATACATCGATAAAACATTAAAATATAGAAATGTTTTACATAGCCTGATACGATGAAGAGTAGTTCGCACGGTACAGAGATTTAAATACATAATTAAAGTAATCAAAATAATGCAACTAAATCTCCGGTGGTTTTGAAAATGCATGCGACTCCTTAAGTGCGGAAGCTTGAAAATACTTCCGATGCGAAGAACTTGCCTTAATTTCCAGAAAATACACGCTAAAATACGTCAACAAAATTGTTGGTGAGCTCATAGGTTTACATTTAAATCTGACTTGTATGGACAACAATAGTTGAGTTTGAATTTATAAAATGATAAATTCCATGTTATGTATTACATATAAACCATCATGCAACCGAAGCTTAATTAAATGAGTTTGCCCTGTACAGTATTTCCATATGTAATACCGTGTGTTGAATATATATGCACCCGTTGTTAGACGAGCTGAACTAACCCGAATGGGGGACATGACTCCCGATAGAACTATCCACAATATATTCGCGCTTACAAATAAATGCAAATTAACGGTTCATGATTTGAGGGCTGATGGAACCACATGTGTAATACATAATAGAAATGAAGTTGTTTCCGTGTCCATATGAAAACGTAGCATGTATTTCAACCCCAAAACATAAAAGTGTGAAAATAGGGGCTATGAGGACTCACCGTGAGTGCGATGGCAAATACGAGCGTAAAATGCAAATTTGCGTAGATTGATGGGTGATGAAACCGGATGTGTTTAATCGAGTCCTAAATGATAATAGGGACTTAATAACTCTCATATATGATAATATGTATATTTATAGATTTTTATGTCTTAAATCACCCAATATTACAAGTTTATAAATAAAACCCACTTAAAACGTCAAGTTTATATATATATATAATTTTCCACCTTTTACGAAGGTTTTTCGGCCTACTTTGAGGCTGTTTTTGACAAAGCTCCAAAATGTTTTAGGCTTTGGTTTTCTTGGACATTAAACTAGTATATACAAAGAATTTTTAAAGTCAAGAACGGCCATTTTTCAAGATGTTTAGGTTGGGGAAAAAGCTTGTTGAAAACCCTATGTTGGCCATTTTTGAGCTGTCTAACTTTCGGTTTCCCAAATAATTTCTGGGGGTCTTAAACTCCAAAATAAATTATGAAAACTTCCAGATTTATAGTTAAGACATAGATCTAACTTTTGAGACAAGAATCAACTCATTTCGTTAAGTTATGAATTAGTTATGATTTTTCAAAGTCGATGTAAATTTTCTGCCGAAAATCCGTAGTTTATAAACTTGAAATAACTAGTGATTCTTGTTGTTTATTCAAAGACTACTTGTATAAAAGTTATAAAACACATATATATCACTTGTTTTCATAATATTTACACTTTTATGATGTGTTTATATATTTATAAACACATTTGAAGAAAACAACTTAAAAACAAAACTAGAGATTTATAAACTTGAGTTTTTATGAAACTTGTTGTTGTTGGTGATTATATATATTATGCAAGACTTATATAAACATAAATATAAGATGTAATAAACTAGTATTTTCTTACTTTGAAGTGTTAGAAGAATGAAAGTGTGTAGAAGGTTGGATCTTCAAAGATTTCACCAAGAACACCTTGCAAATGTGAAGAACACTTAAAAGGAGATTTTTGTGCCAAGTGTGTGTGTGTGGCCGGATTCTAGAGAGGGGGAAAGAGATTTTTGGTGTGGTGAAAATGAATGAAAATGATCTATATTTATAGAGAAAAAGGTTGGTCTTTCAATTGGAGGTTGTGTGTGAGATTTATTTGAAATGAAAGGGTGAGGTGTGTGAAAGATTTGATTGTGATGGTGTAAGGTGTTTCTAATATAAAAATGAAGTCAACACCTATGGCTTGTACCCACCTAGGGGCCGGCCATATGGTGTATTTATAGTGTATTTTTATTTTTTTTGTATCAAAGTATTTCAAATTGTATTCTTGTATTTCCCTTTTCTTGTAAATTCATAAATACTTTTGAATGCATTGTTTTAATGAATTGTTTTAGTCTTGCATAATTAATGTTAAGTAATTGTATTAGTGTATGGTTAGTGTCACTAATCATAATTTAATAATGTACTTAGTTGAATTAATCCTTCATATCGTAAATCGATCGGATTAATTGATTTCCCGATTCATCGCACCGATGAATTTGATTCTAATTGAGTTGAATTTCCTTATGAATATTCTTAATCACTTTGATTAATTGCTAATGACCACTGATTAGGTTATAATTGGCTAGTAAGTACAGATTAGGTCATAGTTGCTAACCTGGTTTAATGCCGGATGTTACAGTCTCCCCCTGTTAAGGGAATTTCGTCCCGAAATTAGCTCGTGTTCTCCACTGATTGAGCATTTGAAAATAACTGAGGGTATTTTTCGCGGAACTGATCTTCACGTTCCTATGTAAACTCAGGACCTCGCTTAGAGTTCCATCTGACTTTTATTATCGGGATCCGGCTGTGCTTTAGTTTCTTGGCCTCTCGGTCCATTATTTCCACGGGTTTTTCAATGAAGTTCAACTTATCATCTAGCTCCGGCTCGTCCATGGGTATAACGAGTGTTTCATCAGCCAGGCACTTCTTAAGGTTGGATACGTGGAAGGTATTATGAACATTACTAAGCTCTGGGGCAGATCGAGTCGGTAGGCTACCGGGCCAATTCTTTTGGTGATCTTGAATGGTCCGATATAACGAGGATTGAGTTTTCCTCGTTTCCCAAAACGCATTACGCCTTTCCAAGGCGAGACTTTCAACATTACTTGATCTCCCTCTTGAAATTCCAAATCCTTCCGTCGAACATCTGCATAGCTTTTCTGTCGATCCCGTGCGATCTTTAATCGGTTCCGAATCTGGGCTATCTTTTCTGTAGTCTCCTGGATGATCTCGGGTCCAGTAATCTGACTATCTCCTACCTCAGCCCAACAAAGTGGTGATCGACACTTTCGCCCATAGAGTGCCTCGAATGGAGTGGTCTTAATACTCGAGTGATAGCTGTTGTTATTGGAAAACTCAACTAATGGCAGGTGCCTGTCCCAACTTTTGCCAAAGTCGATAACACATGCCCTTAGCATGCTTCCAAAGTCTGAATCGTCCTTTCACTCTGACCATCCGTCTGTGGGTGACAGGCTGTGCTCATATCTAGGCGTGTACCCAACGCCTCTTGCAATGATTGCCAAAATCTTGATGTGAACCTGTTGTCCCTATCTGATATAATTGATACAGGTACTCCATGCCTTGAGACGACTTCTTAAGATAGATTTGTGTTAACTTATCCATCTTATCAGTCTCCTTGATTGGCAAGAAGTGTGTAGTCTTTGTAAGTCGATCCATAATCACCCAATTGGTGTCATAACCTCCAGAAGTCTTTGGCAACTTGGTATGAAGTCCATGGTGATATTCTCCCACTTCCACTGGGGTATTTCTGGTTGAACTAACAATCTTGATAGTTTCTGGTGCTCAGCCTTAACTTTCAAACATGTTAAGCACTTGCTGACATATGTAGCGATGTCAGCCTTCATGTTTGGCCACCAGTACATTCCCTTCAAGTCGTGATACATCTTATCTGACCCTGGGTGAATATCATATCTTGTTTTATGCCCTTCATCCATGACCAGCTTCCTCACTCCTCCGAATTTTGGTAGCCAAATTCTGCCCATGAAGTACCGACATCCATCTGACTTGATTTCAAACTGCTTATCCATTCCCCTCAAGGCTTCATCCAGCAGATTACCCTCATTGACTGCTTCCGCTTGTGCCTCGTGGATTTGAGAGTTTAGGTTTGACTGTATAGTCATGACTAACGCTCGTACCCTTAAGGGTTTAACCCGTTCCTTCCGGCTTAAAGCATCGGCTACTACATTTGCCTTTCCCAGATGATAACGAATCTCACAGTCATAATCGCTAAGCAGCTTAACCCAACATCGCTGCCTCATGTTTAATTCCTTCTGGTTTAGAATATGCTGAAGGCTCTTGTGATCTGTAAACACCGTGCACTTCGTACCGTACAGGTAGTGCCTCCATATCTCGAGAGCAAACACCACAGCTCCAAGCTCCAAATCGTGAGTTGTGTAGTTCACCTCATGAACCTTAAGTTGTCGCGATGCATAAGCACTGACTTTATCTTTTTGCATGAGCACACAACCTAATCCATTGTGTGAGGCATCACAGTAGACCACAAAGTTTTCTGTCCCTTCAGGTAAGGTCGGAATTGGTGCACTACAAAATTTTTGCTTTAACTGTTGAAACACCTTTTCCTGCTCTTCACCCAGCTATACTTCACATCTTTCCGAGTCAGCTCCGTTAGGGAAGCCGCTATCTTTGAGAAGTTTCCAATAAATCGCCTGTAATAACCGGCAAGTCCTAGAAATTGGAGGATTTCTGTGGGAGTTCTAAGAGTTGTCCAGTTCTTTATGGCCTCGATTTTTGATGGTTCAACTTGGATTCCCTAGCTGTTGATCACATGCCCAAGGAATTTGACTTCTCGCAACCAAAATTCACACTTTGAAAATTTGGCATATAACTGTTCCTTCACTGACAACTCCAAGATCAGCTTGAGATGTTGTTCGTGTTCTTTTTGGCTTCGGGAGTAGATGAGAATGTCGTCTATGAACACTATCACGAATTTGTCCAGATATGGTTTACACACATGATTCATAAGATCCATTAATACAGCTGGTGCGTTTGTTAACCCAAATGGCATCACTTGAAATTCGTAATGTCCATAACGCGTTCTGAAGGCTGTCTTGGGTATATCTTCTTCCCGAACCTTCACTTGATGATAACCGAATCGTAGATCAATCTTAGAGTAAAAACTAGATCCTTGAAGTTGATCGAATAAGTCGTCGATTCTGGGAAGAGGGTATCAGTTTTTGATCGTTAACTTGTTCAGCTCTCGATAATCGATGCACATCCTAAAGGATCCGTCCTTCTTCTTGACAAACAAGACCGGAGCTCTCCAAGGTGAGGAACTTGGTCGGATGAATCCTTTCTCCAATAGTTCTTGCAACTGATTGGATAATTCCTGCATCTCTGACGGTGCCAATCAATAGGGTGCTCGTGCGACAGGTGCAGCTCCAGGCACCAAGTCAATCTGAAATTCTACTTGCCTAGTTGGTGGAAGTCCAGACAAGTCTTCAGGAAAGACTTTTGGGTAATCACGCACTACAGGGATTTCTGCGAGTTGCTTCTCCTTCGATTCCTTTTCGACTAGCTGAACTAACACTGCTTGACAACCTCTTCGAAGGCATTTCAGCGTTCTTAAACCAGAGATGACGTTCAACTGGCGATCCTTTCTTTCTCCTTGGACTGTGAGGACTTTCTGTTTCTTAAGTGGTATTCTTACAACTTTCTTACCACATAAGATTTCAGCATGGTTGTCTGACAACCAATCCATACCGATAACTACATCGAAACTTCCGAGTTCAATAGGCATCAAGTTTATCTTAAAGGGATGATCCGCCAATTTTAATGTGCACTCCTTAATTATACTATTCTCTTCAATCAACTTTCCATCTGCTAATTCCACGGCATAAGCATTTTCTAATGATGAAAGAGTGGCATTCAGTTGCTAACTAAACTTAGCAGATATAAAGCTCCTATCAGCCCCAATATCAAAGAGTACGTAAGCGTAAATGTTATTTAAAAGAACGTACCTGATACCACATGGGGATCCTGACGAGCGTCACCTGCTCCCAATACAAAAGCTCTCCCCTGAGCTCCTCCACCATTTTTCAACCTTGGGCACTCACTCTTGAAGTGCCCGACAGCTCCACACTCATAGCAGCTCCTCTGGTTGCCGCCGTTGTTACCCAGGGTACCAAATCTACAGTCTTTGGTCAAATGACCAAGACGCTTGCACTTTCCACAAGGGGTTGGGCAGGGATCTTTGTTGTGATGGTAGGTGAATTGGGTGCAGAAAGGCTTTGTACCTGTGTAGCCTTTCCTTGTCTCGACTCCAGCTACGTAAGCCTTGATGGTTTCGGGCTTCTTGGATTGTGGGCCCGAATTCTTCCCAGACTTGTCCTCCCATTTTCTCTTCTCCCCTGCTTTGGCCTCGTTTCTCCGGGACACTTGGTCCATAAGGTTGTTGGCCATCTTGATGGCGTCCTGAATGGTGGTTGGGTTGGAGGCAGTGACATTGCCTTGGATTTGAGGGGCGAGTCCCCAGATGTAGCGCTCAGTCTTCTTGTACTCGGGGGGTCACCATATGTGGGCACAGGATGCTCAGCTCGTGGAATCGGTTAGTATATCATGTAATGTCTGTCCCATTCATTGCTAGATTCCAGAACTCCGATTCCATTTTCTGGAGTTCATTTCTCGGACAGTACTCGTCCGTCATCATTTGCTTCAACACGGACCAGGCGAGTTGATAGGCTTCATCGATTCCTACAGACTGGACGTAGGAATTCCACCATGTCAGTGCGCTGTCCTGTAGAGTGTGGGTGGCGAACTTCACCTTGTCTCCTTCAATACATCCACTAACACGGAAAACAGACTCCAATTTCTCAAACCATCGTACCAATCCGACGGCTCCCTCAGTCCCGTTAAAGTATCGGGGTTTGCAACTCAAGAATCCTTTGATTACACACCCTTTCTAGGTTGAATCAGATACTCCCGTTGTGTGACTAGCACCTCTTTTCCCGTTTGCAATGGTGTTTCTGTTGGTTTCATAGGTGGCTATAGCTGCTGCCACTCGTTGTGCGACCAGTTGTTCGATATCAGTGGTGTTCATAGCTCTCCTTGGCGACATTATCTTAAAGTTTAAAGAAAAGAGCATAGTGTAAGAAGTTGAGTTTTAAAGATTTAAATTTTTCTTAAGGCACAGTGCTATAATCATCAAACACAGATTCATAAATAACTTGCAATTTTCATTAATCATTCATAACTTTCTTACATTGGGGCGGGTTAATACCAAAAAATTTTAGTCATACACTATTACATAATAATTTCCTAACATTACAAAGATAGAGAAGGGGTACTAGGTGCGGGAGTGGTCGGGGGTCACTCCCTTTTCCAAAGCATTGAGGCGCTGATTCACTTCCTTATTGCGAGCCTCGCTCTCGGCTAATCGTTGCCGAAGCTCATCTAGGCCGTCTCGCTGGATGGCGTGGGCGTGCTGGTTAGCCCAGTACAAGTTGCAGTTTTGTAACTCCTCCCGCTCTAAACGGGCTGTCAACTCTCCAATTTCTTGGTTAAGCAACCGCACTTGGAGGTCGTGCCTTGTAGACCGTGCTACCAAGAGTGGTATGGTCTGTTCGGCGGGTTCTTGGGTGAGCGGTGGGATCGGTGCGGAGGATGGTCCTCCGACCTCAAAGTGGGAGGGGATTCCCTGCTCCCGCCTCCATTCTTGGAGGGTCTCGGGCATCCAGTCCTAACGTCGTACATCCGCCCCGTCACTGTTGCGGCGCGTTTGGCTGTGCTGCCGGTACCGGGATAGTCTCCCGTCTCGGCATAAATACCCGTTTACGGGCCGTGAACTTCATTAATGGCCCGTTGGGGTGAGGGCGGTAGGTGCGGTGTGATGATGCAGATGGATGGTAGGGGATGTAGGAGGGAACCACCGGTGATGGTGGGTCCTCTTCAGATGGCTCTCCACACCCGCTGGAGGATTCGTCAACCTCCATCGGCTCTGCTTCTTCCTCTAGTTCACTATAACCATGGCTCTGATACCAATCTGTCATACCCCGTTACCTCGGTTGGCAACGAAACGTGACGTCGCGGAAGCATAACCATAATCATAACGAACGACCACTATATGGACGTTTTCAAAAATACATCGATAAAACTTTAAAATATAGAAATGTTTTACATAGCCTGATATGATGAAGAGTAGTTCGCACGGTACAGGGATTTAAATACATAATTAAAGTAATCAAAATAATGCAACTAAATCTACGGTGGTTTTGAAAATGCATGCGACTCCTTAAGTGCGGAAGCTTGAAAATACTACCGATGCGAAGAACTTGCCCTAATTTCCTGAAAATACACGCTAAAATACGTCAACAAAATTGTTGGTGAGCTCATAGGTTTACACGTAAATCTGACTTGTATGGACAACAACAGTTGAGTTTGAATTTATAAAATGATAAATTCCATGTCATGTATTACATATAAACCATCATGCAACCGAAGCTTAATTAAATAAGTTTGCCCTGTGCAGTATTTCCATACGTAATACCGTGTGTTGAATATATATGCACCCGCCGTTAGCCGAGCTGAACTAACCTGAATGGGGGACATGACTCCCGATAGATCTATCCACAATATATTCGCGCTTACAAATAAATGCAATTAACGGTTCATGATTTGAGGGCTGATGGAACCACATGTGTATTACATAATAGAAATGTCGTTGTTTCCGTGTCCATATGAAAACGTAGCATGTATTTCAACCCCAAAACATAACAGTGTGAAAATAGGGGCTATCAGGACTCACCGTGAGTGCAATGGCAAATACGAGCATAAAATGCAAATTTGCGTAGATTGATGGGTGATGAAACCGGATGTGTTTAATCGAGTCCTGAATGATAATAGGGACTTAATAACTCTCATAAATCAATCGGATTAATTGATTTCCCGATTCATCGCACCGATGAATTTGATTCTAATTGAGCTGAATTTCCTTATGAATATTGTTAATCACTTTGATTAATTGCTAATGACCACTGATTAGGTTATAACTGGCTAGTAAGTACAAATTAGGTCATAGTTTCTAACCTGGTTTAATGACGGATTTTACAGCAACTCACTTGGAGTTTGCGAATATTAGACAAGGCAGACAATAGCCCCAGTTGCTGCCTTTTATTCACGCACAATCGAGTCTAGAGCCCTTTGTTATTGACAAATCTTTTGCTAGGACCCTCGAGTCGCTTCATTAGCAATGTCTGAGTGACGTTGTCGGAGCACTCGGAGCCGTGCACACTAAAAGTACACAGGCAATGATGAGTGGAAGTCCTGTCATGGCCACATCATAGCCAGCTATGAGCACAGGCCATCAAGGGACCTCTACGGAGTCTCACGAGATTGAAACGGAGAGGCTAAGTGGCCCCGGACTCTGTGTCCAAAACTGAGTTCGCTGAGTTCAAGGCGCTCATGTCACAACAATTAAGTGACATGTTCACCTTTGTGACTCAGCAACCGGTAACTCCACAAGCTCCATCTCTAGATGAAGCTAAGCGCACATTCCATTCACTTCTCAAGGCCTCATCGAACCTATATTCTACAAATGCCTTGATTCTGGAGGTATTGAACAATGAAGCTTCCGGGTCCTCATCTTATCCAATCAACAAATCCTCTGGTTAATGAAACGGGTGAGCGTCTAAAAGTCATTGCTGAATCTTGTCAAGTCGTTGCCCAAGGTACCAAAAGGAAGCATGATGATCAGGATGATCCTGATCACCATGATGGGGAGAAAAGAGCTAAAGGCGCTGGCAAATCCCCCATCATATTCGAAGAATCAGCTCCGCCAAGTCCAAGACAGTCTGCACCGTCTCACTGATCTGGGCCTCATGAATCAGAAGCAGAGCTCCCAGATGAGTCACTTGAGGAAACACTCTCAGGCACTCAGCTAACTCTCGCTGTATGGGAAGAACCCAAGGACTTCATAGCCTTTGTTGAAGAAGAAGAGATACTGACCGCTGTTCCTCTGAGGATGTTCGATCCGACAGAAGTTATCATTATAGATTCTGATGAAGAGGAACAGGAAGCGAAAGAAGATCAGTTGAAAGAGTCTCTCCGTATTGAATATGCTGGTGAAGAAGGTGTAGATCCACAAGATTTTGATTTTGATTTCCCTTCTAATGATCCAGTATCATCTTCAATCGTCTCCATCTCCAGTGCAAGTACCAACTCTAGCTCCATCTCTAGCTCAACCTCAACCAGTCTAACAAGGCTCCACCAGTCCATTAATAATTCTAATGGTTCCCGACCAATCCTTTGAGCCTGCTGAATCTACAAGAAGATATCCCATCTTTCAGGAGTGCTCGGATGTTCCACCTCTTGCCTCTGCTACTCCCAATGTCCTCAAAGAAATCACTAGGCTGCAAGCGGGGACTTCTGGAGGTGCTAGTACTTCTCACAAATGAGAAGAACGACACATTGAAAGGCTAACTGCCCAAGATATTGACTGGGTAAAGCAGAGAGTCAGTAGCCCGTATATGGAAGAAAAGTTCAAAAGGATGTTTGTTCGGCAATTAAAGACTGTCAAAGCTTATCTAATCTAGTCCGTAGAAGCCATGGAGCAAAGGGTTAGGTTAATATATGTTTCTATGATCGGATCGTTGAGAAAGAGCAAAGAATCAGTTAGAAGCAGGTCGCCGATCATTAAAGTCATAAAGATTAAGTTCGAAAAGTTCCTTAGCATATTCTATCCGATCTTCGAAGTCATATGAGAAGATAAAACTTTCTCAGAGCTTACAGATTAAGATTTTTCGAACCTATTTTTGCAGGATCTTGAGTTTCTATATCTTCATTTGCTACATAACAAGAGTAGAGATCCGATGCATCAAAACGCTCAAAGATGCATCATCAAGTTTCTTCGCCGCAATCTCACATTGTCACTATTCTTTGACTTCCAAATGGCGTTAGAAGCAAGGCAAAGAAAAGTTAATCTGCTTGCACCAAATCAAGTTACTCCGGGCCTAGAACGTTTTTCAGTTTTAAAAGTAATCACATCACCAACGGTCGGAGTAGTCTACTTGAACTCTCAAAGAAAGAAGTCACTTATGAGAAGAGACGAGCTTGAGAAGTATTGTGATGGAACACTATACATGGTGAGAAAGATGCTGATGATCAGAATAGATTGAAAGAAGCTCTAAAGCTTGGAACAAGGATATGGGAACTTAAAGCCGTACTTAAACTCGTCAGAGACTTCCAACAACATGTCCGAGACAAGCTAGAGTACAGGATGACTATCAGACGCGTTGTCCGATATTTTGATCAGAGGAAGCTAATACGAACTTGAAGCCGCGATCTGAAAGCTAATCACAAAGGGGGAGAATGTTAGATCTAGAGTTGTGATAGTTTCAGTGTTCAAAGTGTAATAGTTGAAACTTAGTTTTATGCTTATTTTGTAAGGATTCAAACTTTATTGTAAATGGGTTAAAAGACCAAAAGGTCAACCCATGGGTATGGATAGTATTTGGATCCGTTTATGTTTGATTATAAATAGATGTATTCTAGGTTTTGCTTTGTAATCTTTTAGCTCATTGTACGTACGTTGATTGAAGTGCAAATTAAAGTTTCTCTAATACTTTGAGTGTTCTTATTGTTCTTGTTATATTCATGCTATGTTCTACATGTTCTTGATTGTATTATTGAATATCTATTGAATCTTGATTGAATGCTTCTAATATGAGAATTACACTGCGCGTAGCCCTACGACCCCCCTACACCCATGTTTTCAAAATTTTTATTTTTTAACTGTTTTGGTACGCGGGGCAGCAAATCCTTCTAGTTTGTGGTGAAAAATGTGGTCTAAAAATTTTTGGTGGAGGCTAACTTAATTAATTAAAACATTATTGGAATCTACCCTCCCCAACTTAGACCGTGGTGACGTCCTCGTCACATTCGAATAATAGAATTACTTAAAGATGAGAGATACATCATTACATATTCCTTGCTTAAAAATAAATTCAAACTCAAACTTTAAATTATAATTATCACACCACACTTAAGATAAAAACAACGGAACAAATAAAGTACTATTACAATCATAAACCACCTCGCATCACAAATTAAACAACCAAATAAACTTAACGTCTCTCACGCAGACCAAACACATCTTCGCAAATAAAAACTTAAAACTCTTTCGGAGGTATGTCAACTTCTTCTAGCTCGGCCATCGTCAATTGTAGATTTGTAAGCCAATCGGAATGCACTTCAAACAATTGATCATTCTTGTTTTGTCCCGCTTGGAGTGTCTCGATGTCATTTAGAAAATCCTTGTTCGTGTTAACCAGGCTAGTCATAACATCTCTAAGGACATTAATCTGGGTCCTCATCAAATCTACAACTGTCACTTTCTTCCATGACCTCTCGTCATCTTCGTCTACCTCCATTTTAGCTTTTCCCTTATTGTTTTGTCTCTCCTCTGGGTACTCGTGGGCAACAAACGGGATCACGGTTAATCTAGAGGTTTTAGGGCAGCGAACTTGGTAACCAAAATGGGTTCTCTCAAATACTAGCCCTAGCATCGTAAGCTTCGTGAACCATATCTCGTTAGGGTTGAGGTATTTTATCGACAACTGCTCCGACACTGCTTTCTCTATAATGAATAGCTCAGTCAACATTCTACAGTTTGGATAGTTTGTCCCTTGACCCATAATATTACATTCTCACAGATTTTACATTACAATGTACCCTAGGGATATAGTCGGGTATCCTGTCATAAGGGCATGTACTAATAGGATTTCCTGAGGTCTAACGGTGGTAGTGTCTTGATGTCTGGGAAGCAAGTTAAAAATAACAAACTTCCATAGAACTTTGGCCAATGGGCACAAGTCTCCCCTATTAAAATTAATATAGGCTCGTGCATCTTCAATTGACATCCCAAAAACCGTCGGTATCATTCCAACCGACTTTTCAGCCCAACCGTTAATTTTACGTGCTCTACCCCCTGAATATCCAGAGATGACCAGAATTCTCTAGGCCGTGGAATATCATTATCTATTTCAAACTCCTCACACAGCTTCTTCCTAAAGACTGTCACTCTCTTATTTCCCACTATACCTGTTAGTTCAAAATCGTGCTCCTCATATCCGTCCGCTCTCCGCACAATGGGCGAACCACTGCTGGATCAGACTAGTGTGGATATAGGGCAGTTCCCACTGTGTTTCCTTTGCCCACCCCAGCCTCTCGAAACACTTTAAAATCTAAAAACCCTCGAAATCGGGTTCTTTCAAGGTTCGCTCAATGTGGAATCTGGGTGGTTTACCATTATTGGTGTTTAGGGGAATTACGGGAAATTTCGCATTGAGTGGTGTCTCAAAGCAGACATTCTAAGGGTTGTGAGTTCTCATGATAGGGGTTCGGGTATAACGGTTCTTCACGGAACGATTGACGTTAGCATTATATTGGCTTGAAATCTACAATTAAATACGCGGAGAATAGGATATTAAAAATGGGTTTCCTATATAAATGATGCATGAATAAATTAAAACCATTTTTCACATTAAATGAACTAAGCCTATTTCTCACCAACAATGTGAGCCAAAACTAACCCAATTAATGCATGAACTAAAAATAATAATTATTTCAACAATTAAAACAACCCTTAGACAAAACTTTTTCAAAATCTTTAAAAATAAAGCATATTTGAAAAAACTAAGATTTTTAATAAAACTTTTGCGGAAATATATTTATATTAATTATATTAATACATAAAATTATATTTAACCCTTTTGCAATGAAAAAATAATGTAACCCCACAAAGAGTTCATCCCATGCATGATGATAAATCCGTAAAAATTAGTGTAGAATTAACTACGGGCGTTAGAGAGATTATACCTTAGTAATTCTTGAGAAAAACTATCACCAGATTGAAGAATTGACGTGAAAAGGGTGTTATTTGAGAGGTTTTAGGCCTTTTAAATCGAAAAGCGCCGCTCGAAAGTCGAGTTTAAGGGTTTATCACTTCTGAGGCATAGGGTTATGCTTTTATAAGAATTACAGCGCGTCGGGGCGTAGGATGGGCATAGCCCTGCGCTCCCTCCGTGCCCATGCCTCCGGATTTTTAATCTGGGGCGCACACAAGTCTCTAAACTCATTTCTTCAATTTCTAAAATTTTTACGCTCACTCTCCCCAACTTACACTATTAAATCGGGTTAAAATAATTTACTATGCGTGCTTAAACGATTAATTTCTGACGTGGGGTTTCTTACACCTAAGTTAAACCTAAAAACAACTAAAGTTGAGAGGAGAACCCTCCCCAACTTAGTTAGGTACATAAACTAACACACAAATAATAAAAAAAACACTTGAAACAAATAAAATCAAATAATCAAATAATCCGCCTTTTGTAGGGAATCACGATTGCACTTAGCACATGCAACAAGCCGTTAAACCCCTCGGTTTCCCGAGTGAACGAGTGTTGTCTCGTGAGGGTTTCCAGAAACACACCCACAAAGTTCTTTGGGTTACCTACCAGGAAGCGCTAAGTTTTACGTCTTCAGCCAAACGTACTGCTCCTATACAAGCCTACTAACTTTTGGATCTTCTAGACTTATGAGTTCAGAGACTAGCATATTAATGGTGGCCCATTGAACATATAAATTGAGTCTATGTCCATTAACTTTGAATGGTTCACCACCTTTTGGATCCTGAATTTCTACCGCACCATGTGGGTAGACTTTAGTTACGATGTATGAACCTGTCCATTTGCTTTTTAATTTACCCGGAAACAGTATAAGTCTTGCGTTAAATAACCAAACCTTGTTTCCCTTGGTAAATATTTTATTTTCAACATTCTATCGTGAAAAGCCTTGGTATGCTCTTAATAAATATTTGTACTCTCGTAGGCTTCTCTACGAATTTCTTCCAACTCTTTTAATTGAAATTTTCGATCGACACCGGCATCATGCAAATTAAAATTAGTATTTTTAATTTCCCACAGAGCTCGGTGTTCCAATTCAACCGGAAGATGGCACAGCTTATCGTAAACAAGTCGATACGGGGACATACCGACTGCTGTTTTAAATGCAGTCCTGTATGCCCACATAGCATCCTCCCGTTTTTGCGACCAATCTTTATGATCTGGTCTTACTGTTTTCTCCAGGATTCTCTTGATTTCTGTATTAGAAATCTCAACTTGCCCGCTGGTTTGCAGATGATAAGGCGCTGTTATTCTACGATTAACTCCATAATGTTTAAGGAGTTTTGCAAAATGTTGATTTTTGAAATGTGACCCTCCGTCGCTGATTATAGCTCTCGGGATGCCGTGGCGTGCAAAAATATTTATTCTCACATATTTGCAAACTACCCGGTTATCGTTGGTTCTTGTAGCTTCTACTTCCACCAATTTGAAAACATAGTCTACTGCGACCAATATATATTCATACCCAAATGATTTAGGGACGGGTCCCATAAAATCGATCCCCCAAACATCAAATATTTCAACAATTAATAATGGGGTCATGGGCATTTCATCCCTTTTAGCAATGCCGCCTGTTTGCTGGTATCTTATGCATCTTTTTAAAAACTCATATGCATCCTTAAAAATTGTGGGCCAGAATAACCCACACTGCAATATGCAGTGGCCAGTTTTCTTTGCACTGAAATGGCCATTGCATGCGTATGCATGGCAGTGTTTAAGAATATCTTCATGTTCGGAATCAGGGACACAATATCTCATAATTTGATCCTCACCTATCTTAAATAAATCAGGCTCATCCATGTATTGCCTTGCTTGAGCATAGGAATATTTCCTCTGTTTTGAGTTCCAGTGCTCTGGCAATCTTCCTGATACAAAGTAATTGACTAAATTCGCAAACCAGGGAATTTTGGAAATTGATAATAATTGTTCATCAGGGAAGGAGTCCCTGATTTGATCAGTTAATTCTGTTGGAATCCTTTGGAGCCTAAATAAGTGATCGGCAACAACATTTTCTGTGCCTTTTTTATCCTTTATTTCAAAATTAAATTCTTGCAACAGAATGATCCACCGAATAAGTCGAGGTTTGGCATCCTTCTCACCGAATATTAATGGGACTTTTGCTTTGTCTACTTCCATGCCTTTTTCTCCCTACTAAAGACTAAGTTGGTTTTAGTGCATATATTTAAAACTTTCTCTAACTGTCCTAGACAATCCTCAAATGTCATATCGAATATGGAAAAATCGTCCATAAATATCTCAAGCGAACCACCCACCATATCTGAAAAGATAGCCATCATACAACGCTAAAATGTGGAGGGTGCATTACATAAACTGAATGGCATCCTTCGGTAGGCAAAGGTGCCATAGGGACATGTAAATGTAGTTTTCTCTTGATCTTCTGGATGGATTGGGATTTGATTATAACCAGAATAACCATCGAGGAAACAATTTGATCTATAAATGGTAGTGGAAAATGATCCTTAGAAGTAGCAAAATTGAGTTTCTGATAATCGATGCATACTCTCCATCCAGTTACAGGGCGAGTAGTTATCTTTCCTCCATCTTCAGAATCAATAACTGTGATCCCAGACTTCTTGGGTACAGTTTGGGTTGGACTCACCCATTTGCTATCAGATATGGGGTAAATTATCCCAACGTCTAACCATTTTAACACTTCTTTCTAAACTACTTCTCTTAGATTAGGATTTAACCTCCTTTGTGCATCCTGTGCTGGTTTAGCTTCTGGATCAGTAATGATTTGGTGCATACACAAGGTAGGACTTATTCCTTTTAAGTCCGTTATGGTCTATCCTACTGCTTCTTTATATTTAACTAATACTTGCAGTAAAGCTTTTTCTTGCGCTTCCGTCAGATTTGATGAAATTATGACAGGAAGAGTGTCATTCTGACCTAAGAAAGCGTACTTTAAATGAACTGGCAATTCTTTCAATTCTAGAATAGGTGGTTGTTCAATTGAAGGTTTTGCTGATTGAGGCAAATCAGTAGGTAACTTTGTAGTCTTATGAGTCCACGACGGTTGTTTTGACTCTAGCGTCGATTCCATGACTACCTCTAGTTTGTTACAATCATGAGAAATCATCTTAGCTATGTCATCCTCAGCGAAGAATAACTCAGTAGTGTCTTTGGCATTGATCAACGAACTATGCTGCTGCGCAAGTTCGTCCACCACATCGATTAGATAACACTCTGAATCGATTGCAGCGCCATTCGAAGCATTTAAACAAATTTAATCATAGTTTGCGATCACCGAAGGCAATATCTACGGCTCCTGTTCTGCAATTAATTTGAGCATTAATAGGGGCTAAGAAAGGTATGCCTAAGATAATAGCCGGTTGATTGTCTCCAATAGAACTTTATATGTCCAAAACTAGGAAATCAACTGGATAGTAAAAGTCTTCAACCTTTACTATGACATCTGAGAGAATAGCCCTTGGGCACTTGGTTGACCGATCTGCCAACTGTAAGATTATATCAGTCGTTTGTAACTGGCCTAGATCATATTTGTGAAACAAGTTTCCAGGTAGAATATTAACACTAGCTCCAAGATCAAGCAGTGCTTTCTTTATCTGCACATTACCAATTGTCACTAGAATCAGTGGTGATCCAGGATCTTTTAGCTTAGGAGGCAAAGAACTAGAAACTACTGCACTTAATTCCTCAGTTAGATTGATCTGCTTAGGAAGCGAGACCTTGAACTTTCTCTTTTGTGTGCAGAGATCCTATAAGAATTTGTGTGAACTTGTTGAATAGCCTTGATCAAAGGAATATTGATCTTAACTTGATTAAACAAATCCCATAAATCCTCTGGTTGTGGGCCTTCTTTATCTTAAGGAGAAGATTTAGGATTTTTCCAAAGTAGCAGGATAAGGAGGAGGAACTGTGGTGTCCTGATCCTTAACCACCTCCCCAACTTTGGGAGTTGCAATATCTGCCTTAATCGGCTCTTTGAAAGTGACTTTCTTGGAAACCTCATTCTTTGGATCCTCTTTTTCCTCAAAGACGACCTCAGTGTCGGTATCCTCTTCTGCCTCTTGCTCTTTGCGCATCTCAATCTTGTTATCCACTTCTCTACCACTTCTCAGGGTAGTCCCCTTAGATACCTCATTCACTTCGTTTATCTCATATTTTTATCTTTACCATGAGCATGCGAAGGGTTAGGGACAATATTGCTTGGAAGCTTTCCCTCTACTCGTCTTATGAGCGATTCAGCTATCTTACTCATTTGTCGGCTTAGAAGCTCCATGGTCTTAGTACTAATAGTTGACTGTTGTTTCATAAATTCTACGAACTCCGAGAATTGTAAAGAAGTCATGTTCGTTTCCACTTAGAAATGAGGTTGATCACGTGGGTTTGACTTATAATATCGCTCATCTTTAGCCGCAGAGGTAGAACCATAATGATAATCTCTTCTTGGTGGTTCATACCTTGGTTTAGATCCACGATCAGTAGGCTGATCATTCTTCCTTTGGAAATTAGAAAAGATTTCTCCATCTCAGATTGTAAGTCTTCGAAAATGGGTTATCCCTCTCCCTGTGAGCTCTAAAACCATAAACTTCGTTAGCAAACTCCTCAGTGGATTGCACTTGAGGACATGCTTCTAGAATGATGAGATGATCACCGCATGTGACGCAGTTAATTGATACATTTGGGTTTGAATTAAGACCCTTCATCAGTTGATCCATTTTTTTTCCTAACTCTGAGATCTCACTCTTAACCTCTCGTTTCCAGGCATTATCTATGCCCATCACTTGAACTCCTATGCTGTTCTCTGAACCAGCTTGAAACTTGAGACCATTACCGAGTTGATTCAGTAACTCCCAAGCCTCATCGTCTTCTTTGCTAAAATGTGCCTCCCGTGGCAGCAATGATCATGTTACAACTCTCTTGACTCACACCATCAAAAAATGCTTTGATAAGCATCCATTTAGGCACTTCATGATGTGGACAGGCTCTCAACAATTCATTCATACGATCAAATGCTTGGTAAAATTGTTCACCGGGTTTTTTTTAAACCTGGTAATTTCCTTTCTTTTCATAGTGGTTTTACTAATGGGATATTATTCGTTGAGAAATTCTCTTTTCATTTGATCCCATTTCATGATGCTATTGGTAGGCAGCGACACGAACCAATTTTTAGCTTTCTCTTTTAGCGAGAAAGGAAATAATCGAAGTTTTAAACCGTCGGTGGTTATACCTCGAACATGGTTAGCTTTACAAATAATCGTGAACTCAGCTAAATGCTCATAAGGTTCCTCACTTGGCATCCCTCAGAAAATAGGAAGAATCTAAAAAAGTTGAGGACGAACTTTGGGTTCATTCTCATTTTTCAGATAACGGATAAGAGAAGGGTCGGGCACATCACCAGGGCGGTAATGTGACTCAGTTGTCCTTCTCGAGTGTTCACCCATCCTAATAACTACTCGCTCAAGTTCTTCTCGCTCAGGATTTCTTGGCGAAACCGGAACCTCAAAAGTGGGAATTTCTTCCCCTTGCTCGTTAGCGTCCTCTGCGTGTATCCGTTGATCGCTTGCATTCTCTGTGATTAATGCTTGTTGTTTTTGTATCCTAACAGTCTTTCTGTTGGATTTAGCTACTTTTTCGATTTCGGGTTCGAATTGTAGCGGCAATCCTCTGGCCGATCGACGTGTGAGCATAAACTATTAAAACTTAAATTAAATTACTTAATTAAACTAATTATATTTTTGGTGGTAACGTAGAGGACTACAATTACCTTTTTGAATATTTTAAATTTTTTCAATGTGATTTTTAATAATAGGAAAGTAACGACTAAAAATAATTAAACTAAAGTAATTAAAACTTAAATTAAGGCCAAAACTAACTTCTAGCCCTAACTAACGTTACCACTCCCTGGCAACGACACCAAAATCTGACGAGTCGTCATTGTGGCCTGTAGAAATAACCTTAAATCTAACTATTAGCTTAGAGAAGTAAGGGTCGAATCCGCAGGGAGTGCGTATGTGAATTAGGGTTAAGTAGATTGTTTATTTAGTTTATTGAAAGCGATTAAATTGTGAATTGGATGATTTGTTTGGAATAACGATTACGACTATATTATAACTAAAACAACGACAAGCAACTAACGAATTGATTAACAAAGCAATTCGAATATAGCCATTTACGGGATCACTACGGCATAAGTTATTACTCACTTGAATTTCATGCAACGATCACATCGACATAATCAAATGCGTAATCAAATTAACCATAAATACTTTAACAAATAAATCTCAGTATAGCGCATGCAATATTCATTACTTGTCTTAATCCCTCAACTAATGGACTCGACACAAATAATAATGTCACTATGAACTATCTTGCTATTACCAATCAAACCATTTACTCATAATAATAAACAAATGTTTATCATTTGCATTACACACAAAGTATTCAAGAAACACAAAATACATCAAAACATAAAGTAAAATTCATGAATGTAAAACTTAGCCGTAGATCCTCCGCAAACGACTATGGTGGTTTTGCCGCTCATCGTGTGCACTTCATCAGGAATGGTTTGAGACATCATCATAGGCTTGAACGGGTGCAATCCACCGTCTTCGTACTCAGATCGTGAATCAACTCCGGCAGGGCTTCGCCGCTTTTTCAACACTTCGGGACTCTAAAAATCCGCTGCCATCGACCTCTATTTATAGAGGATGTGAAATTTAGGGTTTTGGGCTCAAAAACGCGTTTGCTGTGATTTCACGACGCACCAACGTAGTCCTGCGCCCTGCCCTGCGCTGGGGGTACGACTTGGGCTACGCTGGTTTGCGCGGGAAGTGCTCTCTAACTCTGAAAACTTCTGTTTTGCAGCGTAGGGTGGCGCAGGTCTGCGCCCCCACCGGCTCGGTTCGCGCCGAATTTTCTCGAGCCGCTTCCATTTGACTTCTTGACCCTGAAACACAAATTGAGAGTAATAATATGGAAGCTACGAAGCATCAGTCCTTAAAATGAGCCTAAAACGATACCGAAAACACATAAAATTATTGTCCAATCAGTAACTTTCGTTTAAAGTATTTTAATTGCAGCTTTCATTTGAAAGATTATATATTTGATATTTGTATTTGCTTTTATTTCATATTAAAAGGTTCATTATGAATCACGATGAAAAGATTATGCTCGTTATTATTATGTATTTGTATATTCGCTATTTTTGGCTAAGAGGAAAAGCGATAATACTTCGATAATGTCTGGTCATCATTTGCATTAGATTTATTGAATGGCAACAATACACAATGCGTTGAATTGATACGCATGTCGCGTGATTCGTTTGTCTGACTTGTTGCGCATTTTAGAGTGAAAGGTTGGTTAAAGGATAGTAAACATGTATCCGTCGAATAGAAGTTTCTTATGTTTTTTATGATGATAGGTCATAATCAACGGTATGTATTTGTGAAACGTAGATTTCAACACTCCACTCAAACAATTCATAAGTTTTTTCATGAAGTCTTAGCGAAAATGGTAGAGTTTGGTAAAGAGGTTATAGTTCCGATGTCTTTTAATTTCAATCAAAACATTCTGGGACACATTAAGAAGTTGCGACGAGTTTTTAAGGTAAGACTGATAAATTTAGTTGTTTGAACTAATTAAAAACTTGTAATTATACTTTAATATTATATTTTTTCTAGGGAGCGATCGGTGCGCTTGATGGAACATTAGTACATGCTGCTATTCCTACTGTGAAACAACATGTGTATAGAGAAAGAGGAAGAGGAAGAGGAGAGTGTTATCAAAATGTTTTAGAAATATGTGACTTTAACATGATGTTTACTTTTCTTGTTGCCAGCTGGGAAGGTATAGCACACGATTCCAGAATATTATCCGAAGCTCTAAGCAATCCAAATGCATCGTTTCCATTTCCTTCTCTAGGTATAATTATAGTCTCAACTTTATATTAATATTGTATTTTTGAGCATTGATCATTTTATTATGTTTGTAGGTAAATATTATCTTTGTGATGCGACATATGCACACACTCGGGGTTTTATGGCACCTTACAGAAATGTAAGATATTGGCTTGGGGATTTTAATCATAATCGGGCAAGGAATAGTAAAGAAAAAATTCAATCATGCACATGCTAAACTCAGAAATGTCATTGAACGTTCGTTTGGGGACTTGAAAGCATGTTTTTCAATATTGAAGCGAATGGCTCCGTTTCCTATAGTTACACAACGAAATATTACAATTGCATGTTTTGCGTTTTACCATTATATACAAAAGGAGGGTTTGCATGATGAGTTTTTTGCCCATTGTGACCAAAATGAAGAAGAAGATGGTGGTGATGATGTTAATCAACAAGTATTTGACGGTGATCATCCAGTTGGAAGCACGGCGGATCAACAATATATGAGTACTTTGCGTGATTTAATTGCACAACAGTTGATGAATGTTAGATGACTTTCTAGTTTTTAATTGTTGATCTATATTTTGGTGGATGAATATTTTAAAAATACTATGACAATTTTATTTTACTTTTTTATTGTAATGAGTAAAATGTTTGATTATGTTATATAAATAGTATTATATAATTTGGATTTGTTTTTAATTTGTTTTTATATTTATAAAACTATTGCATTATAATTAAAAGGACAATTTTTCTAATTTAGAAAAGAAATGGTCTTCTTTATTCAGCTTGAAGACCTTTGTATCATCTCTTCTTCTGAAGACCTCCGCAGACATGAAAAAAGATCTTCTAGCTATAACATCTTTAAAACAAATGGCACCTTAATTTCATAGGTGTAAAAGATACTGCTTCGAGTCCAAGATTCAACAAGAGTGGTTTCATTGACTTTGTTTGACCGTGATGCGAATAAGTTATTGTCTATGTCTGCATATGATTTGATTGAAATAAATGATGAGGTACTATGTTATTATTTTAACTCGAAATACAAATAAAACTTCTGTTCATTCACAGCTGGTCAATTAGTTATAGATGTTGAATCGTCTACATGTTGGTGATATTGATCGTTTCCCTGACAACCTGAACGAGTTGTGTGAAGACCACCCCTCACGGGGCAGTTCTCACGAGTCTAGGTCCCACATCATGCAACACGATATCAATCATTACTAAGATGGAGTAATTATTTGCGGAATTATTAAATTACAGTACAAAATGTTAGGATTAAGTTTAATACATATTACTATTTTTAAATTAAACTAATAAAGGGCACAAGTCTAATCTAATTCAAGTCATCATATAATCAAGATAAATCTACCCATACCATCATATTATCATCATCCAATTAGTACCAAAAAGGGTTTGCTGAGTAGAGGTCTATGACAACTCCAGTCTTGATCTTGTAAGACCTAAGTACTAGGTCCAGCAGGTGACTTTCCTTTGTCTTTTCCTGTAAAAATATTAGGTAGCAACTGTAAGCAATGCTTAGTGAGTAAATAGATTTTCAAATTAACATGCAATGTCAAGCGGATCATCATAAGTCTAGCGTGATATGTCTTGGCTGCCGCTTCAGCCCTCATGATTGAGACATAGAAGTCATAGAGTCGGATGATGTTCAAGTCACGCTCACGCTTAAATCGTGGGGATCAGCCACATACTGGGCTAGCTACCAGTAAATCAACGTGGCGGAACATCGGATGTCATTACCAAATTCAATAGAACTGGTGAAATAGCCAGGTCTAGAACAATAGACCAATAAGGCTAATCAAGCTGAATCAATATGTCAAGTTATATGCAATGATGAAGCATACGTAATCATGTCATGATAGCAATAATCTCAAAGCAATGTCAGAAATGAACTGAAAATGCAGTATCATATGAAATGATAAGTCAAATAGCTATCATGATCCACTGGGCAACACCGAACCATGGTGTGCACATGTCACAATCCAGCTGATAATATGAATGTCAAATCAATCTAACATCAACAATATGTCTCAACCGGAAATTAAAGCATGTTAAATCTGAATATCTATAACTCACAGATCTGGGGTCTTTATCAAACAGATGTAAAATCTGCCACCTGAGTTATCCCAGGATTTTATCTTTGTCAATCTGCTTCTCTGTCAATTCAAATCTTTGACCTGCTTTAAATCATTAAATATTTGTATCTATGTTCAGAATTTCACTGAACCTGTCCAGAATTATCATATCATATCATGTCAATATCATCATCTTTTATCTTTAAAATCTTTATTCTATCTGATTCTGGTAACTGATCATTCATAAATCTTTCTTCCATTCTTATTCTTTGTTTCATTAATTTCCCAAAGGATCAGTATATATTTATATATTAATAGATATACTCATTTGCTAATTATCTTGTTATTTTATGCGTTGTCCAAGTGTTTTATTCAATATATTCGAATTTAAGGAGTGGGTTTCGAATTTAGGAATTAAATTCAAATTATATTCATTAAATTCGAATGCTTTAATTTCAAATATGTGAGTAAAATCGAATGAAGGGTTAAATTCGAATCTTATGTATTAAATTTGAATCTCATTTCAAATATAAGCCAAATTCGAACATATGAATCTCGAACATAGAGTCAAAATCGAACTCCCATTTCAAATTTAAGGTCAAACTTACACCTTTATTCGAATTTAATGATCAAATTCGAACATATATTCGAATTTAGCTAAAAATCAAGTTTGTTCTATGCATTTCGAGTTTGTTCTTGGCATCTCGAATTTGTTCATATTTTACAGCTTTAAATCATACATTTCTAAGCCTACAATCACAAATATGTTAAGTAATATGCCTAGTTTCGATTATATTATACATAATCTATCAGATTCAAGTTAATACTTAAGCTAAAATAGCTTTAATCACATGAAAGATGTTAGATTCGAATTTTTCCTTCAAAACCGAGAACAAAGAAATCAGAAAACATTAGTTCTTACCTCAAATTCGTTTTAGATTGTTGTTGATTATCACTTCTTGTAACTCCTTCTTGATTATAACTCCAATTTGATTGCAACTTGTGGTGATTTTTGATGAAATTGTGAGTTAGTTAGAGAGAGAGTAGAGAGAGTAATGAGTGTTAATGAATCCTAAATTACGTTTATATACGTCATCTAGTTATATTTGCAACTTAACCCAATATTACTTTTGTATCATATATCTCTTTTATTTAATTATCTTTAATAATTTATTAAATCATAATTTAAATATTTATATAATTTAATTAAATATTTCATAACTTAATTAAATTACAATTCAAATAATATAATAAAATTACATTATTGGTTCGATAATCAGATAATTAAGTTTAGATAAGACTAGGTTGTTACAGAATGGGCTCCACCACGTACAAACTTCGTCCCCGAAGTTAGCTATGTTCGAACAGACTGGAATAAGTAGCTTTCTTAATATCTTCAGATTCCCAAGACTGATGTGAACCTTTGTGGTGTTTCCACTGGACAAGCACCATCTGTATATCTTTATTTCTAAGATTCTTGGTCTTCGAGTCCAGAATACGTTCTGGTTCTTCAACCACTCGAAGCTTTTCATCAACTTGCAGATTAACGTGTGGTATTTGAACTTCTCTTTTGTCTGCTAGACTCTTTCTCAGATGACTGACATGGAATACAGGGTGTATTCCAGATAAATCTGTTGGCAGTTCAAGACGATAAGATTGGTTTCCTATCTTTTCAACAATCTTGAACGGGCCAATGAATCTCGGAGCTAGCTTGTTTCTCTTTATGAATCTTACCACATTCTTCATTGGAGATACTTTCAGCATCACCCAATCATTAACTGCAAAACTGATAGATCGGTGTCGATTGTCATAGTTAACTTCTGCCTGCTTTGAGCTTCAAGTATGTTCCTTCTGACAAGTTGAATCTTCTCATGAGTAAACTGTAGAAGGGCAGGACCCGCTATAGGTGATTCACCTGTTTCGCGCCAACAGGTGGGAGTTCTGCACTTTCTTCCATATAGAGCTTCAAAAGGAGCCATCTTGATCGTAGAATGATAACTGTTATTGTATGAAAATTCGACCAGAGGCAAGTGGTCATCCCAATTACCACCTAGATCAAGAATGCAGGCACGAAGCATATCTTCAAGAGTTAGGATAGTACGTTCACTTTGGCCATCTGCACTTGGGTGATAAGCTGTACTCATGGAAATTCGAGTACCCATCCCGTCTTGCAGCGCTTTCCAAAATCTCGAAGTAAAACGACTATCACGATCAGAAACGATAGATTTCGGCATGCCGTGACGAGAAATAACCTCGGTAATGTACATCTATGCCAATCTATCAAGAGAATACGTCTCTTTCATCGGTATAAAGTGAGCTGACTTCGTTAAACGATCCACGACTACCCAGATGGAGTCGTGCTGTCTCTTGGTTTTCGGCAACTTCGTGATGAAATCCATGGTTATATGCTCCCAATTTCACTCAGGAACTGGTAGTGGTTGCATATCCCCGAAGGGTTTCTGATGTTCTGCCTTAACCATCTGACAGACTCTATAGCTTTCAACATATTGACCGATGTCCTTTTTCATTCCTGGCCACCAGTAGTCAGCTTTCAGATCGAAGTGCATCTTTGAGCTGCCAGGATGAATAGATAATTTGGACTGATGGGCTTCTGTTAGAAGAGTGTTGCGAATAGAACCATATTTAGGAATCCAGATTCGATTTCCCTTGAGACAATGAAGTCCCAAATGATTCAGATATATGAATTGAAGTTGCCCTTTAAGATTTTCAGAACAGATATTTTCTTCTTTCAACGCTTCTGCTTGAGCAGATCTGATGTCCTCGATAAGATCGGAAGAGAATACAACAGGAGTCAGGGCATAGCAACATTTGTCCGGGTATGTCTTTCTACTAAAAGCATCCGCGACCACATTAGCTTTGTCGGGATGATATAGGATCTCGCAATCATAGTCCTTGATAAGCTCCAAGGACCGACGCTGTTTCATATTCAGATCCTTTTGAGTAAAGAGATGTTTGAGACTCATATGATCGGTGTAAAGCTGACACCAAGTCCCATAAAGTTAATGACGCCAGATCTTCAGAGCAAAGGTAACGGCAGCCAACTCAAGATCATGAGTCAGTGCACTTTTCTCATAGTCTTTCAATTGCCTTGAAGCGTAGGAAATTACTTTTCCCCTTTGCATTAGAACACATCCTAAGCCAGTACCAGATGCGTCGCTGTAAACGACAAAATCATCGTTACCCTCTGCTAAGGCTAGGATTGGCGCTTGAATAAGCTTTTGTTTCAGAATTTCGAATGCCTCTTGCTGTTTATCTGCCCATACGAAAGGTGTATTCTTTCGTGTTAGCATCGTGAGTGGCACAGCAATCTTTGAGAAGTCCTTAATGAATCGCCGGTAGTAACCAGCCAATCCAAGGAAACTTCTGATTTCAGAGGCATTGCGAGGCGTTTGCCATTTCTGAACGGCCTCGACTTTGGAAGGATCGACTGAGATTCCTTCGCCAGATATAACATGACCAAGGAATTGGATCTGTCTGACCCAGAATTCGCACTTAGAAAATTTTGCATAGAGTCTTTCCTTTCTCAGTAACTCTAGCAATTGTCGCAGATGATTAGAATAATCAGCCTCCGTTTTGGAGTAAATCAGAATATTGTCTATGAATACGATAACTATCTTATCCAGCATCGGTCTGCACACGCGATTCATAAGATCCATGAATGCCGCTGGTGCATTTATTAAACCGAACGGCATCACGAGAAATTCGTAATGACCGTATCTTGTTCGGAAGGCTGTCTTTGGAACATCCTCATCTTTAACCTTCAGCTGATGATACCCAGAACGAAGATCAATCTTGGAGAAATAACTTGCTCCTTGTAGCTGATCGAATAAATCGTCAATTCTGGGCAGAGGATACTTATTCTTAATAGTGACTTTGTTCAACTCGCGGTAATCAATGCACGTTCGAAGAGTTCCGTCTTTCTTCTAGACAAATAAGACAGGTGCACCCCACGGAGATGAACTAGGTCGGATAAATCCCTTTTCTAACAGTTCTTGCAATTGTTTTGACATTTCCTGCATCTCTGCAGGCGCAAGTCTATAGGGAGCTTTGGCAATTGGAGTCGTACCAGGAACCAAGTCAATACCGAACTCGACTTGACGTTCTGGTGGCACTCCAGAAATATCTTCAGGGAATACGTCTTGAAACTCACAGATGATAGGGATATCAGAAATTGATTTCTTGTTGGCTTCAAAGTTAGATTCAGACGAGACATAGCATATGTAAGATTGATGACCCTTAGACAGATATTTATGAGCTTTTTCAACTGAAATGAAGCAGTGAGCACCTTTTCGGTTCTCGCCTTTGATTTCCAATACTCGGCCGTCTGAAGACTTAATTCTGATGATTCGCCGATTGCAGACGATCGTAGCCTCATTATTCATTAGCCAGTCCATGCCGATAATGAGGTCGAACTCTTTCAACGGAATCAGGATAAGGTCAAGGTTGAACACGATATTGTCAACAAGCAGAGTACAATTTCGGTATACCGAATCAGCCATAACATAGTTGTTACTGGCTGTCTCAATATCAAGTATCACAAGGAGTTTTGATGGAGTTTTGGACAGTCTTCGAGCAAAAGCAGTAGATATAAAGGAATGACTAGCACCGTAATCGAATAATACGCGAGCAGGCATCGAATTTAACAGAAACGTACCGGTTACCATATCAGGGGTTTCCTTTGCTTCCTCGGCTGTTATCAGAAATGCTCGAGTCCTTGCGGTCGGAGTTGCAGCTGAGCTTTTCATTGTAGATCCTCCCGCTGAAGATTGTGACTGGCCTCGTTGTCCGCTGCGACACTGATACATGAAGTGTCCTCGTTTTCCACATTTCGCACACCCAAGTCCTCGCTGAGGGCATTCTTCACTGCTGTGACCGATTCGGTTACACGCAAAACAAGTGACGTCATCTGGGTTACACAATCCTATGTGTGATTTTCTGCATCTTTTACAAAATCGGGGTTCATTCGTAAGCGAGTAGGCTTGAACTTTCTGTGGCGAGCTGTACTGCTGAGATTGCTAAGGTTGCTAGGACTGAGACTTATTTGGTCTGAAGAATCTGCCGAATCTCTGCTTCTTCGGAGGAGATGGACATGTCGGGTTCGCTGATGGAGCGTAGAGTTGGTCGTCGTACTCTAGATAGCCTCTCTCGATCTGTCTTGCCGCTTCAACCATTTCCAGATAGGACTTATACTTTATCGCGCTCATCGGGTGTCGGTATCTTGGGTTAAGTCCTCCACGGAATCTATTCATCTTTCGTTCCTCAGTAGCTACTTGATACGAGGAGTAACCGCAAAGCCGTGAGAATTCATGCTCGTACTCATCTACATTCTTAGTTCCTTGAGTCAATTGCATCAGTTGTACTTCCATCTTGTCTCGCTGGTCGACCGGACAATACTTCGCGTTGAACATGTCTAAAAACTGCTCCCATTCTAAAGTCTGTATTACTTCTTCTCCGTATATGCTTCTCTGGGTTTTCCACCAGGCATGAGCAGCTCCGACGAACAATGCAGAAGCGTAACTCATTTTCTTCGATTCTAAGCAATCAGAGATTCTGAAAATCTCTTCAGTATGGCTGATCCAATCCATCGCCTGAATTGGATTTATTGTACCCTCAAAATTTAGAGCACCGCTAGCTTTGAAATCTTTAAATTTACAACCTTTTGGCTGTGCAATTTGGGTTTCCGGATTCGAGTTATCAGAATCAGTTTCATCAATCTGGACTTGTTTATCTTTCCGCTTATTCTTTTTATCTTGTCAGGATCTAAAACTGAATAACCAAGATTAAAAATTTGAAATTTATCAGAGTATAAATCAATAATCTTGCTTTGAATCAAAGTTTAATTAAGAAGTTTGCGGAATAACACTTAATTATTTTAACAAAAACTTTCAGAACCAATGAAGCATAAAACATAAGAAGTAATCAAGACTGTTTGTATTGCTGAATTCAATGATTACAATCACCTCTAATCTGTTTGATTAGACGAAGAACACAGACTGTTCTTAGGGTTTTACAACCTTAGAGGCTTAAGAAAACTTAACCAACGAAGTAATTACAGACTCAAAAATATGCAGAAAACTCCTATACAATAGAAAACCTATTCTGTCTATTTATATTGCTTTTTGGATTTGTTTCCTTGAAGGACTATGACTTCTCTGATAGTAGATATGCTGGAATCTTCGTGTAGATATCTTTCCTGAAAATCAGCACTTTCTGTTTATGAAACTGTTGAGCAGCTTGAATCTCTTGACAGCATGAACTGAGCAGCTCGAGTTGATTTGCTCTGGCAGCTTGAACTTTTACACTGGCAGCTCGAGTTTCTTCAACTAGCAGCATGAACTTTGTATTTACATGTAAAATCTACTAACAGTCTGAGAAGTCTAAACTAACAGCTTGAATGTACTTAAACTATTTCCCAACAATCTCCCCCTAACTTAAATTCTTTACAAGACTTTAAGTTCTATAAAAACATGGAAATAAATAAGTAAACTGTTATTTACAAACCAAGGCTTTCAAAAACTCACAACTGTGCAAGCTTATGATCTATAGCCTTCAAAAATTCTTTCTTCATCTCTTCTTTATCACAAGATATCCTAACTGATTTTATTTGGAGCAGCATATCTTTTGAAAAATTATAAAACTCGAGATTGAAGAAAATACCAAACCCATCTGTGAATTTGATTCTGTAAGTTCTGGATTTGACAAAAATATGAACTTCCTTGACCTTTTTCCCTTTCTTCTCAGCATCTTCTATTTCTTCTTTTGCAAATTCAGGATCAGCAACTGAACTTAGATCTCTGATGAGTTGTTTTACTTGTGGAAGAGCAGATCTAACTTGAGATACAGATCCTATGTTGTACATCTTTATCAGTTCATCCCTGGTCAGCTTATGAACCATTTGCCAGAATGTATCAAACTCCTCTTCTGGTCCAGACTCTCTCCTTATCACAAACTTGACCCTTAAATCTCTTTCATCCAGTGACTTAGCAAACCAGTAGTTGATTTGAGGCTTTGTGAAATCATGTTGATCAATCAACTTCTCTATCTCCATAGCCTTTTGCAAATGTTGCTCAAAGAGCACTCTCTTAACCGATGAAGGAATAGGGACAACTGCTTGATCAGTGGGAGTAGGTGCACTGGCACCAGCTTCAGTTTGGACTGATTGGGTTGTTGGTTGGACTTCTTGGGATGGTTGAGCTTCTGGAGAGACTGTTGTTCTCTGTCTTTTGTCCATCTCCTTATCATGAATCTCCTGCAGCCTTTCAGTAGACATGGACTGAGCCATTTTCTTTGGAATACCTGCTGCAAAGGCAAAATTGATAAGAAATCTTCTATGCTCAGCCTTGGAGTGCCCTGTTGGCATCTTTCTTTTCCTTGCTCCTTGCTTGACCACAAACCCCTTTAAGTAATCACCTAAAGTCTCATCATCATCCATTGGGGTTTGGGCTTGCTGCTCTAATTCTTTGTCTTGTTCTTCTGCTATTTTTCTGGCAACTTCAGCATCAAAGGCAATTTGGGCTTCTTTTGAGGAAAATTTATGCTTTGGAGACTCAATGAGAATGCCCTTGCCCTTGTCTTTTGTAGCAGATGTTGTAGCTTGGACTGTGCTTGATGGAGCTTGAATTCCTTCTTTGATCATAACTCCAGTGGGTTTTGAAGGAACAGCTTGAGTTTCTAGGCTAACAGCTTGAGAAGCTGTTGGGACTGCTAGCCTAGAAACTGGAACTGTTGGTGCTGCTTGGACTGTTGTTGTTGGAGCTGCTTGGACTGATGTGGGAACCTCCTGATTCTCCCCCTTTTTGGAAGCATTGGTTTGGTCAGAAGGACCTACAACCTTTACCCCTTGGGTTTGAATCATCTGCTCTAATTTCATAATTTTATTTCCACAGAGGGTGAACCCCTTGTGAAGATAATCCATTCGCTTATTTTGAGCAGCATCTGCCTGCTTGAGAGCAAAAATTTGAGCCCCCTGTGCAGCAATGATGGACATTTGATGGTCCAACATAGCTACAACAGGTTTGAGTCTGGGATCCGTTAAGAGCATTTGTTGCAGACTAGTCTCAAGATCAGAGAACACCTGAGGTGCTTGTGATCTATCACTGACATTAAGACCAGAGGTAGAAACTTCTGGGCCCCTCTTTTCTTGGTTCTGGGGACTTCCAGCTTGTGTTTGCACACTTGCTGTTGCCATGGGCGTGGTCTTAGCTATGTTGGCACTGTCCTGTGCCTCTTGTGCAGAGACATCAGTAGTGCCAGCCACAGAACCCATATGAACCATCTCTGAAGAGATGTTCACCTCCTGAGTGAGGATGGGAGTTTCCTCTAGTGGTTCCCTTTGGATATGCTGTGCAGGAGTATCCTCCTGCACAGGGATATATGGCTCTTGCTGATGGGAGGAGGAGGAAGGAGCTCCTGGTCCCCTTTTTCTTTTGTATATGTTTCTGAGTGGGCGTGTTGGCTGTACAAAAGGATCAGAGGGAATATTTGTATCATGAGGAGGGGGTTGGGGTCCTGGGGGTGTAGCAGTGATGATAGGCTGAGCCTGCTCAGGACCCTCTCCTCTGTTTCGTGGAATGATGTTCATCATTGCAGAAGGCAATGGAACATCTATACTTACAAAATTGGCACTTGGCTTTAATAGCCTTTTGATTGAAGACAGTGAGTGCCTATGGGAAACATGTATCCGTTTATGTAAATGTGAAGTTGTGCAGGTGTGTGCATTAATTTCTGCCAAAAACCTAGGATACATCAAAAATTTCCCATTCTTTAGGGAATGATGCCTTAACTTCCCTGAAAAATCAAGTTAGAAAAATTGAACTGTTGGCCAGTAAAAAAGCACACTAAGGCAGTGGCAATATTTGAAGAAAACTCAGACCAACCAGTTCTTTTGGGGCTTAAACATTGCTGAATAATGTGCACAAGGTATTTCCATTTAGGAGAAAAATGTGCCTTAAGAAAAGTAAAAGAATCAGCAGGGCCCCTATAACCAATATTTTGAAGACCAAAATGTAAAGCTTGAAGGGATAGGTCGGTCATACCTGAGGCATCTTGAAGATGCAAGTGATGTCGGATGGATTCCTCAGTGATATGGTTATCAGTTCCATCAATCTTGGAAAGGAGGGTAGGCACTCCATTGATGGTTTGAACAGATGCATGGTTCCAAAACTGTTCTATATGGGAGATGTATATAGTAGGGTTTATGGTTAGGGCATAATGAATATGGGAGTGCCTGAGGAAATCCATCATTGCATGAAACGGTTGAAGATCAGAGTGTTTTAGGGTGTATGGAAGGCAGTTATGCTCTTTTACAAACTCCATTGATGAAGAAACGATGGTTTAGGGTTTGAAAGAAGAATGTGTGATTCGTTCAGAGAGAAAGCAAGAGGCCGTGGAAGAAGAATATGTAACTGGTAGTTACAACTGAACGAAGCTGGGACCTTTAAAGGTTTCGAAAAGGTTGGGTCCCGCGCACACATTTGAGAAATTACCCAAATACCCTGCACACTTTGACAGATCAAGTGAAAACAACTAACAGTCCGAGAAAATGAACTAGCAGCATGAGAAAATACTCATGCTGTTAGTGTAAAATTGTGCAACTTTTCAATGGAACAGTGTCTCCCCCTTAAATTAGCATACTGAGTCGATAATAATGAAAACCAATTAATCCATGTTTACCATACCAATATCTGATATTAGGAAAGTGAACCTTCCCACATCAAAAGGTTTTGTAAATAGATCAGCTAGCTGATCATCTGTATGTATTTTGGTAACTTGGATTAACTTCTTTTCATTACAATCTCTGATAAAATGAAATCTAATTTCTATATGCTTGGTTTTTGGGAATTTCACTGGGTTTTGCACAATACTGATTGTACTTGAGTTGTCAATATAAATAGGAGTGGATAAGAAATTCATACCATAGTCTCTTAGCTGATTTTGAATCCACATTACCTGGGAGCAGCAGCTTGCAGCTGCTACGTATTCTGCATCAGTGGATGATGTGGAGACAGTTGTTTGTTTTTTGCATTGCCAATAGACCAGTCTTGCTCCTAAGTATTGACATCCACCAGTTGTGGATTTTCTATCAATGTTGCATCCACCATAGTCACTGTCAGAATAAGCAGTTAGTTCAAAAGGAGAGTCTTTAGGATACCATAGACCTAAATGTGGTTGGCCTTTAAGATATCTAAAGATTCTCTTAACAGCAACCAAGTGAGAATCCTTTGGAGAGCATTGAAACCTAGCACACACACAGACAGCAAACATAATATCAGGTCTTGAAGATGTTAGATACATGAGAGATCCTATAAGGGATCTGTATAGATGAATATCCACATCTATGCCATCTTTGTCTGTATGGAGCTGTTTATGAGGATCCATTGGAGTGCTTGCAACCTTTGTGTCTTGATAGCCAAACTTTTCCAATATGTCTTTGACATACTTTGATTGACTTATGAATAGACCAGTAGGCTTCTGTTTAACCTGCAGCCCTAGAAAGAATGTGAGTTCCCCCATTGAACTCATTTGAAACTTTTTGTGCATTAGGGCCTCAAATTCTTTGCACAAACTATCATTAGTTGAGCCAAAGATGATGTCATCAACATAGATTTGGACAAGAAGAATCTCAGCTTTGATGGATTTAGTGAAAAGTGTTTTGTCCAGAGTGCCTCTCTTGAATCCATTCTGTAGAAGATATGATGACAGTGTGTCATACCATGCTCTGGGGGCTTGGTGAAGACCATAGAGAGCTTTGTCTAGCTTGTACACCCTGTCTGGATACTTGTAGTCTTCAAAACCAGGAGGTTGACACACATATACTTCCTCTTCAATTGTCCCATACAGGAAAGCAGACTTAACATCCATTTGATACACTTTAAATCCTTTGAAACTTGCATATGCTAGAAATAGTCTGATGGCTTCAATTCTTGCTACTGGAGCAAAGACATCATCATAATCTATTCCTTCTTCTTGAGTGTACCCTTGTGCTACTAGTCTTGCTTTGTTCTTGATGACTATCCCTCTCTCATCCTTCTTGTTTCTGAACACCCATCTTGTACCTATTGCTCTTTTTCCTTTAGGAAGATCCACCAGAGTCCATACATTCTGAATTTTGAACTGTAAAAGCTCTTCTTGCATAGCTTCAATCCAGGATGAATCTTTTAATGCTTCTGATGCCTTTTTAGGTTCCAATTGAGACATGAAACAGGCATGTTCAAAAGCAGCTAGACTGAATTCAGGAACTGCTAGTTCAGCAGCAGCAGTCTCATTTTGAACCATTTTCCTTGTTTGAACAGGAGTGCTTGGATCACCCAGTATTTGATTGAGAGGGTGATACTTGTGAACTCTTAGTGTGGGCTCTCTCTCTGTTTGAAAATAAGTTCCAAGGTTTGTATCATCTCCATCAGAACCAGTGAATGGTTTAGTTTCTGGAACAGCTTGACTTGAATCTGGGACTGTTTCCTTTTGTGTTGGAGCTGTACTGTCAAGACTTGGAAATGGCACTTCAGTGTCTGGATTTGCATTAAGTGGAGCACTTAGGACCCCTGGAGGATCACATGACAGAAGTGGTAGAGTGATGTAATCATCCCAACTTAGTGAATCTGCAGCAGTCTGAAACTTTGTGCCAACAGTATGAGAAATTGTATTGGCAGCATGAGAATTCGTGTTAGCAGCTTCAACCCTGTATGCATCAGCTTCTGCAGTATACTCAACAAAGCTCAGAGAATTTGTTAGTGAATCTAAATCAAACAACCAATCAGGACCAGTGCCTTTGATATTAGCAGTATTTTCATTAAATTCAACATTGGCACTTTCTTCAATTGTTTTAGACACACTGTTGTATACTCTATAGGCTTTGCTTTGAATTGAGTATCCTACAAAGAATCCTTCTTCTGCCTTACTTTCAAACTTCCCTAAGTGAGTCTTAGTGTGAAGGATAGTACATGGGCATCCAAAGGGCTTGAAGAAAGCTATTAGGGGACTTCTGTTATGGAATAACTCATAGGGAGTTTTCCCTTGTGATTGAACTACTTGAACCCTATTTAGAACATAACAGGCTGTATTAACAGCTTCTGCCCAGAAAGTCATTGGCAGATTTGAATCAGCTAGCATTGTTCTAGCAGCCTCAATTAATGTTCTGTTCTTTCTTTCAGCTACACTATTTTGCTGTGGTGTTCTTGGTGCACTGTATTGTCTAGAAATACCTTTGGACTCACAGAAACTGTTTAGAATGAGATTTTTAAATTCAGTTCCATTGTCTGATCTTATCACCTTAACTTTGGAATTGGATTGGTTTTCTATCTGAAGGATAAAAGACTTAACTAGTTCAGCGGTTTCATCTTTGGACCTAAGAAAGTAAACCCAAGTAAATCTGGTGAAATCATCAACAATGACCAAACAGTAAGCCCTTTTATTCAAACTCAAAACAGAAGTTGGACCAAATAGATCCATATGTAGCAACTGAAGAACAGATGAGATTGAATTTATTTCTTTGGCCTTATGAGAAGTTTTGTGTTGCTTACCTTTAAGGCATGCTACACAGTGATCATCACAGATGAACTCCTTTTGTGGTAAGCCTCTTACCAGATTCTTTTTGACTAAAATATTCATGGACTTGAAGTTCATGTGACACATCCTTCTATGCCAAAGAGCAGACTCATTGGATGATGCTTTGGATATCAAACAGCTTAAAGTATTTGACTTAGGTAAAAGATCTGTGTCCAGGCAGTAAACATTGTCCTTTCTTGGTGTTCTAAGTAAAACAAGATTTTCAGGAACTTTGAAATCTTTAGAGAGAACAATGCATTCAGAATCTGTGAACAAAACAGTGTTTTGTTTGTCACAGATTTGAGAGACACTTAATAAATTGTACTTAAGCTGTTCAACATACAGAACATCATGGAATGTCATGTTGCCTGCATTAACAGTACCTTTACCTGTAACCTTACCTCCTTTTGAGTTGCCTCCAAATGCAACAAAACCTCCATCAAAACCTTTGAAATTTGACAAGCATTCAGAATTGCCTGTCATGTGCCTAGAGCATCCACTGTCCAGATGCCATCTTGATCTATGAGGAGACCTGTGGTTGCCCTGCACAAATAACAGCTTAGTTAGTAGTGGAGTAAACCCAAACCAAATTGGTTTTGGGTTGGCCTTGTACATTGACATAACTAAAAACTGTTTTTGACTTCTTATATTTAGTGAGATCAACTGATGGAGTCTTTGGAGAGTATTTAGTGATAATATGAGGTATCCAACTATTTTGATCATCTTTTCTTCTGACAGTCTCAGATAATTCACTAGCAGCTCCAGATTGATGCCCAGCAGCTTGAGCTGTGTTTGTAGTGCTAACAGTTTCAGTTTTTGCACTAACAGCATCAGATTTTGACTTAGCAGTCTGATCTTTTGCATTAGCAGTTTGAGCAACAGATTTGTCCTTGACACACCACATTTGTTTAAAACTTGATTTAGGCTTTGCCAAAACTTGTTTTTGATGTGTGGACGGTTTTTTATTTACTTTTGAGAATCTGTGATCAAATGTTTTCTTTGGAGCTGCTGTGGAAGGTTTCACTTTTGAGTGCTTTGCCTGATTAGGATTTGATTTTGTGTGATGCACAGTCTGTTTTGCAACAGCTGGTTTGTAAAAACAATCCTTGGCTAAGTGATTCTTCCTTCCACAGTGAAAGCATCTTTTGACAGTTTGAATTGGAACACCAGACTTTTCTGTCAATTTCTGGTTCTTGTTTCTCTGGTTTCCTCTTACCTGCTGTTGTTTAGGAAACTTTTGAACACCATGCTTTTGGCATGTGCAGATAGAAACAGTTTTACCTCTTTTAGTTCCTTTTGATGAAGATGCAGTGTTACAGTTAGAATGTACAGAAACTTGTGGAGTAGCATTGCATACACTCATCTTCTCTTTTCCTTTCTTACTGGGAGCTTGGACTTCTATGGGTGCACTCTTTGTGTCACAGTCTCTATTTTGACTCTTATCTTCTTTTAATTCAGGACTGTTATCAAGGATAGGATCTACAATAGTCATAGACTCATCTAGTGGTTCATTGACAAGTCTATCAGCAACCTCACTCATTGGGTGTATGTACTTGTTGTTGTATGGAGGAGGAGTGGCCCTATATCCTATACCTTCTTTGGGATTAATCTGAGATTTCACCCTGTCTTTAAATTGTACTTCCATTAGGTGTTCCAGCTTTTGATTTGCCAACTTGAAGTTACCTAGATCTATGTTAACAGATTCTAGTTTCTTATTAGCCTCTAACACCTTCTGTTCAGTCTCTTCTACCTTTTTATTCAGAGATTCTATTTTCTTATTGAGTTCCTTTTTCTCCCATTCATGATAGGTTCTATCATACCCCATTTGAATCTCATTATCCTTATAATCATTGATCTGTTTTTCCAGATCTTCTATGGCTTGCATATATTCATATCTCCTTTCTTCCATCTTAGCTAGAGTTTTGCACATGCTCTCATTATGATCTCTGTACTTTTTAACCATATTTTTGCATGATTGAGAGCAGAGTTTAGAATTTACCTCAGATGGTAGTTCAGTGGAGGAGACATTTGATGTTTCTGCCATAAGTGCTTGATTTTGAAATTCTTCCTCTGTCTGATCACTCCAGTAAAACACATTGTCTTCTTGAGAGACAAGTGCTGTTGATGAGGACGCTTGGATGGGCTGTGAAGTCCTTGATGGCTGTTGACCTTGAGATCTACATTCTCTGGCAAAGTGACCAAGCTTATGGCATTTATAGCATTCCACTTTTGATTTATCAAAAGATGGTTTGCCTTCTGTCTTGGCTTGAAAGTTGGCCCTTCCAGTTCTTTTAAGAAACCTTTTGGCTCTCATGGTCAGCATTGCATGTTGCCACTTTAAATCCATCTCTTCAAGATCATCTGGATGAATTTTTTCCAAGTCTTCAACATTTAGAGCAAATAATCCATCATTGGCAACAAAGGCCTCATAGTGAGTTTCAGCAGAGTTGCCATCACCACCTGAGAAAGAATCACAGTTATTAGATTTTTCAGAAGATAGAAGAGCAGTATTGTGATTATAAGAAAAAGATTTCTTTTTAGCATCAATCTCAGTCTCAAGCACTCTTAAACTGTTATACAGATCACCCAATTCTATCTCATCAAGAGTGTCTTTTGTTCTCCATTGTGCAGCATAGACTATCCATTCTTCTCCAAGAGATCTGAGAAACTTTCTGTTGACTTCATCTTGATCCAGATTGACCTTTGCACTTTCCAGTTCACTTATCAGTTTGTTGAACCTGTCAAAGATTTGAGTGAGGTTTTCATTCTTGCCACCAGAAAATTTTTCATACTGCTGTTTCAAGAGGTCTTTTTGATTTCTCTTGGTGCTGGCATTACCAGCAAACCTCTTCTCTAAGGCATTCCAAAGAGAGTGAGCAGTATAAAACTTTTTGAACTGATGTTGATAAGCATTAGGAATGGCTATTTGTAATAGTGTGAGTGCTTTCACTTCATTCATTCTAGTCTTCCTTTCAAGTTCAGTTTTTGGAGGGGTTTTGACTGGTTTTCCCTCAGCATCAAGTTCTGGATCAACTACAGGAGGGAATTCAACAGCTTCCCATATGGCATAATCAATGAATTGAATATGCTGTTGAATCCTGAGTTTCCACATCTCAAACTCAGTGGGCTTGAGCATAGGCACTTTGAGTCCTTGCCCAGATCCACTGCTGCTATTTTCAAATTCCATTGTAAAAGATTAAAAATTTGAAAGAAAGTTTTCGACTTTGAAAAACAAAGAACGACCTGTGGCTTTGATACCACTTGTCAGGATCTAAAACTGAATAACCAAGATTAACTGATTTGAAATTTATCAGAGTATAAATCAATAATCTTGCTTTGAATCAAAGTTTAATTAAGAAGTTTGCCGAATAACACTTAATTAATTTAACAAAAACTTTCAGAACCAATGAAGCATAAAACATAAGAAGTAATCAAGACTGTTTGTATTGCTGAATTCAATGATTACAATCACCTCTAATCTGTTTGATTAGAGGAAGAACACAGACTGTTCTTAGGGTTTTACAACCTTAGAGGCTTAAGAAAACTTAACCAACGAAGTAATTACAGACTCAAAAATATGCAGAAAACTCCTATACAATAGAAAACCTATTCTGTCTATTTATATTGCTTTTTGGACTTGTTTCCTTGAAGGATTATGACTTCTCTGATAGTAGATATGCTGGAATCTTCGTGTAGATATCTTTCCTGAAAATCAGCACTTTCTGTTTATGAAACTGTTGAGCAGCTTGAATCTCTTGACAGCATGAACTGAGCAGCTCGAGTTGATTTGCTCTGGCAGCTTGAACTTTTACACTGGCAGCTCGAGTTTCTTCAACTAGCAGCATGAACTTTGTATTTACATGTAAAATCTACTAACAGTCTGAGAAGTCTAAACTAACAGCTTGAATGTACTTAAACTATTTCCCAACACACGGGCAGCTCCGACAAATAACGCGGACGCATAACTCACTTTCTTAGAGTCTAAGCAATCAGAAATCCGGAAGATTTCTTCAGTGTGGCTAATCCAATCCATCGCCTGAATCGGATTAACTGTTCCTTCAAAATTCAACGCACCGCTAGCTTTAAAATCCTTAAACTTGCAGCCTTTTGGCTGAGCAATTTGAGTTTCGGGATTTGAATTATCAGAATCAGATTCATTGGTCTGGACTTGCTTTTCTTTTCTTTTATTCTTTTTATCTTCACGTCTTTTAGCTTCGGCCTCATCTCTGGCCTGAAACTGTTCTTGCATTATTTTGTTCTGTTGTTCTGAGTGTTGGGCTAGAAGTTGTTGCATCATTTCAAACATTTGTTGTGGGTTCATGTTGCTGGGAATATCACCTGATCCTGATCCTGACATCATCTACTGAAAATTAAAATCAATTAACTATCAGTTTATAGACTTAGATCTATGTACCCTTTTTTTCCCATCCTAATAGTCTGTACATCCTATCTCAGTTCAAACCACCTAAATGATTGATACATATGTATTGCTTCAGTTTGAGATCAAGTATACTCACGTAATACTTGATTCACTCAAACTAGGGCTCTGATACCATCCTGTGAAGACCTTACCTTACGGGGCAGTCCTCAGAGTCTAGGTCCCAATTCATACAACACAATGTCAATCATACTAAGATAGGGTAATTAATTGCGGAATTAAAAATTACATGTACATTACAGATTAGGATTTAAGTTACATATTTCAAAATAAAGTTATAAAAGGGTAACATCTAATCTAGTCATAATATCATACATCACATCAAGTCTACCCAGAACCACCACATTTGCTGTCTTCCAATCAGTACCAGAAAGTTTGTTGAGTAGTGGTCAAGGAAAGCTTCAAAACTTGGATCTTGAATGACCTAAGTACTAGGTCCTGCAGGTGATTTTCCTTTGGCTTTTCCTGTAAAATATTAATGCAGCAACTGTAAGCAATGCTTAGTGAGTTTATAGATTTTCAATATCAACATGCGTGTCAAGCGGAGTCATTAGTCTTAGCGTGATATGTCTTGGCTGCCGCTACAGCCCTCATGATTGAGATATAGAATCATAGAACTGGATGATGTTCAAGCCACACTCACGCTTAAATTGTGGGGATCAGCCACATACTAGGCTAGCTACCAGTAAGTCAATATGGCGGAACATCGGAGGTCACTACCAATTCATAAGAACTGGTGAAATAGCCGGGTCTAGAACAATAGACCATAAGGGCTAGTCAAGCTGAATCAATCTATCAAATGTCTGATCAATGATGGAAGCATATGTCTTAGAAGTCATGATAGCAATGAATCATAAAGCAAAGTCTGAAGCAATATTAATGAAATATGAAAAGATAATCAAATAGCTATCATGATCCACTGGGCAACACCCATCCATGGTGTGCACAGGTCTCAATCCAGCTGATAAATGAATGTCAATAAATCTAACAGCAGCAATATATCTCAACCGGAATCTATGCATGTTCAATCTGAATATCTATAACTCACAGATCTGGTCTTTGTCAAACAGATATAAAAATCTGCCACCTGAGTTATCTCAGGATTTTATCTTGTCAATTCTGTTCTCTGTAAATCAAATCTCTGACCCTGCTTTTAAGTCTTTAATCTTTGTTCAGAAAATACTGAACCTGTTCAAAATCATTCATGATAATATCATGTCAATTTCATCATGTTTATCATCATTTTAGTCTTTAATTTCTTGAAGTTTATCTGATTCTGATAAATAATAAATCATTGAGCATTTTATCAGTTTTTCCTTGTTTCTTTGGAATTCCCAAAAGATCTTTATAATTACATTTGTAATTCATCTTACTTTATTGATCTTTTAAGATTTTAACCAAAGATTTATTGATTTTAATCTTCATAAATCATAATTTTGTTTTGATATTAATTTTATAAAAAATGATCATAATTTTATATATATATAATCAAAGTTTAGTATCTATACATATATATTATATATATATATACATTCTTTATGCCATGCACACACACTTTGGGATTTATCTATTTATGTATATATGTGTTATTGTTGACCATTTCAATCTTAATTACTCCTTCAACCCACACACGCAAGCATGCATGCATACGACCAAGAGAAACAGGAAGAACCGAAACTAAAATGGGTTTCGGTATTTCTTGAGGGGTTTCGGTACTCTACCGAAACCTTAGAGGTTTCGGTATGAATTTCAGTATTCCAAAGGTTTCAGTAAATAACAAAGGTTTCGGGAACTTGTGATGGGTTTCAGTATATTACCGAAACCTTAAGAGTTTCTGTAATTTTTTTCATAGTTTCGGTATTATACCGAAACCTTTTAAGGTTTCGGTATTCTTCATCTTCATAAATGGTCTCGGTAGTTGTTTATTTTTATGGGAAAGGTTTCGGTACATTCTTAGTTTCGGTAGGTATACCGAAACGTTTTAAGGTTTCGGTATCTTCCTCAAGTTTCGGTACCCCCCTTGTGAGTTTCAGTAATCATGCATAACACACTCAACACTCACACCTATTGTTTCGGTAGTGGGTAGTTCGGTACCCAAAATTTTGGGTTTCGCCAACATTTCACACACACAGATCATTTTTTGTCAAGAACACGGGTTTTCACCAAAATTCCAATTTCTTCCATATTTTGATGATCTAACCCAAATTCTTTGTTTCTATGGCTTCTATTCACTTAAATTCATCATAATCTACTAAGTTTATTTACATGCATCAAGAATTTCTCATTTTAATTCCTTTATTTCGGTTTTTACATAAAACCGAACCAAACATTGAATAATTTGGAAAATTACCTTAAATTCTTGACAATTGATGTTCCTTGATGTTGTTTGCAACCCTTCTTGTTCAAATCTTTCAATTGATTGTAAGATTCATGAAATTTTTTATGAAAATGGAAGTAAACGTATGTTTGTAGAGAGAGAGTAGAGAGAGAGTGAAGTTAGGTGTTAATGATCTGTGAAATGTTCTTTTAATTGTGTTTTATATATTTCATTTAAATATATTTGTAATTTAACCCATTAAACTTTTGTATTTTACATCTCTTTTTTCTTAATCATCATTAATAATTCAGAACATAAATATAATTTAATTTATAATTTCATAATAAATTAAATTGCTACATAATTAATATAACAAAATTATATTATTTATTTCAAAATTACATATTACATGATCGACAAAAGTTAGGTTGTTACAGTTTAAGTCGAAATAAAGTTTATTTTCACGATTGTAAACTTTCATTCAACCAAATTTCGCATCAATTTTAATATAGCAACATTAGTCGAAATAAAAATTTCCAAGCTGACCTGGCAGCTCGACCACAATTAATGTGCAAATATTTGACTATGTGTGGCGGGATTGTGAATTTCGTGGGCTCCTTGCCGCCTTTTGTCATTTAGGGTAAAAACATTATTTTCATGATATGTCATTTAGGGATTGTGAATTTCGTGGGCTTCTTTCAATGTGGTTAAGTCGAAATAAAGTTTATTTTCACGATTATAAACTTTGATTCAACCAAATTTCGCATCAACTTTTATATAGCAACATTAGTCGAAATAAAAAATTTCCAAGCTGACCTGGCAGCTCGACCCCATTTAATGTGTAAATATTTGTTTATGTGTGGCGGGATTGTGAATTTCGTGGGCTCCTTGCCGCCTTTTGTCATTTAGGGTAAAGACTTTATTTTCATGATGTGTCATTTAGGGATTGTGAATTTCGTGGGCTTCTTTCAATGTGTTTAAGTCGAAATAAAGTTTATTTTCACGATTATAAACTTTGATGCAACCAAATTTCGCATCAATTTTTAGAAAGCAACATTAGTCGACCCCAGCCAGGGGCTGCCGCCCCTTGGACCCCGCCACCAGGGGCTGCGGCCCCTGCAACGCTGCTATTGGGGGCGCTGCCCCCGAACCACCGGTAATTAATCTCAAACAATATTTAACAATTGTGCACTACGCACAATCCTAACTTGTTTAATTTGTAATAAATTATTTTGGTCAAACAAGTTTATCTCATCACACTTAAATCATATTGTTGATGAATCACCAACATTAATAAAAACTCGATGTTCATGGTACGAGCTTCAAATATAACCTACATCTCCTAACTACGAGCTACAATCTTGAACTACTACCTCCATCTATAATCTTTAGCTACCATCTCCTTTAAGTACTAGCTCCAACAACCGACTTTTGCTATCTTGAGCTACTAACTAGCAAATAAAATCTTCAGTTACTAGCTATAGCATTTAACAGTTAGGAGTGTTAAAAATTTTTTATTGTTAAATAGTTTTAATATATATGTCTTTAATATTGATTATTTGTCTTGATATTATAAATTTATTAACTAATATTTTATATATTTTAGTTTTTCTAATCGTTTTTTAGTCGCTTTAAATAAAATAATTCCAGATATAATTAGTCTTTGATTTATTTATTTTTAATATTAATTTGGATATATGAATTTCTTTTGAGATATTTCAAGATTTGACTTAATATTTAGAAAAATATGAATATT
>JAANYP010006259.1:0-31907 GCA_020465985.1 Centrapalus pauciflorus | reverse complement strand
GCCATTTTGGGAAGAAATCTTGAAATGGAACATCATTACAACATCGAGAATCATCGATAGGGAAGTTTTCACATCTATAACTCGTTTGGTTATGTGTAATCTTTCTATGTTTATGATGAACAAGTTGTATTTCTCCATTTCTATGGAGTAATTGTTTTGTAATCATGTGGATTTGTAAACCCTAAACATTGGATGATTTTATTTTTGTTGGATGAAATATCTTTGTTGTTTCTTGTTTTGAAAGAAGATTTATAGCTTCGATTATGTATTTGCTTGTATTTACCATAAATACTTGATCTTCCACAATGTGAATTAGGTTTAACTAGTATTTGTTTTTAATGAAATAATGTGTTTGTTTTATTGAGTCTTTTAAACTTGTGAGAGTAAAAAGGGTAAAACTTGCATGTATTTAATTAAGGTTATAACATCATTTATATTGTTGATGTGAGTCTCGATTTAGACAGTGTTTTGATTTGTGAGATGATAAACATCTTTCATAGCAAGAAACTATATGTGAGTATTCAGACTGCATTTTCGGTAATAAAAATGTATTTGAGTGATCTTTATATTTTTATTATTGATTGTGGGATGATGAAATTATAGTTGAGTGATCTTTATAATTTTATTGTCATTACTTGCATCACAGTTTGTGATAGGTCGGTAGTTGAGTGATCTTTGCTTACTTATCATTTATTGTATAATTTAAGGAGTTGATTCATATTTGAGTGATCTTTATGGTTTTACTTCTTTAATTCACAAGATAGTTAATCCAACCGATTGTATTGTTTAGTCATCTAATGTTTAGGGGGAACATCCCATGTGATTACCCTTTTCAAGATTGTTTTTCCAAAACTTTTTGCTTTAATAGTATATTGACTGTTGAAGTGTGTTATTTTGTTCTTGAATCTAAGGTTACTTTTCAAAATTATCCACTTATAATCATCACTAACGATTAATTGACGGTTAGTATCATCATCCACCAATTGTCCCTGAGTTCGACAACCCGGCTTACCTAAGCTATGCTAGCAAATAGGTAATACTTGCCTATTTGTCCGCTAGTTCCAGTTTACTTAGTCCCATTCTTTATTCTATATTAAAACCAAGGTGTGCTAGCGGCACATCACCATAGAAACTATGTTTATGCCTATCACACAATTTGGTGCATAATTGGAGTCAACAGAAATAATGATCACCATTTCAGCTCATGAGATATCACACAAAGAATTATTAGGATTTTCAGCTCAGATGAATTAGGAGATAAAATTTAGAATGAACTTGGGAACGATTAGTTGGGAGTATCATAATGAAATGTAAACTCTGATATATGATATGAAATGAATCAGATTTTCATGAATGAATTAGCTCATGGGAGATTATCGGAGAATTCAGTATAAATGAATTTGAAGAATTAAGAATGCATGGGAGAATAACAAAGAGAATCTCAGAAGCAATGAGATTATAAAAATCAAAAAGATTAGAATAATTAACCTTAATGATATATTCAGAGAAACAAAAATTAACATCCTTAAAAAAATTGTTCTTTTAATTATGTGTGCACAAATATTTACGTGAAAATTACACACAGTTTTGTAAAAAAAATATCTTCGTCAGAGTGTGTCTGAAACTCCCCCTGTAAATAAGCACACAAAATTAGTCAACTCATAGATATAAATCAGGAGCAAAATATTATAAAATAAAACTCCCTCTTTGTTAATACAGCTTCATAGTTGAACTCATGGCAGGAATTTCAGAAAGATTCATTTTTCAGAATCAAGTTCTAATCAGAAGTGATTAGAAGCCTTTGTTGCGGAAGCTCGGGTTTCAGTCTGAAATAACTGAAAGCCTTTTTAAACTTTACACGGATGAAGTATGGGTTCTGCTATGTTGTGAGTATAAGCCATACGAGTGAAGATCGGGTTCCGCACTGATGTGTGCAGAAACCATTTCCAATGAAGACCGAGTTCTAGTCTGAATTGACTAATAACCAATTGATTTAAGACCGGTTCTAGTCTGAATTGACTATAAATCATTTGAGTTAAGACCGGTATCTAGTCTGAATTGACTAAAAACCATTTACTTGCAGAATTATGATGTCTTTGGTATCCAAAAAGATTTGGATCCAGGCTTGTTAGCGCTTTTGGGTACCCATCGATACACAGGTTTTGGTAAGCACTGGAACTTGGGTATAGGTACCCATATGCATACACTTTCCTTTACTTCAGACTCAAATTTATAAAGCAAATTTATTTTAGTATGATAAAATTGAATATCTGATTTATTAAAGAAACTTGAATCTGAACGAACAGAATTATGCAAACTCTTCTATCTAAAAAACTATCCGGTGCTAGCCTGTTTTTGATAATACTTGGTATTTTTCTATGATGATTTCTTCTGAGAAGAATAACTAGTATTTGCAGAACTTTTGAAAACATTGATTTCGAAGATTCACCAGGGTAAATCTTGACCGGAAGTTTTTCAACTACTTTATTTTTGCTTTTGTTTATCTTTAAAAGATATTTAACTTTAAGATCTGAAGACAAATCAAACTTAGGAGGTTTAGCAAGATTCTTTTCACTTTCTAAAGATAAATCAGAATAAGCAACTTTATGCTCTAAACAAACCTTAGAATCCTTAACCTCTAATTTATTTGAAGAAGGGGAAACATTAAATTGTTTAGAAAGATGAATTTTTTGATCTTCTAATCCTTTGATAATGACCAAATATGAATTTTTGTCATTATCAAACGATTGGTAATCAGTTTTAAAAGATTGTTTTTTAATTAAGAACATCTTTCTCTCATCTTCAAACAATTTAGATTTCGCTTTGAAATCTTGTTCTTTAAGTAAGAACTCATTTCTTTCCTTCTCAAGTAATTCTTCAGATTTGTTTGAAACATAACTTTGATCAGGATGATTTGTAGTTAAAAGTGTTTCTTTAAGATCTTTAACTTTCTTGTACAAATCAGATCATTCAGGCAAAAGATATTTCAGTTGAGTTGCATTATAAAAATTCTCTTGTTTAGAATCTTCAAGTTCCTTTGGTAATTCAGATATTGCACAATAATGCTCTTCTTTTTCAGAAATCAAAACTTCTTCTTTTAGTTTTTCCAGAAGTTCAACATTTTCTTTAGTCAACACTTTAACTTGATTTTCAGCACAAGATAAATCTTCTTTAAGTTTAAGAACCAGTACCTGATCAAGCTTGTATCTCTCTTGATAAACATCAATTGTAGCTTTGTGTAATAATGTATTCCCGTATTGTTTCAGCACCTTGATGATTTTCTTATCACACACATGAAGAATCAAGCTCAATAAATGTGAAATGATGAAGAAAAGACAATATGAATGTTGAGAGTAAATGACAAAATGGCGGCTGTATTTTCTATTCAAATGTCAACCGTGTATATAAAAGCAAACCCTAGGAGCTATTATAGTTTCATTTAATTAACTTTGAAGCATTGACATAAATGACCCCTAGACTTTTACATAAACATAAATTACATGGAAATTAAATACAAGACAAGATACAAAGATAATAAATATTACAAAACAACTCCTAGGATCGAAATAATAAATCTAACAATCTCCCCCTTTTCGATCACTTAGGAGGTCCTGGAACTCTGGCGTGGTCAGTTGATTCTCGGAGACCAAGTATGACGTCGAAGCGTCTGGTTACTTGTCTCAGATGTAGCCTTTCGTTCAGGTATTTAATGCCGCTGAGGATATCCTGAATCTCCTGTGGTGATCATCTAAGTTCTGGATTTGGTTGAGCGTCAAAGTCTTGAACTTTCTGAGTAAGCGTTGCTCGAACCAATCTAATAGTGTCGTCGGAGTAACAAGGAAGATCCTCAAAGCGCATGAATCTTTTGTATCCTTTCTGGTTCAAAAAGATAACCCCAGGCTGTCCTCGAAGCAGAACTTTGTACGCCGGATAGTGGTCTAGCAAAAATAAATCTTGTTCAGGAGCTTTCAGACCCACTTTGACTAAGGCACTCTCAATCGCCATCTGGAAATCTCGGAGGCACATTATGATTGATCGGCGATTCATGCATCGAACCAGGGCTGCTAGAGCAGTCATGTGTGTCAGACGACCCTTGACTCTATTTTTCATCTTTTTGTGCAGACGCTCTATGTCGTCTATGTTTACGAAGTCAAGGTCGCTTTCATACAATTCTTGAATAGTACCGTCTTCTCTGAGTACCTCGAAGGCTGGAGTGTAGACTCTGGCTCTCTTGTACATATGAATGTTATTGATTTTGACTATTTTGGACTTTGACCAGTATTTGCTCTTGTCTCTCGTTTCTCTTAGCATCATCTGATTGTATTCAGCTTGAACGCATCGAGATGCATCGGTCATTACAATTAGAAGACGTCTACTGTAAGATCCCGGCTTCTTTCTGAAGACCATTTTGAACCTTTCTTCCAAGAAAGGATTTTGAAATTGATCAGGCGGGAACTTCTTCAAAAATTCTTTTAACCCCTGGACCGGAGGTTCTTCTAATTCTTTAGGAGGAGCCTCAAGAAGTTTCAATACTCGGTCTCTCTGGTCCTGACATAACTCTTCTTTTGTTTCCGCATCCAGACTGTGGACTTGTCCCCATGAGTACCACTTTATCCATTCCTCGTCTGTCTTGTCATATGTTGCGGTGACTTCTCTAGTATCAAAACAGTCGACAGTTCTGGATCCGGATGTTTCAGCGATATGGGCATGCAGAGCTGATTGAGTTGGAGGGGTTGATTGGACTGATGGAGTAGGTATAACTGATGGCAATTCTATCGGTGTGGGAGTGGGTTGGATTGATGGAGTTTCTGTGGGAGTGAATGAAGGTGATTGGATGGAAGAAGATGTTTGTGCTTGGGGTTCATGGGTTGGGGAATCCAAAATTTCAATTTGAATTGGAGGTGATTTTTGTGGAGATTGAGGTTCAGGCTTTGGTGTGAGAAAGGTATAGTCGTTATCAGTATCAGAGTCTGAGTCAGACGCTAATATGATTTCGACTTTTTCATATTTAGGCTCATAGATCACCATTGCTGAGTTAGGGTCTAACGGAGCTGGGCCCTCAATCTGTAGAGGTTCATATTCTATCATCAGTGCTTCCGTAGCCTCATAAGTCTGATCCCCAGACCCAGACCCTTGAATTTCTGTGCCTTCAGCCTCTGCTCCCCCTTCAATAATCATGAGGTCCTCATGGTGAACCTTTTGTCGTTTCTCCCCCTCATGACGATCAGGGTCGTCCTGGCCGTCATGATTTCTTTTTGGGGCCTCGGCCTGAGTGCGGCATTGGAGTTCAATAACTGCCAACTCCAGGCGATCCATTCTGGAATTAAGCTGTTCCTGAACTTGCAGAATTAGGCGGTTAAGCGCATCAATCTTGTCCGACAGCTCCGATATCTGATGATGGACTGAATGGGAACCTGGTGGGGGGGGCCAGCTTCGGAGGCGACACCCTTACCCTTGATTAGTGAAAGAAGGGCGGTGTGACGTTCCTCGGCGGCTTCCCTTTGGGCGTCCAGGTCAGCCCGGGTAATCACTCCGGCAGCACGTAAAGCTGCCGTTAGCATCTTCAGATTGATTGGGAGATGGCCTGAAGTGGATGGCGTTGATGGAGCCACTTCAGGTCTTCCTTCCGTCATTTCTGGCTCCACTAAGGGACGCTCAGATCCGGAAGTTTGTTGAGCTGCCACGGAGGCAGCTCTTGGGGATGCCACAGAGGCATCGTGCGTCGTGTGAATTTGTGGGGATGGAATCGTGAATGAAGGAAGTTCGGTCACGTGGGGAGGAGTGTGACCTCTTTCAACACCGCCACTCTCCGAATGAAAGGGTGATGGAGTATGTGGTAGTTCCCCATGGAATGAAGTGGTTTCCCTTTGAGGGGAAACCAAGTGGGTGGTGGGGGTAATTTCGACCGCTGGACGGACGGTCTTATAAAGAGGAGTCCGGCTTATAGGGCTTAGTTCACCCTCAGATGGAATCTCCCTCGCTCTCACGACAGAGACGGTTCTTTCGGAATCCGCCGTCTCTGCCGTCTTACCTACTTCTCCCTCCCTCACAATCACAGTCTCCCCCTCACCGAAACCCATAGATTGCTGAACATCCATCCTTTCGCCCTCATGCTCACTCTCTCCTGGCTCACCTTCGGATTGGTTAGTCTCAGTCGGAATCGACTGAGACTCATCCGGATAACTCTATTTTATATAAGCCCTTACCCGCTCCGTGCCCCTTGACCTCATTAGAAGAGATAGAGGAATTTTCATTACCGGTACTGTCGGGGCCCCCTTTGGCAGAGTTAACTTCTGAATTGCCACCGTGGGGTAAACATCAGCCTCCGGACGCTCGTGAATATCGTCGTCTTGGTCCATTGCAAACTGTATGATGAGTTGGAGAAATCTTTGTAGAGGGACATACTTTCTACCTTTCTTTGTGCCTCTCTCGATATGGACTCTTCGTAGTTCTTCGAATAAAAATGCAGCATAGTCCACGTGTCGGTCAAAGGCAAAGCCGGTGAACATGGCTAGTACCTGGGCCGACGCTGAGTCATGTCCGGAATGCTTGGCAGTGAAGCATTTGTTAAGCACGTCAAATAGTATCCTCCAGTGGGATTGAAGGTTCTTTGTGCAGAAGTCTGATGGTTTAGAAAGGGGACCGTCATACCCCAGAGATTGAATCTCAGCTAGGGTTTCAGAGACGGATGGGTTTGGGTCGAACACTTCACGGGTGGGAAGGTAGACTTCAGCGGGTAGATGAAGGATGTGGCGGATGGCAGATGTAGTGACTTTGACTGGAACGCAGTCAATAGTGGATGTGAAGTGAGGTGCGGGGTCGGTTACGTATTTTAGTCTGTTCCAGAATTGTTGGAGATATATCTAGGGAACAGCTATGGCAGTGGATAAGGCATGGTAGATGGGATGGCGGGTGAGGATGTCGAAGGCTAGGGTTTGGGTTTCTTTGGAGAGGATGGAAACGTCGAGTTGCCAGTTATGTGGAATGAACTCGACAAACTCGGCGCTGGGTAGGATGGATTCTTCAGGGAGTTGAGCGTTGTTATTTGGAATGGGGGGATGGGGTACGGTGGGAATGACTGCGGGTTCCATCATCCTGCAAAGTGCAACAGAGTTAGAATCATAAGACTTGAGATGATAAATCATTGATGTGAAGTCTAGATGAGTGTGAAATAGAAACTGTCTGATCTGTTTAGCATCGGGTCTTTATTAGTAGAATAAAATTCTACTAATAAAGTCCAAAGTCAATCGTTAAGAGACCGATGTTAGATAAGACCTTTTCACTCAAACACTAATCCTAACTCTACTCAATGGTGCACTGAGTTGGAAATATTTTTGTGATTTTTTTTTTTGATTTTATATAAAAATGCAGAAATGGAAAAATGAAAAGTTAAAAAAAATTCTAAGTGTTGGATTTCGGATGGTCCGAATTCGTATGAACAGTGTCAACGAATTCGGATCCGTCCGAAATCGGATGATGCATGAAATCATTGAGTGGGGGTCCGAATTCGGATGAGGTGAAAATGGGGACCGAATTCGGATGATGGTCTGAAGTGCAAGTCATGGAATGAATGAAGGTGGTCTGAATTCGGATGGGTCATGAAACATGGTCCGAATTCGGATGATGACTTATGTAAATGCATGAATTGATATGGATAGGTCCTGAGTTCGGATGGTACCCAGAATTCGGATGGGAATCGAATTCGGATATCATCCGAATTCGGATGAACAGTAGTGAACATACTTAGACTAAATTTAATTTTTGAAAATTTTGGCTTGAATATGATGGTCCGAATTCGGATCAACAGTGATCCGAATTCGGATCAACAGTGGTCCGAAATTGGGATTTGTACTTTGAAAGTTTTGAAAATTAGTCTAAGTCAGACATCCGAATTCGGGTGGTGGTCCGAATTCGGACATCCGAAACTGCATGCAGCAGTTAATGAGTTCATGCAAAAATAAACGTGAACAATTAAATGTTAACAAAAATGCATGAAATTACAGATCCTAGACTAAAATTACATAGGGAACATTTTATCTAACTACAACTAAGTAAATATAACACATTAAAGTACCGAAAAATAGTAAAAACCGAGAATAAAAACTAGTAAAATTTTGAAAATCAAACAAGTAAACTATGAAGTTAAACACTGAAATAAGGTGAAAAAGATGTTACCTGAAGATGTCGATGTTGGAAAATGCAAGAAAAACGAAGAACAATGGTGGTCCAAAAGCTTGAAATGGTTAAAATGGTGGTTCGAGGGCGGTGGACGATGAGAGAAAGGAAGAAGAAGAAATATCTTGGAGATGAAGGATCTGACCGTTTGACCGCCCTTTTTAATCTCGCGTGGGTCGGGTCGGGTCAGAGGGTCCGCGCCCAAACAGGAGTTGGGCCGCCGGGTTGGACTCAACACACACACACAACATTAAATGAAATGGGCCTTTAAGGAAATTAATAAAAACAAAATTAAACAGAAATTTTGGCCCAATTTTTATTAAATCTTTTTTTTGAGTTTTTCTTTGAAACAACAAAATGAAATATTTTTGGTATTTTCGTTAATTTTGAAATTTAAAAAAAATGAAATAAAGTAAACTAAAATCTTTTTGGCTTTTTGATATATTTGAAAGATAAAATCTTTTTGTGATTTTCTGACCTATTAAATTTAAGCTTAAAATTAAATTGAAAAATTAAGACCAACCTAAAATTTAAAATTTAACTATAAAAGAAATAAAGAGAAATACAGAATTATAAAATTTAAAATCCTAACTCTACTCCCCCTCAAATAAATACCGGTTCTTTTCCTTTTCTTTTCCAGATTTAAATCACGACAACCCTTTTTAGCCTTACAAACACAGACAAACCTGGATATTGTTTGCATCCCACTCCGTGATGAACAATTCACACAGTAATTTGTCAGGATCATTAATTATTAAAAATATACGCAGATAAGGAAATAATGAGTTTCAATCTTGTGACATAATCCTTAAATTTAAATAACAGATATTTTCTAAAATAAAGGAATTTCAATCATGATAGATTGAAATAGAATTATTTAAGACAATATCTTATATTTAATTGGAAGGCGGATTCAACATGCCGATATGGGATATTAAAAACTGAAAACGAGGTTCGTCTAAAGCTTTAGTAAATATATCTGCAAGTTGGTATTCCATGCCAACAAAATACAACTCAATGGTTCCCTTTTCTACGTGATCTTTAATAAAATGATACCTGATATCTATGTGTTTTGTTCGAGAGTGCTGCACGGGATTGCAAGAGATGGCAATTGCACTTCGAGAATCACAGTAAATAGGGATATTGGTGAGTGAGAACCCATAATCGCGTAATTGTGTTCTCATCCAAAACACTTGAGAGCAACAGCTTGCAGCTTCTACATACTCAGCCTCAGCTGTAGATGTGGAAACACAATTCTGCTTTTTGGAAGACCAACTCACCGGTCTATCTCCTAAAAACTGTATTCCTCCCGACGTGCTTTTTCTGTCCACTCTACAACCTGCAAAATCAGCATCTGAAAACGCGGTAAGATCGAAATCGGTTCCCTTTGGATACCATAGACCAAGATCGGGTGTACCCTTAAGATAACGAAAAATGCGTTTTACCGCAGTTAGGTGTGATTCTTTTGGGTCGGCCTGAAATCTAGCACACAGACATGTTGAAAACATTATATCCGGCCTACTGGCAGTCAAGTATAGTAAGGATCCTATCATCCCTCTGTAAGTTGTATTATCGACACTTTTCCCAGAAGGATCGGTGTCTAACTTATAGTTGGAGGCCATGGGAGTTGCGATACTCGTGCAAGAGTCTAACTTATACTTCTTGAGAATGTCAAGAGTATATTTTGACTGGTTCACAAAAATCCCATCCTCAAGTTGTTTGACTTGTAATCCGAGGAAAAAGTTCATTTCCCCCATCATACTCATCTCAAACCTGGACTCCATTAGGGTTGAAAAATCCTTACAAAAATTACTGTCAGTAGATCCAAATATAATATCGTCGACATAAATTTGTACTAACATTATATGTGGGCCTTCCCTTTTTGTGAACAGAGTTGTGTCCACCACACCTTTATAGAAACCGGCAGAAATAAGGAAATTTGAAAGACTATCATACCATGATCGAGGTGCTTGTTTTAAACCATAGAGGGCCTTATCTAGCACATAAACATGGTCAGGTTTATGTGCATCAACAAAGCCTTGTGGTTGTTCAACATACACCTCCTCATTGAGTTCACCATTTAGAAAGGCAGTCTTGACGTCCATTTGGTACACTTTGAAATCTTTGTGTGCCGCGTACGCCAAGAAGATTCTGATTGCTTCGATCCGTGCAACAGGAGCGAAGGTCTCGTCATAATCTATCGCTTCTTGTTGTCGGTAGCCTTTGGCAACAAGTCTTACTTTGTTCCTTATCACAATGTCGTTCTCATCTCGTTTGTTCTTAAAGATCCACTTTGTTCCGATGACTGTACGGTATTTTGGTTTGGGAACTAACCGCCATACTCTTAGCTGTTCAAGCTGGTTGAGTTCCTCTTGCATTGCAACTATCCAATCTAGATCGGTCAGGGCTTCATCCACACGAGCGGGCTCTATCATACTCAAGAATGATGCGAAGAGGCATTCATTAGCAGATGCCCTACGAGTTTGGACTCCTGTTGATACATCACCAATGATTTGATCTGTTGGGTGACTGCGGTTCCATTTGATCTCGTGTGGAAGGGGTGCTCGGGATGGAACCTCTGTGGTTAATGTGGGGATGGATGAGGATTCATGGTCAATGGTTTCAAATGAAGGTACCACTGGTTCAGGTTCGATTCCCGAGTGTTCAGGTGAAGGAAGAATTGTTGGTATTATATGTGAGGGTATTATGGGAGTAGATTCAACTGCGGATGTGTCGGTGGATGATGTGGATGGATGAGGGTACGTTGAAGAAGATGGAGCGGAGAAACTTTGCGGCGCAGTTGAACTGGAAGGATCACCTACATTATTGACAACATTAGACACACTAGCGTTAGGACCAAAAAATTCAACATAAAAAGGATCAAATAAATTAACCAAATCAGAAGAAGAAAAAGAAATGGGGTTATTGGAAGAGTCTCCAGGCATTTGAGTAATGCGTGGTCCTGATTGATCAACTTCGGGTGCCAGTTCAGCCAACTCATCAAATGTGACGTGCACACTTTCATTGACTGTTCTGGTTCGGGTATTGAATGCGCGATACGCCTTCGAGTTGGATGAGTATCCAATGAAGATCGCTTCATCTGCCTTTTCGTTAAATTTCCCAAGGTTGTCTTTGTCGTTCAGCACATAGCACCTGCAACCAAATACACGTAAGTACTTGATAAATGGTACTTTATTCAAAAAGAGTTGGTAAGGAGTTTTGTTAAAGCGCTTATGGATGATGGAGCGATTTTGTGTATAGCATGCTGTTGATACGGCTTCGGCCCACAAGAACGGAGGTAGCTTTGAGTATGTGAGCATTGTACGAGCGGCTTCTACTAGCGTACGGTTACGCCTTTCCACGATCCCATTTTGTTGAGGTGTTCGAGCAGCAGAGTATTGATGCTGAATCCCTTTGGATCGAAGGAAGCCCTCCACTACCGAGTTTTTGAACTCCGTGCCGTTATCTGATCTGATTGATTGTACTGACAGCTGCTGTTGGGTCTCGACACTCTTGATAAAATCAATGATTTCTTGAGCTGTCTCGTCCTTGGAACGCAAGAACCTGACCCATGTATATCGAGAATAATCATCAACGATAACCAACACATATCGTTTTCCATTTATGCTTTGAGTTCTCATCGGTCCGCATAAATCCATATGAAGTAACTCCAAAACTCTTTGTTGATGGTTCGGGCTTTGGTTTGTGAGATGATCGTTTCATTTTTCCTTTCTCACATGCTCCACACAGATGGTCCTTTTCGTAGCGCAATTCAGGAAGTCCTTTGACCAATTGTTTCGCAGCCAGCTTGTTGATATTATCAAAATTCAAATGAGATAATCTTCGATGCCACAACCAAGAGTCTTTTGAAGAGGCTTTTGATAGTAGGCAAATGTTATCCTTCACTATTAGCTTAGCTACGTCAATGGTGTAAAGGTTAGAGTTTCGGGAACCAGTTAAGATTTCTTTTCCATCCACGCTCTTAACACTGCAGTTCTTAGCCCTAAACGTTACTTCTAGTCCTTTGTCGCAGAGCTGTCCTATGCTAAAAAGATTATGTGATAACCCCTCAACATAGTCAACATCCTTGATGACCAGATTATTTAGAACTAAGTCCCCGTATCCTTTTATGTGAGCCTGATGGTTGTTCCCGAATTTCACAGTTCCGCAATAATGTTCAACAACGTTGGACAGCAATTCTCTTCTTCCAGTCATGTGCTTGGAGCAACCCGAATCCATATACCAAATGGACTTAGCCTGAAAAACACATAAATTCATATAATGAAAAACTATATGCATTCAAACACATCCATTTTTAATTCACAATCAAACCGTGTTCTGAACCGAGATGTTCAGAAAACATGATGAGTTAAGACCGGGTCCTGGGTTGTGTGCACAGAAGCCAAACGTGTCGGTTTAAGCACAACCGACAAGCAAAAGAACGGGTCCTAGTCTAAGGTAACTAGAAGCCATTTCTTTGAAGCACGGGTCTTGATCAGAAGTAACCAAGAACCATCTGCATTAAGATCACACAACCTTGGGTACCCACCTCAATATGGGTCCCTTTTTGTTAGGATTTCCAGATTTATATGGCACGTGTACAGATTTAGAATCCCAACTAGCATTTGTGTGTGGTCCGGATGCACAACCCTTTGGAATCCATTGAAGATTGGATTTATTGGGTTTTGGAACCTTAGGCGCTGAAATTGCCTTCGGTTTTTGTCTTTTTGAGACCTTTTTGACCGTTGCTTTGGTTTTGGGCCTTGGCAACGGACACATCTCAACTTTGTTTGTGGCCGATGATGCACTATTTTTTGTTTTCTTTTTCCGAATACGTTTAACAGGATAAGGCACGAAAGCATTCATTTCAGGAACCTGTCGTCTATATTTAGTTGGACATAGATTAAACAAATCATTGAAAGAGTACTTTAACGGAACAGTAGAATTCGGTACATCATTACAGATATTGTCACACACCTTGTTACATAAATTGTCTTTAGAGATTACAGACATCCTATCTCTAGTAACAAATTCATTTGGCATTAAAGCCTTCTTCACAAAAAACTTGTAAAATCCTGCATGGTGGTTTTTGGGACTCTCCTTATATGATCTGTAGGAATAAAACGATTAGAGTCAGTAAGCATGGAAGATTTAGACTTGACAGACTTTTCTTTTTGGTGGTGAGTGGGTTTCTTAAAAGACTTGGATTTAACCTGAGTCTTTTTAGGAACCTCATTTTTGAAAGCTTTTGAGCACTCACCTTTTAAAATGACAGAAGAATATTCAGCTTTAGCCTTACCTTTATCTGATGACACACATGGAATCTTTATGGAATGAGAAAGTGTTCGTTCTTTTGAAAGATCTTTCAATTTTTGTGAAACCATTTCAAAATTTTCTCTGTAGACAGTGACTTCCACAGTTTGTTGAAAAGATTGATTTACCAATTCTTCTTCTCTCTTAAGAAGAGCATCTTGAAGATCAAGTGCTTTCTCTTGAGACGACTTCAATTCCTTTTCTAAAACAATGATTTGTTGTTGAAGAACTTTTGCAGGAATATAGAGTTGAGGAGTTGATTTTACGGTTTCAGTTTTCAATTCAGCTTCTGAATAAGTTGACGAGAGATCTTCCTCTAAAGTGGGTACTCTAGAAGAATAACTCTCGTTAGGTTCTTCATATTGAAAAGAAATTTCTTTATCTTTACGCGCAACACGTTTCTCATTTTCTAGGTTTAAAACTTCTTTTGATGACTCAAAAAAGAAAGATTTAAGATCGGCTCCCATATAATTCATGTCATAAAATACAGGTAAAACATTTTGTGCCTTTTCCAAATATTTAGGATTTTTAAAACCAATTCCTTGTTTAGAATGGTAAAACCTAATTTCTTTGGGCTGATTTAAATGGATAGTTTGTTCTGTTTGACCCCTTTTCAAAAATGCATCGTCAATGGTCTTTATTCTTGAGTACAAACTTATCCTTTCTTCTTCAATCATTTTGTATTTTTCTAAACTGTCTATATTTTCCATATTTACCACATCTAATTGTTTTGTAAGAACAGAAAATTCTTCTTTTAAAGAGAGTTTATCTTTTGAAAGCGTTTCCATGCAAGATTCAAGGTATATATTCCTATCCTGAACATCTACTTTTTCTATTAACATCTGTTTTATAACATTATGATTAGTTAACCACTTTGAATGATATAATTCAGATGATTCTTTCAGAGTTTGAGCTTGATGTTCAGCCTGTACACACCTTGCAGTTTCAGCATTTAATCTAGCTTGTAGCTCAAGTATTTGTGTGTGCAGTGTACATTCATTATCTACAAATAAATTATTTACATGTGCATGAATGTAACAGGAATATACCTCATTGGACTCAAAACCGGATGTGGAGCATTCGGGATCGTTGGTTGTAGCCATCAGACATGCTGGTGGATTTTTCAGTGTCTCCCCCTCATCAGCATGGTCTGAATTGTCAGTAGTGAAATCAGCACATGTCTCCAACCCCATACGATCAACCATGTAGCAATTCTTGCCCTTGTCATCCTCGTCTTCAGAATCTTCAGCATCCCAGTAGTCCTCCTGGGCGACGAGGGCTAACGCATCCGTTCTCTTCTTGGCTGCCTCGAGCTTTCTCTCGTAGTACGCGACGTCTCTGTCGAAGTTGTTCTTGCATTCCCTAGCAAAGTGGCCCGGTTTGCCACATTTGTAGCAGAGACGTTCATCCGCAGCCTTCGGCTCATCTGCTCTCGGCCTGTCCTCTCTCCTTTCCGCCAGCCTCTTGTCGGCCCGGCGATGCTCGCGGCTGTCATCGCGCCTCCTGTCCCTTCTTTCGGGCTCTCGTCTCTCTTCCCTGCGGTCATCCCGACGATCATCCCTTCGATCGTCCCGCCTGTCATCCCTGCGATCATCGCGCCTATCATCTCGCCTTTCATAACGGCGATCATCTCGATAGTCGCGTCTGTCGTCATATCGGCGATCATCCCTATCATCCCTTCGGTAGTCATCCCTGCGATAGTCATCGCGGCGGTCATCCCTTCTATCATCTGAGTACCTCCGTGGACCGGTGTCATAACGGAGTTGGTTGTTAGTCTTGTTGGAGAACCGTCGTTGTTGGAGACGGTTGGTCCACAAGGCTATCTGTTCTTGTATCGAAGCTTCCTCCTCATCATAGACCTCACGCGGAGGAGAAGCATACCTGTACTGAGACGATGAAGAACCAGGAGCAAAGGATGGTGTCGGAATCTGCGTGTTGGTGATCAAGGCTAGTGAATCATTCAGTTTCAACCCTGTGTTGGCTGATAGCAGAAGAGAGGCCAATTGATTTGCCATCAGCTTTTGTTGATCCACATCCCCTTGATATTTCTTGAGCTCCTTAAAGACGACATTAATGGATACCTCAGGAATGTTCAGGACTCTTTTCGTGGCCCGACATGCAAGCTGCCACTCGGGGGCTAAGGCGGCAAAGAATTGGATGTGATATCATCCATATCCTTCTTGATGTGTAGTTTGTTCAATTCGTTAAGGACTGCACAGAACCTGGTGAATGTGGCTTGCAGAGATTCCCCGTCTTTGGCGCGGGATTCCGTAAACTTAGCCTTCGCCTCCTTAATTTTGGCACGATCATCGAGATCTGCCCCCAGCATTTGGACTTCTAGCTCGTACCACATTTCTTTTGCAGACATTTTACTGTCTACACCGACCAAAATATCAGTGGGGACGGCTTGATAAATCAGATATTCTGCCCTCTTATCAGCGTGCTGTCGGTCTCTCTCGGCGTCATTTGCCGGCTCTCTTTCAACCTTTGAGGCTTGGACAGGGGGGTCAGCCTCAGGTCTGGCAGCGATCTCTCGATAGTAGATAACGGGTCCTTCGGATATAGACTGAAGCATCAAATTCCCCAGCGGTTACATTCCAACGAACTTAAGGAACCGGGAATTCCATTGTTCGTACTCATCGGGATAGAGAACTGGTGGTCTGTTCTCAGATCCGAGTACTAGAGCTTCGCGAGACATTATGATTATGGGTGCTGATTAAAAATATGAAGATCTTAGAGGTGGAAACTGGACACGGATGGGCTGGACTGAAAACAGAAGGTTCTGAATTCGGATGGAATAGAAATTCGGATGAGTTGGATTCGGATGAACAGTGTTTCGGATGGCAGGTCCGAATTCCGATTGAATGGATTTCGGATGAACAAACCGAATTCGGATGAGGTGATATCGGATGGGTGAACAGTAATTCGGATGGGCTATGGTCCGGATGATGTGCTATTTCGGATGAGATCCTAAATCGGGTGTAGCCCAATTTTGGATGAACAGGGATTCGGATGTGGACAGAATTCGGGTGAACCTAAATGCGGATGGACCTAAGGGACCGAATTCGGATGAACCGAATCCGGATGAACAGTGGAAGGACCGAAATCGGATGGACCGAAATGGGTATGGTCCGAATTTGTAAAAATTTAAGTACAAGTCCCAACAGTGAAAATGGATAGCCTGATCTGAACTTCGGATGGTCCGAAGTCCGGATGGGACCGAATTGTGGTCCGAAATAGGCTTATGGGGGTCCGAAATTCACCTAAGGATGGTCCGAAATAGGGTCCGAATTAGGGTGATGGTTGGTCCGAAATTGGTGCCTAGTTGGTCTGAAATACTACAGTAAGGATCCGAAATACAGCAGGTTTTTTACGATTTCTAAGGCAGAACTGAGCAGAATTTGATTTTTTTTCAGTTTTAAAGTCTAAAAACAGTTCTAAATGATTTATATACTATTTTAAACACTTTTGGTGATTTAAAATAACCTAAAAAACACTTAAAAACATCATGAACAAGTTAAAAACCCACTTAAACAACCCATATTTTCAAAGTTAAAAATGGTTACCTAGGTTTATGAAACTACTTGATTAATTTCAACCTAAGTTTTATTACTCATGGAATTAATTTCAACCTAACTTTTATTATTCGTGGAATGGAATGCAGTTGAATTGAATTGATTAATCGTATATAACATAGGTTTATGAATTTACTTGACTAATTTGAACCTAAGTTTTATTATTCGTTGAATGGAATGCAATTGAATTGAATTGATTAACTGTATATAACATAGGTTTATGAATTTACTTGATTCTTTTTAACCTAACTTTTATTATTCATGTAATGGAATGGAATGAAAATCAATTGATTATCTATATATATAACCTACGTTTGTAAAATTACATGATTAATTTCAACCTAATTTTTATTGTTCATGGAATGGAATTCAATTGAATTGAATTGATTAACTGTATATAACCTAGGTTTATGAAATTACTTGATTAATTTTAACTAAAGTTTTATTATTCATGGAATGGAATGCAATTGAATTGAATTGATTATCTGTATATAACCTAGGTATATGAAATTACTTGATTAATTTCAATCTAAGTTTTTATATTATTATTCATGTAATTTCATGGAATGGAAATGAATTGATTATCTGTATATGACCTAGGTTTATGAAATTACATGATTAATTTCAACCTAACTTTTATTCTATTATTCATTTAATTTCATGGAATGGAATTGAATTGATTATCTGTACATAACCTAGGTTTATGAAATTACATGATTAATTTCAACCTAAGTTTTATTTTATTATTCATGTAATTTCGTGGAATGGAATTGAATTGATTATCTGTATATAACCAAGGTTTATGAAATTACTTGATTTATTTCAACCTAACTTTTATTATTCAATTGAGTTAAATTGAAAAATTATGTTTTTTGCAAATTTCGAGCTTTTAGTGCAATTTCTCAACCTGTTAGTACATTTTCTCAACCTGTTAAGTGTTTTATAAACCTAAGTTTATAAAATTACTTGATTAATTTTAACCTAAGTTTTATAATTCATGTAATGGAATGCAATTGAATTGAATTGATTAACTGTATATAACATAGGTTTATGAATTTACTTGATTAATTATAACCAAAGTTTTATTATTCATGTAATGGAATGGAATGGAAATGAACTGATTATCTGTATATAACCTAGGTTTGTAAAATTACTTGATTAATTTCAACCTAATTTTTATTGTTCATGGAATGGAAATGAATTGATTATCTGTATATGACCTAGGTTTATGAAATTACATGATTAATTTCAACCTAACTTTTATTCTATTATTCATTTAATTTCATGGAATGGAATTGAATTGATTATCTGTACATAACCTAGGTTTATGAAATTACATGATTAATTTCAACCTAAGTTTTATTTTATTATTCATGTAATTTCGTGGAATGGAATGGAATTGATTATCTGTATATAACCAAGGTTTATGAAATTACTTGATTTATTTCAACCTAACTTTTATTATTCAATTGAGTTAAATTGAAAAATTATGTTTTTTGCAAATTTCGAGCTTTTAGTGCAATTTCTCAACCTGTTAGTACATTTTCTCAACCTGTTAAGTGTTTTATAAACCTAAGTTTATAAAATTACTTGATAAATTTTAACCTAAGTTTTATAATTCATGTAATGGAATGCAATTGAATTGAATTGATTAACTGTATATAACATAGGTTTATGAATTTACTTGATTCTTTTTAACCTAACTTTTATTATTCATGTAATGGAATGGAATGAAAATCAATTGATTATCTATATATATAACCTACGTTTGTAAAATTACATGATTAATTTCAACCTAATTTTTATTGTTCATGGAATGGAATTCAATTGAATTGAATTGATTAACTGTATATAACCTAGGTTTATGAAATTACTTAATTAATTTTAACTAAAGTTTTATTATTCATGGAATGGAATGCAATTGAATTGAATTGATTATCTGTATATAACCTAGGTATATGAAATTACTTGATTAATTTCAATCTAAGTTTTTATATTATTATTCATGTAATTTCATGGAATGGAAATGAATTGATTATCTGTATATGACCTAGGTTTATGAAATTACATGATTAATTTCAACCTAACTTTTATTCTATTATTCATTTAATTTCATGGAATGGAATTGAATTGATTATCTGTACATAACCTAGGTTTATGAAATTACATGATTAATTTCAACCTAAGTTTTATTTTATTATTCATGTAATTTCGTGGAATGGAATTGAATTGATTATCTGTATATAACCAAGGTTTATGAAATTACTTGATTTATTTCAACCTAACTTTTATTATTCAATTGAGTTAAATTGAAAAATTATGTTTTTTGCAAATTTCGAGCTTTTAGTGCAATTTCTCAACCTGTTAGTACATTTTCTCAACCTGTTAAGTGTTTTATAAACCTAAGTTTATAAAATTACTTGATTAATTTTAACCTAACTTTTATTATTCATGTAATGGAATGCAATTGAATTGAATTGATTAACTGTATATAACATAGGTTTATGAATTTACTTGATTAATTATAACCAAAGTTTTATTATTCATGTAATGGAATGGAATGGAAATGAACTGATTTTATAACCTAGGTTTGTAAAATTACTTGATTAATTTCAACCTAATTTTTATTATTCATTGAATAGAATGCAATTGAATTGAATTGATTAACTGTATATAACCTAGGTTTATGAAATTACTTGATTAATTTTAACCTAAGTTTGATTATTCATGGAATGGAATGCAATTGAATTGAATTGATTTTCTGTATATAACCTATGTTTATGAAATTACTTGATTAATTTCAACCTAAGTTTTTATTTTATTATTCATTTAATTTCATGGAATTGAATTGATTATCTGTATATAACCAAGGTTTATGAAATTACTTGATTAATTTCAACCTAAGTTTTATTATTCAATTGAGTTAATTTAAAAAATTATGTTTTTTGCAAATTTCGAGCTTTTAGTGCAATTTCTCAACCTGTTAGTGCATTTTCTCAACCTGTTAAGTGTTTTATAAACCTAAGTTTATAAAATTACTTGATTAATTTTAACCTAAGTTTTATTATTCATTGAATGGAAGGCAATTGAATTGAATTGATCATCTGTATATAACTTAGGTTTATGAAATTACTTGATTAATTTCAACCTAAGTTTTATTTTATTATTCATTTAATTTCATGGAATTGAATTGAATTGATTATCTGTACATAACCTAGGTTTATGAAATTATTTGATTAATTTCAACCTAAGTTTTATTTTATTATTCATGTAATTTCGTGGAATGGAATTGAATTGATTATTTGTATATAACCTAGGTTTATGAAATTACTTGATTAATTTCAACCTAAGTTTTATTATTCAATTGAGTTAATTTGAAAAATTATGTTTTTTGCAAATTTCGAGCTTTTAGTGCAATTTCTCAACCTGTTAGTACATTTTCTCAACCTGTTAAGTGTTTTATAAACCTAAGTTTATAAAATTACTTGATTAATTTTAACCTAAGTTTTATTATTCATGGAATGGAATGCAATTGAATTGAATTGATTATCTCTATATATATAACCGAGGTTTATGAAATTATTTGATTAATTTTAACCTAAGTTTTATAATTCATGTAATGGAATGCAATTGAATTGAATTGATTAATTGTATATAACATAGGTTTATGAATTTACTTGATTCTTTTTAACCTAAGTTTTGTTATTCATGTAATGGAATGAAATGAAAATCAATTGATTATCTGTATATACCCTACGTTTGTAAAATTACATGATTAATTTCAACCTAATTTTTATTATTGATGGAATGGAATGCAATTGAATTGAATTGATTAACTGTATATAACCTAGGTTTATGAAATTACTTGATTAATTTTAACCAAAGTTTTATTATTCATGGAATGGAATGCAATTGAATTGAATTGATTATCTGTATATAACCTAGATATATGAAATTACATGATTAATTTCAACCTAAGTTTTTATATTATTATTCATGTAATTTCATGGAATGGAAATATATTGATTATCTGTATATGACCTAGGTTTATGAAATTACATGATTAATTTCAACCTAAGTTTTATTTTATTATTCATTTAGTTTCATGGAATGGAATTGAATTGATTATCTGTACATAACCTAGGTTTATGAAATTACATGATTAATTTCAACCTAAGTTTTATTTTATTATTCATGTAATTTCGTGGAATGGAATTGAATTGATTATTCTTATATAACCAAGGTTTATGAAATTACTTGATTTATTTCAACCTAACTTTTCTTATTCAATTGAGTTAAATTGAAAAATTATGTTTTTTGCAAATTTCGAGCTTTTAGTGCAATTTCTCAACCTGTTAGTGCATTTTCTCAACCTGTTAAGTGTTTTATAAACCTAAGTTTATAAAATTACTTGATTAATTTTAACCTAACTTTTATTATTCATGTAATGGAATGCAATTGAATTGAATTGATTATCTGTATATAACTTAGGTTTATGAAATTACTTGATTAATTATAACCAAATTTTCTTATTCATGTAATGGAATGGAATGGAAATGAACTGATTTTATAACTAGTGTTTGTAAATTATTGATTAATTTCAACCTAATTTTTTTATTCATTGAATAGAATGCAATTGAATTGAATTGATTAACTGTATATAACCTAAGTTTATGAATATTACTTGATTAATTTAACCTAAGTTGATTATTCATGGAATGGAATGCAATTGAATTGAATTGATTTTCTGTATATAACCTATGTTTATGAAATTACTTGATTAATTTCAACCTAAGTTTTATTTTTATTATTCATGTAATTTCATGGAATGGAATTGAATTGATTATTTGTATATAACCTAGGTTTATGAAATTACTTGATTAATTTCGACCTAAGTTTTATTTTATTATTCATGTAATTTAATGGAAAGGAATTGAATTGATTATCTGTATATAACCTAGGTTTATGAAATTACTTGATTAATTTCAACCTAAGTTTTATTATTCAATTGATTTGAATTGAAAAATTGTGTTTTTGCAAATTTCGAACTGTTAGTTCAATTTCTCAAGCTGTTAATGATTTTCTCAAGCTGTTAAGTGTTTTATAAAACTATGTTTATAAAATTACTTGATTAATTTCAACCTAATTTTTAAGATTCATTGAATAGAATGCAATGGAATTGACTTGATTAACTGTATATAACCTAGGTTTATGAAATTACTTGATTAATTTTAACCTAAGTTTGATTATTCATGGAATGGAATGCAATTGAATTGAATTGATTTTCTGTATATAACCTATGTTTATGAAATTATTTGATTAATTTCAACCTAAGTTTTATTTTATTATTCATGTAATTTCGTGGAATGGAATTGAATTGATTATTCTTATATAACCAAGGTTTATGAAATTACTTGATTTATTTCAACCTAACTTTTCTTATTCAATTGAGTTAATTTGAAAAATTATGTTTTTTGCAAATTTCGAGCTTTTAGTGCAATTTCTCAACATGTTAGTGCATTTTCTCAACCTGTTAAGTGTTTTATAAACCTAAGTTTATAAAATTACTTGATTAATTTTAACCTAAGTTTTATTATTCATTGAATGGAAGGCAATTGAATTGAATTGATCATCTGTATATAACTTAGGTTTATGAAATTACTTGATTAATTTCAACCTAAGTTTTATTTTATTATTCATTTAATTTCATGGAATTGAATTGAATTGATTATCTGTACATAACCTAGGTTATGAAATTATTTGATTAATTTCAACCTAAGTTTTATTTTATTATTCATGTAATTTCGTGGAATGGAATTGAATTGATTATTCTTATATAACCAAGGTTTATGAAATTACTTGATTTATTTCAACCTAACTTTTCTTATTCAATTGAGTTAAATTGAAAAATTATGTTTTTTGCAAATTTCGAGCTTTTAGTGCAATTTCTCAACCTGTTAAGTGTTTTATAAACCTAAGTTTATAAAATTACTTGATTATTTTTAACCTAAGTTTTATTATTCATGGAATGGAATGCAATTGAATTGAATTGATTTTCTGTATATAACCTATGTTTATGAAAATTACTTGATTAATTTCAACCTAAGTTTTATTTTATTATTCATGTAATTTCGTGGAATGGAATTGAATTGATTATCTGTATATAACCAAGGTTTATGAAATTACTTGATTTAATTCAACCTAACTTTTATTATTCAATTGAGTTAAATTGAAAAATTATGTTTTTTTTTTTGCAAATTTCGAGCTTTTAGTGCATTTTCTCAACCTGTTAGTGCATTTTCTCAATCTGTTAAGTGTTTTTTATAAACCTAAGTTTATAAAATTACTTGATTAATTTTAACCTAAGTTTTATTATTCATGGAATGGAATGCAATTGAATTGAATTGATTTTCTGTATATAACCTATGTTTATGAAATTACTTGATTAATTTTAACGAAAGTTTTATTATTCATGGAATGGAATGCAATTGAATTGAATTGGTTTTCTGTATATAACCTATGTTTATGAAATTACTAGATTAATTTCAACCTAAGTTTTTATTTTATTATTCATGTAATTTGATGGAATGGAAATGAATTGATTATCTGTATATATAACCTAGGTTTATGAAATTACTTGATTAATTTCAACCTAAGTTTAATTTTATTATTCATGTAATTTAATGGAATGTAATTGAATTGATTATCTGTATATAACCTAGGTTTATGAAATTACTTGATTAATTTCAACCTAAGTTTTATTATTCAATTGAGATGAATTGAAAACTTATGTTTTTTCAAATTTCGAGCTTTTAGTTCAATTTCTCAAGCTGTTAATGATTTTCTCAAGTTGTTAAGTGTTTTATAAAACTAAGTTTATAAAATTACTTGATTAATTTTAACCTAAGTTTTATTAATTATTGAATGGAATGCAATTGAATTGAATTGATCATCTGTATATAACTTAGGTTTATGAAATTACTTGATTAATTTCAACCAAAGTTTTATTTTATTATTCATTTAATTTCATGGAATGGAATTGAATTAATTATCTGTACATAACCTAGGTTTATGAAATTACTTGATTAATTTCAACCTAAGTTTTATTTTATTATTCATGTAATTTCGTGGAATGGAATTAATTGATTATCTGTATATAACCTAGGTTTATGAAATTACTTGATTAATTTCAACCTAAGTTTTATTATTCAATTGAGTTAATTTGAAAAATTATGTTTTTTGCAAATTTCGAGCTTTTAGTGCAATTTCTCAACCTGTTAGTGCATTTTCTCAACCTGTTAAGTGTTTTATAAACCTAAGTTTATAAAATTACTTGATTAATTTTAACCTAAGTTTTATTATCCATGGAATGGAATGCAATTGAATTGAATTGATTATCTGTATATATATAACCTAGGTTTATGAAATTATTTTATTAATTTTAACCTGAGTTTTATAATTTATGTAACGGAATGCAATTGAATTGAATTGATTAACTGTATGTAACATAGGTTTATGAATTTACTTTATTAATTATAACCTAAGTTTTATTATTCATGTAATGGAATGGAATGAAAATGAATTGATTATCTGTATATAACCAAGGTTTGTAAAATTACTTGATTAATTTCAACCTAATTTTTATTATTCATTGAATAGTATTGTCACACCCCGTTACCCCGGTTGGCAACGAAGCGTGACGTCGCGGAAGCGTAACCATAATCATAATGAACGACCACTATATGGACGTTTTCAAAGAAATACATCGATATAACTTTAAAAGGTAGAAATGTTTTACATAACCCGTAAATAATAAAGAGTAGTTCGCAAGGTACAGAGATTTGAATACATAATTAAATTATCCAAAATAATGCAAATAAATCTCCGACGGTTTGAAAAAGAATGCGACTCCTTAAGTGCGGAAGCTTGAAAGTGGTTACTTCTGAAGGCATACTTGCCTTAATTACCTGAAAATACATGCTAAAATACGTCAACAAAAATTGTTGGTGAGCTCATAGGTTTACGCGAAAAGACCAGTTGTATGGACATTATCAGATGAGTTGAATTTATAAAATCATAAATTCCGTGTATGTATTACATAAACCATCATGCAACCGAAGCTTAATTAGAATGAGTTTGCCCTGTGCAGTATTCCCATACGTAATACCGTGTGTTGAATATATATGCACTCGCTGTTAGCCGAACCGAGCTAACACGAATGGGGGACATGACTCCCAATAGATCTATCCACAATATACTCGCGCTTACAAATAAATGCAATTAACGGTTCATGATATAAGGGCTGATGGAATCCGAACATGTAATACATATAAGAAATAAACAGTTTTGATGTCCATATGAAAAACAGTGCATGTATTTCCACCCCAATAGATAGTGAAAAATAGGGGCTATGAAGACTCACCGAACTTGTGATGGAGAAATATGCGCAAAATGCAAGTTTGCGTAGTTTGATGGGTGATGAAACCGGAGATGGTTAACCGAGTCCTAAATGATAATAAGGACTTAATGTTACTAATATATGATAATATGTATATTTATAGATTTTTATGTCTTAAATCACCCAACATTACAAGTTTAAAAATAAGATTTGCTTAAAACGTCAAGTTTATATATATATAATTTTCCAGCTTTTTCGGAGGTTTTTCGGCCTACTTTGAGGCTGTCTTTGACCAAGCTCCAAAATGTTTTAGACTTTGGTTTTCTAGGACATTAAACTACTATATACAAAGGATTTTTAGAATCAAGAACGGCCATTTTTCGAGTTGTTTAGGTTGGTGAAAAATCTCGTTAAAAACGCTATGTTGGCCATTTTTGAGCTGTCAAACTTTCGGTTTCTCAAATAATTTCTGGAGGTCTTAAACTTCAAAATAAATTATGAAAAATTGCAGATCTATAGTTAAGACATAGATCTAACTTTTGAGACAAGAATCAACTCATTTCGTTGAGTTATGAATTAGTTATGATTTTTCAAAGTCGATACAAATATTCTGCCGAAATTCCGTAGTTTATAAACTTGAAACAACTTATGATTCTTGTTGTTTATTCAAAGACTACTTGTATAAAAGTCATAATAGTTATAAAAACACATATATATCACATGTTTTCATAATATTAACACTTTTATAATGTGTTCATATATTCATAAACACATTTAAAGAAACAACTTAAAAATAAAACTAGAAACTTATAAACTTGAGTTTTTATGAAACTTGTTGTTGTTGGTGATTATATATATTATGCAAGACTTATATAAACATAAATATATGATGAAATAAGTTAGTATTTACTTACTTTGATGTATTTGGAGTATGAAATTGAGAAGAAGTTGGAACTCTTGCAAGATTTGAACCAAGAACACTTGAAGTTCACCAAGAACACTTGAATTTCACCAAGAACACTTGAATGAAAATGTTTGTAGTGTGTGTGTGTGTGGGATCCGGTTTTGAGAGGAGAGAAAGAGATATTTTGGTGTGAAAATAATGAAAAGGAAGCCCTCTATTTATAGGCAAAGTCTTGGTCTTTCAAATGGAGGTGGAGTGTAAGATCATGTTGAAATGAAAGGAGAATGGGGTGTGAAAGATTTGATTATGAAAGGTTATGGAGTTGGGAAATAAAAAATTGAAATCAAATCTTGGGTAGTACTACCCTATGAACAGATTTTTATGGATTATTTTCATGTATTTATATATATTTTTTTTGTATAAAAGTATTTAGAATGTATTCTTGTATTTCCCTTTTCTTGTAAATTCAAAAATACTTTTGAATGCATTGTTTTAATGAATTGTTTTAGTCTTGCATAATTAATGTTAAGTAATTGTATTAGTGTATGATTAGTGTCACTAATCATAATTTAATTATGTACTTAGTTGAATTAATCCCTCATATCGTAAATCGATCGGATTAATTGATTTTCCGATTCATCGCACTGATGAATTTGATTCTAATTGAGTTGAATTTTCTAATAAACCTTGTTAATCACTTGATTAATTTCTAATGACCACTGATTAGACTATAATTGACTATTAAATGTGGATTAGGGTTTTGTTGCTAACCTGGTTCAGTGCCGGATGTTACAGTCTCCCCCTGTTAAGGGAATTTCGTCCCGAAATTAGCTCGTGTTCTCCACTGCTTGAATATCTGAGAACAGGTGAGGGTATTTTTCCCGGAACTGATCCTCGCGTTCCCACGTAAACTCAGGACCTCGCTTAGAGTTCCATCTGACTTTTATTATCGGGATCCGGCTGTGCTTTAGTTTCTTGACTTCGCGGTCCATTATTTCTACAGGTTGCTCAATGAAGTTCAACTTATCGTCTAACTCCAGCTCGTCCATGGGTATAACGAGTGATTCATCAGCCAGACACTTCTTAAGATTGGACACGTGGAAGGTATTATGAACGTTATTAAGCTCTGGGGGCAGGTCGAGTCGGTAAGCTACCGGGCCAATTCTTTTGGTGATCTTGAATGGTCCGATATAACGAGGATTGAGTTTTCCTCGTTTCCCAAAACGGATAACGCCCTTCCAAGGCGAGACTTTTAACATTACTTGATCTCCCTCTTGGAACTCCAAATCCTTCCGTCGAATGTCTGCATAACTTTTCTGCCGATCCCGCGCGATTTTTAACCGGTTACGAATCTGGGCTATCTTTTCTGTAGTCTCCTGGATGATTTCCGGTCCAGTAATCTGACTATCTCCTACTTCAGCCCAACAAAGAGGTGATCGACACTTTCGCCCGTAGAGTGCCTCGAATGGGGCGGTCTTAATGCTTGAGTGATAGCTGTTGTTATAGGAAAACTCGACTAATGGCAGGTGTCTGTCCCAACTTTTGCCAAAATCGATGACACATGCCCTTAGCATGTCTTCCAGCGTCTGAATCGTCCTTTCACTCTGACCATCCGTTTGTGGGTGATAGGCTGTGCTCATATCTAGGCGTGTACCCAGTGCTTCTTGCAATGACTACCAAAATCTTGATGTGAACCGGCTGTCTCTGTCTGATATAATTGATACTGGCACTCCATGCCTTGAGACGACTTCTTTAAGATAGATTCGTGTTAACTTATCCATCTTATCAGTCTCCTTAATGGGCAGGAAATGTGCGGTTTTGGTAAGCCGATCCACAATCACCCAAATAGTGTCATAACCTCCAGACGTCTTTGGCAACTTGGTGATGAAGTCCATGGTGATGTTTTCCCACTTCCACTGGGGTATTTCTGGTTGAACTAGCAATCCTGATGGTTTTTGGTGCTCAACTTTAACCTTCAAACATGTTAAGCACTTGCTGACGTAGGTAGCAATGTCAGCCTTCATATTTGGCCACCAGTACATTCCTTTCAAGTCGTGATACATTTTATCTGACCCTGGATGGATAGCATATCTTGTCTTATGCCCTTCATCCATGACCAGCTTCCTTACTCCTCCGAGTTTTGGTAGCCAAATTCTGCCCATGAAGTATCGACATCCATCTGGCTTAATTTCAAACTGCTTATCCATACCTCTCAAGGCTTCATCCAGTAGATTACCCTCCTTGACTGCTTCTTCTTGTGCCTTGCGGACTTGAGAGTTTAGGTTTGACTGTATAGTCATGACCAAAGCTCGGACTCTCAAGGGTTTAACCCGTTCCTTTCGGCTCAGGGCATCAGCTACGACATTCGCCTTCCCCGGATGATAACGAATTTCGCAGTCATAGTCACTAAGTAGTTCAACCCAACGACGTTGCCTCATGTTTAACTCTTTCTGGTTCAGAATATGCTGAAGGCTCTTATGGTCTTTGAATACTGCGCATTTAGTTCCATACAGGTAGTGCCTCCATATTTTGAGAGCAAACACCACTGCTCCAAGCTCCAAGTCATGAGTCGTATAATTCACCTCGTGAATTTTGAGCTGCCGTGATGCGTAAGCAATGACTCTATCCCTTTGCATGAGCACACAACCTAATCCATTGTGTGAGGCATCACAGTAGACCACAAAATTTTCAGTCCCTTGAGGTAAGGACAGTATTGGTGCACTACACAACCTTTGCTTTAACTGCTGAAACGCCTTTTCTTGCTCTTCACCCCAGATATACTTCACATCCTTTCGAGTCAATTCCGTTAAGGAACCCGCTATCTTTGAGAAGTTTTCGATAAATCGCCTATAATAACCGGCAAGTCCTAGAAATTGGCGGATTTTCGTGGGGGTTCTAGGAGTCGCCCAGTTCTTTATGGCCTCGATTTTTGATGGATCAACTTGGATTCCCTCGCTGTTGATCACATGCCCAAGGAATTTTACTTCTCGCAACCAAAATTCACACTTTGAAAATTTGGCGTATAGCTGCTCTTTCTCTAACAACTCCAAGATCAACTTGAGGTGTTGTTCATGTTCCTCCTTATTTTTGGAATAGATGAGAATATCATCTATGAACACTATTACAAATTTGTCCAGATACGGTTTACACACACGATTCATGAGGTCCATGAATACGGCTGGTGCGTTAGTCAAACCGAATGGCATTACCTGGAATTCGTAATGTCCATAACGAGTTCTGAATGCTGTCTTGGGTATGTCTTCTTCCCGAACCTTTACTTGATGATAACCGGATTGCAGATCAATCTTAGAGTAGAAACTAGATCCTTGCAGTTGGTCAAACAGGTCATCAATTCTGGGGAGAGGGTAGCGGTTCTTTACCGTTAACTTGTTTAGCTCTCGGTAGTCTATGCACATTCTGAAGGATCCGTCTTTCTTTTTCACGAACAAGACCGGAGCTCCCCAAGGTGAGGAACTTGGTCGAATGAATCCTTTATCCATCAACTCTTGTAATTGATTGGATAGCTCTTGCATCTCAGAAGGGGCGAGTCTATATGGGGCTCTTGCGATCGGTGCAGCTCCCGGCACCAAATCGATTTGGAACTCTACTTGTCTAGTTGGCGGAAGTCCAGGCAAATCTTCCGGGAAGACCTTCAGATAGTCACAAACCACTGGGATATCCTCAAGTCGCTTCTCCTCTGCCTCTTTTTCTACAATTTGCACCAGTACTGCATGACAACCTCACCTAAGGCACTTTAATGTTCTTAGGCCGGATATGACATTCAACTGTCGGTTCTTTCTTTCTCCTTGGACTGTTAGGAACTTCTTCTTGTGGAGTGGTATCCGTACCACTTTCTTACCACACAAAATCTCGGCCTGATTGTGTGACAACCAATCCATACGAACTACTACGTCGAAACTTCCGAGTTCTATAGGCATCAAGTCTATTTTAAAGGGATGATCTGCCAGCTTCAGTGTGCATTCCTTAATGATACTACTTGCCTCTATTATTTTACCGTCAGCCAGTTCTATAGTATAAGAGTTGTCTAAGGGAAAAGGAGCGGCATTCAATTGCTTACTAAACTTATCAGATATAAAGCTCCTATCAGCCCCAGTATCAAAGAGTACGTAAGCATAAATGTCGTTTAATAAAAACGTACATGATACCACGTGGGGATCTTGACGAGCGTCACCTGCTCCCAACATAAAAGCTCTCCCCTGAGCTCCTCCACCATTCCTCAGTTTCGGGCACTCACTCTTGAAGTGCCCAGTAACTCCACATACAAAGCAGCCTTTTTGATTGCTGCCACTGGTTCCCGGGGCTCCAGTTTTACAGTCCTTGGCCATATGCCCCAGACGTTTGCATTTCTCACAGTGGGTTGGACAGGGACCCTGGTTGTGATGGAAGGTGCATTTAGTGCAGAAAGGCTTGGTACCGGTATAACCTCTTCTTGGCTCAGTTCCAGCTGCGTAAGCCTTAATGGTCTCGGGCTTTTTGGATTGTGAACCCGCATTCTTCCCCGTCTTGTCTTCCCACTTTCTTTTGTTCTCCCCGGCCTTGGCTTTATTCCTCCGGGCTACTTGGTCCATAAGATTATTGGCCATCCTGATGGCATCCTGCAGGGTGGATGGGTTTGAGGCAGTCACGTTACCTTGAATTTGAGGAGCGAGTCCCCAAATATAACGTTCAATCTTTTTATACTCCGGGGTCACCATTTGAGGGCACAGAATGCTTAGCTCATGAAATCGGTTGGTGTACCCCGTCACATCTGTTCCCTTCATCGACAGGTTCCAGAACTCCGATTCCATTTTCTGGAGTTCGTTCCTCGGACAATACTCGTCCGTCATCATTTGTTTTAACGCGGACCATGTGAGTTGGTAGGCTTCATCGATACTTACAGACTGGACATAGGATTTCCACCACGTGAGGGCGCTATCTTGTAGGGTGTGAGTAGCAAACTTCACCTTATCTCCCTCAGCACATCCGCTGACGCGAAAGACAGATTCTAACTTCTCAAACCATCGTATCAAGCCAACGGCTCCTTCAGTTCCGTTGAAATACCGGGGTTTGCAACTTAAAAATCCTTTAATTCCACAACCTTTTGCGTGGATTTCCGTTCCTCCCGTGGTGCGGCTAGCACCACCATCTCCATTTGCTGAGCTATTCCTATTTGCCTCATATGTGGCTATAGCGGCAGCCACTCTTTGTGCGACTAGCTCTTCAATGTCAGCAGCGTTCATTGTTCATTTCGGCGGCATTATCTTAAAATTTTAAAGAAAAAGCATAGTGTAAGAAATTGAATCTTAAAGAGGTAAATTCTCCTTAAAGCACAATACTATAATCATCAAACACAATTTCATAAATAACTTGCAATTGTCATTAATCATTCGAAGTTTTCTTACATTAGGGGCGGGTTATTACCCGAAAATTTTGTCCTATACTATTACATGATATTTTCCTACCATTACAAAGATAGATAGATGTGCACTAAGTGTGGGAGTGATCGGGGGTCTCTCCCTTTTCCATTGCGTTGAGGCGCTGA
>JAANYP010006258.1:12002-34460 GCA_020465985.1 Centrapalus pauciflorus | reverse complement strand
AAGAAGCACTCACTGTGGTTACAAGACTTAAGGGAACAGCTTATGTAAAACAGCTTAGACACACAGATACTGATTTACACAGAAGGCTTGCATGCATGAAAATCACACTTGCACGTTCACTCTTGGTTTCAGCACTTAGCTTTCTTCACAACTCTTTCTGTCCTTAGAAGCTTCCTTTTATACTCACTCAGAGGATCTAAGAGAAACATCTTCTTGACGGAATGAAAAGGGAGTCTTGTTTGAAAAGACAAAGACAACATAACCTTTTCTGCACTTTTCTGAAAAGCAGACTTGACTTCACATGTGCAGAACTTTTGTCTTTTTACTTTGTCTACTGTTGCATTGCCTTTAACTAATTTAGGAATGTCAACTTTGCGTCTTTCTTCCTTGTAAAGGCCTATTTTGATATAAGAAAAAGGTCTGTCACCCTTTTTCAAATAACCTTTTTGTCTTCATGTGACAGAACAGCGTGGCAGGCTGAGCAGTTCTGTTTTCCACTTTGTCTTCGACTTGTAAACTGATCTTGTAGTCAAAAACAATACATGATGACTTGGAAACATATTCCATAAAGTGTTTAGCCTGTTCACAAAGAACAGGTTCTGTTCACAAAGAACAGAACACTTTAAAATTGCCCAAGCTGCTCAACAGTGTAGAGCAGCGTAGACAGTTTATGTCCAGCCAGTTCAGCAGACAGAGCAGCTTGGACAAACTGTCTTAGTTGCAACACATGCAACATATAGAACAGCTTTAGACTGATATTGCAAATCATTTTCAGGTTTCAATAAGGCATATAACAGGCCTTAAATTCAACCTTCAAAAGCATCAACAGGTTTGATTATAAATCTCCCCCTCAGATGTAGAACAGGTTTGACTGAGGCCTTTTTGTGCCTAACATAGCCATTTCTAATGCTTATCAAAATGCGTTTAAAAAGTTCTATACTGCTCATTCTCTTTGGATTGCTTTAGAGAAAAGATTTGCTGGCAATGCTAGCACCAAAAGGAATCAAAAAGATCTTTTACTACAGCAGTATGAAAACTTTTCTGGTGGCAAGAACGAAAACCTTACTCAGATTTTTGACAGGTTTGATAAGCTGATAGGTGAATTGGAGAGTGCCAAAGTCAGCTTGGATCAAGATGAAGTAAACAGAAAATTCCTTAGATCACTTGGTGAAGAGTAAACAGTCTGTGCCGCCCAATGGAGAACCAAAAATGCTATGGATGAAATAGAGTTGGATAACCTTTACAACAGACTGAGAGTGTTTGAAACTGAGATTGAAAATAAACCGAAAACCTTTTCTTACAATCACAACACTGCTCTGCTGTTATCAGCATTAACTGATAAATGAAACTGTTGTGATTCCTTTTCAGGTGCTGATGGTAACTCTACGGAAGTTCATTATGAAGCTTTCGTTGCAAGTGATGGACTGTTTGTTCTAAATGCTGAAGACTTAGAACAAATCCATCTAGATGATTTAGAAGAGATGGACTTGAAATGGCAACATGCTATGTTGACTATAAGGGCCAAAAGATTTCTGAAAAGAACTGGCAGACCAAACTTTCAAGCCAGATCAGAAGGCAAACCAGCATTTGATAAATCAAAAGTTGAATGATTTAAATGCCACAAACTTGGTCACTTTGCTAGAGAATGCAGATCCCAAAGTCAACAGCCACCAAGACCCCAGCAAACAAATCAAACTTCATCATCACAAGCTCTTGTCTCTCAAGAAGACAATGTGTTTGACTGGAGTGATCAGACAGAAGAGGAGTTTCAAAATCAAGCTCTTATGGCAGAAACATTTAATGCCACTTCCACTGAACTACCATCTGAGGTAAATGCTAAACATTGTTCTCAAACATGCAAAAATATGGTTAAAAAGTACAAAGATCATAATGAGACCATGTGCAAAACTCTAGCTAAGATGGAAGAAAGGAGATATGAGTACATGTAGGCTATAGAAGATCTTGAAAAACAGATCAATGACTATAAGGATGATGAGATTCAGATGGGACACGATAGAACATATCATGAGTGGGAGAAAAAGGAACTGAATAAGAAAATAGAGACTCTAAATAAGAAACTAGATGAGGCCAAACAGAAGGTGTTAGAAGCTAACAAGTAAATAGAATCTGTCAATATAGATTTAGGAAGCTTCAAGCAGGCAAATCAAAAGCTAGAACACCTAATGGAGGTCCAATTTAAAAATAGGGTAAAATCTCAACTCAATCCCAAAGAAGGTATAGGATACAAAGCCACTCCACCCCCATACAACAACAAATACATTCATCCCATGAGTGAAGTTGCTGATAGGCTTGTGAATGAACCATTAGATGAAACAATGAAAACCGTAGATCCTATCCTTGAAGACAGGCCTGAATCTAAAGAGGTACAAATTCCAAATGAAGGCTGCGAGTCTAAAGAAGTTGAGAGAAATATCAAAACAATGAGTGCACCTATAGAACCTCTTACTTCCAGTTTCATCAAAAACCCCAGTGAAAAAGGAAAAGAGAAGATGAATGTATGCAATAATGCTCCACATGTTTCCGTACCTTCTAACTGTAACATTGCATCTTCCTCAAATACTAATAAAAGGGGTAAGACTGTTCCAATATGCACATGTCAAAAGCATGGTGTCCAAAAGTTTCCCACACAACAGCAGGTTAGGGGAAATCAAAGGAACAAGAATCAGTTATGGTCTAACAAAACTGGTTCTCCAAGCAAAACAGTCAAAAGATGGTTCCATTGTTGCAGGAAAAACCATTTGGCCAGACATTGTTTATATAAACCATCTGTTGGAAAACAGACTGCGGTTCAAAAATAGGCAATTGTTCAAAACTCAAAAAAAATTTAAAGGCCAAACCACCTGTTTCACCAGTTCCAAAGAAGACAGTTGACCACAGGTTCTTTAAAGTCAAGAAAAGACAGCCTACACACCAAAAACAAGTTTTAGCAAAATCTAAAGCAAACATTAAACAAATATGGTGTGTTAAAGGCAAAAACGCAGATCAAACTGTTGATGCAAATGTTGAGACTGTTAAGTCTAAAGTTGGCACTGGTTGTGCAAACTCTGAAGCCGTTAGCACTAAAAACTCAGTTCAAACTGCTAAGCTTAAAACTGGAAGTAGTTGTGGATCATCTGAGACTGTTAATAAAATGGTTGGAAAGAACACCTGGATACCTCATGTCATAACCAAATACTCTTCACAAAATCCACCAGTGGATCTCACTATGTTTAAAAAGACACAAACAGTGTTTAGTTATGTCAATGCACAAGGACAACCCAAAACCAATTTGGTTTGGGTTTACTTCACTACTAATTAAGCTTTTTTTGTGCAGGGCACCCACAGGACCCAACATAAACAAGATGGCATATGGATAGTGGATGCTCTAGGCACATGACAGGTAATTCTGAATTCTTGTCAAATTTCAAAAGCTTTGAAGGAGGATTTGTTGCATTTGGTGGAAATTCCAAGGGAGGTAAGGTAACAGGTAAGGGTACCGTCAAAGCAGGCAATATGATCTTCATTTGTTTTGTATTTTGAACAGCTTAAGTATAATTTACTAAGTGTGTCTCAAATCTGTGATAAACAAAATATTGTTCTGTTCACAGACTCTGAGTGTATTGTCCTTTCAAAAGATTTTATATCCCTGAAAATCTTGTTTTACTTAGAACCCCAAGGAAGGACAATGTGTACTGTTTGGATACAGATCTTTTATCCAAATCAACTACTTTAAGCTGTTTAATATCCAAAGCATTATCAAATGAGTCTGCTCTTTGGCACAGAAGGATGTGTCACATGAACTTCAAATCTATGAATGTTTTAGTCAAAAAGAATTTGGTAAGAGGTTTACCACAAAAGGATTTCATATGTGATGATCATTGTGTAGCATGTCTTAAAGGCAAGCAACACAAAAGTTCTCATAAGGCCAAAGAAGTAAATTCAATCTCATCTGCTCTTCATCTTATTCATATGGATCTCTTTGGTCCAACATCTGTTTTGAGTTTGAATAAAAGAGCTTACTGTTTAGTCATTGTTGATGATTTCACCAGATTTACATGGGTTTACTTTCTTAGGACTAAGGATGAAACTGCTGAGCTAGTCAAATCCTTTATCCTTAAGATAGAAAACCAATCAAACTTAAAGGTTATGTTGATCAGGTCAGACAATGGAACTGAGTTTAAAATTCATATCCTAAATAGTTTCCGTGAGTCTAAAGGTATTGCAAGGCAATATAGTGCACCCAGAATAACACAACAAAATGGTGTCGCTGAAAGGAAGAATAGAACTTTAATAGAGGCCGCTAGAAAAATGCTAGCTGATTCCAAATTGCCAATGACCTTTTGGGCAGAGGCAGTCAATACCGCTTGCTATGTGCTAAATAGGGTTCAAATTGTTCAGTCACAAGGGAAAACTCCATATTAGTTATTCCATCACAAAGTTTCCTTAGTAGCCTTTCTAAAGTCTTTTGGTTGTTCATGCACTATTCTTCACACTAAAACTCACTTAGGAAAGTTTGAAAGTAAAGTTGAAGAAGGTTTCTTTGTAGGTTACTCTATTCAAAGCAATGCCTATAGAGTATATAAAAATGTGTCTAAAACCATTAGAGAAAGTGCCAATGTTGAGTTTAATGAAAACACTGCTAATGTCAAAGGCACTGATCCTGATTGGTTGTTTGATTTAGATTCACTAACAAATTCTCTGAGCTTTGTTGACTATTCTGCAGGAGCAGTTGGAAACAATGCTGAAACTGCCAGCACAAATTCTCATGCTAATCACACAAACATTCAAGCTGTTGGCCCAATGTTTCAAACTGTTGAAGATTCTGATAAATGGGATGAGTATACTATTCTAGCACTTCTATCTTGTGACCCACCAGGGGTACTGGATGCTCAACATGATACAAATCCAGATTATGAAGTGCTAATCCCAAGTCCTTATGTGACAGCTCCATCCAATAGGGAAACAGTCCCATCTTTTGATCAAGCTGTCACTGGAGCAGAATCATCAAGTGGTCCTGAAGGTGATGATACAAATCTAGGAACATCATTTCAGACAGAAAGAGAACCCACACTCAGGGTTCCCAAGTATCATCCTCTCAACTAGATAATGGGAGACCCACGCACACCTGTGCTGACAAGGACAATGGTTTACAAGGAGTCCACTGATGCTGAATCAGCAGTTCCTGAATTCAGTCTAGCTGCCCTTGAACATGCATGTTTCATGTCACAATTTGAACCTAAGAAGGCATCTGAGGCTCTGAAAGATCCATCTAGGATTGAGGCAATGCAAGAAGAGCTTTTGCAATTCAAGATTCAGAATGTATGGACTCTAGTTGACTTACCTAGAGGAAAGAGAGCAATTGGTACAAGATGGGTTTTCAGAAACAAGTATGATGAGAGAGGTGTAGTAATCAAGAACAAAGCAAGATTGGTAGCACAAGGATACACTCAAGAACAAGGAATAGATTATTATGATGTCTGTGCCCCAGTAGCAAGGATAGAAGCCATCAGACTGTTCCTAGCTTATGTCAACTTCAAAGGGTTCAAAGTGTACCAAATGGATATGAAATCTGCAATCCTGTATGGTACAATCAAGGAAGTGGTTTCTGTGTGTCAACCCCCTGGATTTGAGGACTATAGTATCCAGACAGAGTCTACAAATTAGACAAAGCTCTATATGGACTCCACAAAGCCCCAAGAGCATGGTATGACACTTTTTCCTCATACCTTCTACAAAATGGATTCAATAGAGGTACTCTGGACAAGACATTGTTCACAAAGTCCATCAAATCAGAGATTTTGCTTGTTCAGATCTATGTTCATGATATCATTTTTGGGTCAACTAATGACATTCTGTGCAAGGAGTTTGAAACCTTGATGCACAAAAAGTTTCAAATGAGTTCAATGGGAGAACTCATCTTCTTTCTAGGATTGCAGGTCAAGCAGAAACCCACAGGACTTTGTATAAGTCAATCAAAGTATGTAAATGACATCCTGGAAAAGTTTGGCTTCAAAGATACCAAAGTTGCTAGCACTCCAATGGATACCCACAAGCAGCTTGATACAGACAAAGATGGAGTGGATGTGGACATTCACTTATACAAATCCTTGATAGGTTCACTAATGTATCTCACGTCTTCTAGACCTGATATAATGTTTGTTGTTTGTGTTTGTGCCAGGTTTCAATGTGCTCCAAAGGATTCACATATGTTTGCTGTTAAGAGAATCTTTAGATATCTCAAGGGCCAACCACAGTTGGGACTATGGTATCCTAAAGCTTCAATGGAGTCACTTCTTTTGCATCCACAATCGATGGCAACCCTATTACCATTTCTGAGGAGACCATACGCCAACATTTGCATCTTCAAGATGCCTCAGGTATATCCGATCTATCTCTTACTGCCTTACATGAGGACTTTTTGCAATAGGGTATAGGGGCCCTACTAATTCCTTTACTTTCTTTAAAGCACATTTTGCCCCTAAATAGAAATATCTTGTGCATATCATTCAACAATGTATAAGTCCCAAAAGAACTGGTTGGTCAGAGTTTTCTTCAAACATTGCCACTGCTCTAGTGTGTCTATCAACAGGCTAACAATTCTGTTAGACATTTAATTTCGATCATGTGGACTTATTTTGTAATAATTATTTTGTTATTGTTTAGTCTTGTATTTATTTCCTTTGTATTTTATTTCTATGTAAAAGTCAATGGGCCATTTTTGACAATGCTCCATAGTTAATTAAAGGAGCCTATATATAGGCTCCTAGGGTTTGTAAAGTCACACGGTTGAATGTTCACACATTTTACTGCAGCCGCCAGCTTCTTTATTCTCTCAACATTCATATTGTCTTCTTCATCAACACACAATTATTGAGGTTGATTCTTCTTGTGTATGATAAAAGAAGCATTAAAGTCCTGATTATTAAAGGGAATACATTATAACAACTTCAACTTTTCAAATATGATTTTTCAGGGGATGTTAAGGCATCATGCCCTAAAGAATGAGAAAATTTCTGATGTATCCATGATTTTTGACTGTAATAATTGCAAAATCTTGCAATAATTTTAAAATACATAAAAGGATACATGTTTCCCATAGGCACTCTTTACCATCCATCAAAAGACTTTTAAAACCTAGTGCCAATTTTCTTAATGTGGATGTCCCATTGCCTTCTGCAATGTTGGGCATCAATCCAAGAAACAGATGAGATGGTCCTGAGCAGGCTCAGCCATCCATTACTGCTTCACCCCTATGACCCCAACCCAATACTCATGATACAAACATCCTATTTGCACCTTCTATTACACATACATCTACAGCCCCCACACTCCTAAAATACCAAAGACAAAGGGTCTCAGGAGCTCCTTCCTCCTCAGCCCAAGCACAAGTGCCAAATATCCCTGTGCAGGAGGACACTTCTGCACAGAATATCCAAAGGGAACCCACTGAGGACTCTCCCACCCTCAATTTGGAGGTGGACATTCCATTAGAGGATGTCCATATGGGATTTGTGGCTGACACTACTGATGCCTCTGCACAAGAGGCACAGGCCAGTGTCAACATATCTAAGACCACACCAATGGCAACAGAGGGTGTGCAAGCACCTTCTGGAAGTCCCTAGTACCAAGAACAAAGGGGCCCAGATGTTTAACACCTCTGCAATTCCTGCCAGTGATAGATCTCAAATACCACTATCATTTGAAGATCTTGTGTAAGGTCTTGCAACACGGATCTATCCTGACCTGACACACACCAACGAGTGTGCAATCCTCGTTAGCGGCTTGACGGTAAGATCACACGCTCAGATCACGGAGACTACCAAGATGTTATACGAACAACGATGTACGTACCTACACGATGATTCTCTCCGAAAACACTCACTGAACCTTGATAAACTCGAGATCGCCTTTGCTTAATCACTCTTGAAATTCTGCAAAACTCTCATAATTATTCGAGATAATCCCTAATTATAGTGACCAATTCGAGTTTGTTATAGGACAAACTCGAAACAGGCCCAAGGCCCATTCGAATTTGTCCACATGACAAATTTGAATTTGATTACATGCTAAATTCGAATTTACCTTAAATTCGAATTTCACATGTCAAACTTCTATTTGAATATATGTTTTAACTTATGTTTGAATTAATCTTTAGACTTTCTGTTTGAACTTCTTGTAATACGTTACACCAAGTTCAAACATACAAACAATAAATATCAAACACATAAAATCACATATATCAAACACTAGTTAATATTCAATACCTTGTATCATGACTTACACAAAATGCTAACACAACTTAGACTGCTATCGTCACACAGGGTGTACCAAGAGACTCCCCCTTGACGATAGCTTCTAACTATTTACATTTTGATTAAGTACTAGGTTTATTTTAAAATACTACCTGCATACAATCCTTTTTCTATACACACCTTGACTACCTTTTCATACTTCTTGCCCTCTGATTTCCAACCTTCATGGTAATAGATAGGTTGTTCATGAAGCTTTTGCAAGTCGCTTTGGGATAGGTTAACAAGATGCAAAGGATCATATACTTTCTAAATTACTTTGTCCTCATGATCTGCCATGACTGCTTTTGCTGATTCGTTGTCAACGTACCACTATTTCAAGTTCGCAAGAACATTTTGTGGCATTGTTCTCAACGGAACTTTCTTCAGGCAACGGACTGGTTTATAGAACATTTTCATCCAAGGTTTACCAGTCAATGGATCTATCCTTGATTCATCCATCACTTTCTTTCATTCCCTTGGCTTAATCCTTTCAAACCTTCCAGATCGACCTTCTTTTCTTATAATTCGTGCTATCACTTCAGCGTATTGGTCATCTCCTAGGTTTAACAAATTCTTCCATGCCAGTTCTTTGATCTCACATTTGGGCATAGTATTAAATACTTTCAACGTTCTCTTTAGATATTGCAGCCCATCTCGCCTTTTGAGCACGAAGAGTTGTAACTCTCTATCGAAGAACCAGCTAAGAATGCCTCCAGACAACTTTCCTAGATTTGGCAATCTTATCTTCTTCTTCACAGCTAGCTCAACTCTTTCCTCTTCCTTCCTAAATCACAGATGTCTTTTCTCATCATTCGTAAGTTCCCTCTCAGTCTCTTCACTCTCAGATTCAACATTAAAAGCATCATTAAATGCATCAATGTCTATCAAACTCTGTTCAGCTGTAGTATATGTATCTGTGATAGGATTCTGTTGAACGATTATCTCATTTGCCTCATTTTTTTCATCAACTAAGACCTCATCATTAGATTTCCAGTCTGCAATGTCTTCTGGCACGAACTCTCCTTCTTTCAGATCCTCCAACTCATCCTCAAAGTAAAAATCCAACGCCTCTTCCTCCATATTCATTAAAGCTTGAATAATTTCATTCATGTCACTTTCCGTGATCTTTGAGGGACTGGCCTCTCCTCCTTCAGCTCCACTTTGACTAGGCTCCCCCTGAGTTTCAGCATGTTGAGCAGCAGAAAAATCTACTGGCTCACTCTCTTTTGGTGCATCGGGATCATTGCCTTCATTATCATCATCCCTTCTCTGATCTTCTGAATCCTTACAAATTATCTCCCCCTGAGCTTTTAGATTTTGCATTAACTGCTCAATAAGGGATCTCATCGTTCAGATTTCGGCAGCTTGATCTGCAACAAAAGTTTTCAGCTCGAGATTTTCTTCTTCAATCTTGCCAACAAATTTCTTCAACTCAGCATTCTCGTTGTCAACATTGGCGTTATATGCCTGTATCTCCCCGATTGCTTTCGTCAACTGAAAATTTTGGACTTGTTGGAAGTCAACCTTGCTCCTAAGCTCAGAAAACCTTTGATTGTCAATGAAGGTTGATGAGGTGGATGGAATGGATTGAATGGGAGTTGGAATGATTGGTGAGGGAATGAACGTTTGAACAGGTGGTGGTGGTGGCATGGATGTTTGTGTTGATGGCTGAGCGGTAGGCAATTCTGGCTCAGAAGCAGAGGCTGAGGAAGCTCCCTGCATAAAGCGATACCTTTTGGCCCTATGCCTAGGCACCAAAGGAACCATATCTTCATCCTCAAAATTTGAGTCATCGTCATCAGAAACTCTCGATGCTCTTTTCTTTGCGGCTTCTTCATCAATAACTATCACCCGGGATCCATATGTGCTAACCCGGACAGTCGGATCTGCTTAAAAATGTCTACTTCCCCAGTAGGAGGTTCCAACATATTTCCAACGAGCTCAGCAGTAATTTCCACATTGGCATGCGGTCCAGATGCCCAAATCTCTTCCAACGTTTCGACCCTTAGATCAGAGACGGGTGCTACACTAGAAGGACCAGCTTCCTCTGGCTCCTGCACTCGGCTTGTTGAAGGCCCAAAGGCCTGAGTCTGTCTGACAGATGGTCTTGGCCTCCTCCTTTGTTACTGAGGCCTGGGCTGTTGCTTTTGTGGTTGTTGTTGCTGTAGAATTTGAACTTCCCCGGCCCAATAGGCACCTTCAGGGACTTGGAAATCTGGATTAACAACTGCACCAAAAAGTGGTGCTTCCACTAGCCTAGCCAGAGCACCTCTATGTGCTTGGCAATATGCAATTATTCTTTTATCAACTACAGCAACACTTTGAAGACTGTTAAGCTGCGGCTAGTTCGGCAGGAAGTGTCTTATCAACATCATTACAAATCGCGGATACAGCAAAAATCTTTCTCGTGCCGGAGCTGTTATTTGATGGACAAACTCTGCAAAGAACATCTCTGAATAGCTGAATCTCTGATTATAGACCAGCGCGATCATCCCTGGCTGAATCTTCGAAACGATATAATCAAACCCTGCTTTCTTTGGAGCAAAACACACCATAAAGACGTGTGCTAGGTATCTAAACTTCCCGATCAGCCCACTCTTCATATACGAGGACTTAGCCACATCCAGGCTATATCCCATTCTGATAAACGCAGTTTGCCTGATTGCTAACGGAAAGTCAATCGGCCCATTTTCTTGCTCTGGAGAGCCTAACTGTAATACTCTACGCAACTCATCAGCTGAAAACACGACAGGGTGTCCAGCAATCCTGGTCCTTAGTACTGTTGGAGTAACAGTACAATCGACTTGTAGATGATCCCAAAATTCACGCACGTAAGGCAGCACAATTTGAACATTATGAGACAGGGCATACGAAACCCTCGAAGCACCCAAAAAATCCACCATTTGTCGGAATGCCTGAGCTTCAAGCAGCTCTCGGTCAGGAGAAATGACCATATTATGCTTTTGAACAAAGATTCTATCTGCCATATCTGCACAATAAAGTATATAAAATATTAGAATTATTAATAAAGACATAAACTTGTTTAAATTCAAATTTGTTTTATTTTGAACTTGTGTAAGTACCAAATCCAACACATATGAATTTCTACAAGTTTGGTTTAAATTTTAAGCAAATACTTCGAATATAATGGCAAATTCGAATGACAAATTCGAAAGACCCTTAATTTTGAATTTATTGGCTGCTTCGAGTTTAATGACAAACTCGAAGCCACGATCAAATTCGAAATCATGAACAAATTCGAAGAAGTCGGTTTGTGTGACAACAAAAATCCAAGATTTCAACCTTTTTAGACTTAGAAAATCACATCCATTAGTCCTAATAGGTTCTAATCAAAGATATTTGTAATCAATGTGATGTTTCACCGGTTCAAAGTTTGTTATTTTGAAATACAAACTTCATACCATTAAAACCTCAAAATCCGTTAATTTTGGCTCAAAATGAGTCTAAACCCACCAAAATCTTTTACAATACTGTTGATTATACCTAGATTTGTTAGTAGTCTCGAACACAAATGGACAAAAACTCGACAAATAGTAGAAAACTCGAAGACGGCAAATTCGAAGACTTAAACTCGAATGCTCTCTGAATAAACTCGAAGACTCAAACTCGAAGGTAGGTGATTTATGACTTGTCACTGTTGACTATTTATACTAACCACCTTCGAGTTTGTGGCCTCTTTCGAGTTTACTGCCAAATTCGAACTCCCTGCCAAATTCGAATATATATCTGATTTTGGCTTAAACTCGAATTTAACTTGAAAATTTTGAAACTCTTTGAATTAAATTCAACTTTTTCAACTTTTCCAACTTTTTCGTGTAACAGAATAAACTATGCCAAATCATTTAACCAAAGCACAAGATTTTCACGCAGTGTTTATTTTATTCAACTAGGAATGCACCCTCAGTAATTTTTGACCTTTTTCCTAAGCAAAAATAAAAATAAAAATAAATAAATAAAATAAATTAAAGTTCAAAATTGTGAACAAAAATTAAACTTTAGTCTAATCTACATTATTTTAAGATTTACAACCTATACTTAACACTTAACAGAATATTTTTGACGAGTATAGTCAAAGAAATGTTCAATCGGATAGCGGTGTCATTTACGCCGCTTTCAGTATTCAAACTTTCACACTTAGGAATTTTTTATTCATTTGATTGTTTGTCGTGACATACATTTCTAGCCGATTGTTGGTATTATTTTCCCTTTAAACATGTTACACTTCAGAATATCCCTTGGCTTTTTAATTTATCAAGAAATTATCTTACGTGACTCATACTTAGACATACTTTTATGATCAAGGAATACACACAATGATTATAACTTTTTGGTATTGCAAACTTTCTTTAAAAGGAAAACATCGGACACAGGTCTGTATTTACATACAACAAAGTGTCTTAGTTTGTCTTAAGGTTTATTTTTAAAGCTAGCAAGACAGCGGTGACAGGTCTGTACCGACGTACAAAAAAGCGACTTCTCTTGCTAACTCGAGTCAAACCAGAGGCAACAGGTCTGTACTAACGTACAACAGAGTTACTTGTTTTGACTCTTAACTCAGTATGATTTTTCTATGCTTTTCATTTTTAAGATGTATCTGATGTTGCTATACATCCCCAGAAAGTTTGCATACCTCATTTAGAATCAATGTCTGTATGTCTCTAACATAAAAATTAAGACCAATTGGTCATACATCTAAGTTAGTGACACGTTTGACTTTTTCTTGAATATTTTATTAGCTTTGAGACTTCCTATATGTATTATGTCTACCAACATATCAAACTTGATAATGTATAACACTTAGAATTTTAGGTGCATTGTGTGTGAAAGCTAAACACTTAGAGCTTGTATTAACTGTGCTAATTTCGTCACTTTGAACCTATGCATCTGAGACTTAACTCATTTTCTGATATTCTCTTTTTTTGAATTTTTTATGGTTTTCTCTCTTTTTTTTTGTTCTTCATAAATAAAAGTAAGAAAATAAAATAACCTACTAACTTGCTATAAAAGGTAACTATCCTAAGCTATTAAACTTACTATAAAAAGAAAGAAAGATTACTGCTATAAAAGGAAATAAAACTCTACTAAGGTCAACTCACTCTGGATTACGCATTCCGTTCAGTTGAATCAAATACTCAAAACGTGACTTATTTGGTAAATAAATCTGCATTATTTTCATCAGTTGCCACTTTTACCAGCTTGATTAAGTTCTTTTCAGCAGAATCACGTATAAAATGATGTCTTATGTCTATGTGCTTGGTTTAATTATGTTTAACTGGATTATTTGTTATAGAAATTGTTGACTGGTTATCTATCCTAATAGGAGTATGAGTATAAGTCAAACCATAATCCCGCAATTGTTGTTGTATCCACAGAACCTGTGAACAGCAACTACCAGCAGCGACATATTCGGCCTCGCACGTTGACACGGCTACCGAAGTCCGTTTCTTGCATTGCCAGGAAACGAGTCTCCCTCCTAGGAACTGACAACCTCCAGTTGTTGACTTGCGCGACAAGCTGCATCCTCCGTAGTCTGAATCCGTGAACGCCTCCAATATCAGATCGCCCTCCGCGTGATACCAAAGTCCCAGCTTCGGTTTCGACTTGAGGTATCGTAGAATCCGCTTCACAGCTTTCATGTGCATCTCTTTCGGATTAGCTTGAAACCTAGCACAAATACAAACAGCAAACATAATATTAGGTCTTGAAGGAGTTAAATACATAAGTGACCCAATCATGGCCCGATATAACGTCGGATCCACATCGGTATCACTTTCAGTATCCGGTCCGAGATTGTGATTCTCTTGAATCGGCGTGCTGAAGTGAGCTGTCAGTTTTGTCCCTTCCATCCTGAAGCGATCTAATATGTCATAGACACACTTCGTCTGACGGATAAACATCCCCTCCTTCCTCTGCTCGACTTGCAAACCCAGAAAGAAATTTAACTCACCCATTGCACTCATCTCGAACTTTGACTTCATTACCTTCTCAAAATCCTTGCAGATCTGCTCGTCTAATGATCCAAAGATGATATCATCGACGTACACTTGTACCAAGATGAAATGTTCCCCTTTACACTTCACGAACAACGTACTATCTATCCTCCCTCTTTCAAACCCGTTGTTTAGAAGATGGTTGGATAAAGTCTCGTACCATGCCCTCGGTGCTTGATGCAATCCATATAAAGCCATATCTAGTCGATACACTCTGTCTGGATATTTCGGATCTGTAAAGCTGGGCGGCTGTTCCGCATACACCAATTCTTTCACTTTCCCATAAAGGAAAGCACTCTTAACATCTAGTTGATAAACCTTAAAACCCTTGAAGGTAGCAAAAGCCAGAAACAAACGGATTGCTTCAAGCCTAGCTACTGGCACGAACACTTCATTGTAATCGATACCTTCCTCTTGGTTGAAACCCTTTACCACTAACCTTGATTTGTTGAGGGTGACTATACCATGATCATCTCTCTTGCACTTAAAAACCCATTTGGTTCCTATAGCAACTTCTCCTCGAGGTAATGGAACTAACTCCCACATTTCTCGTTTCCTAAACTGTGACAGTTCTTCCTGCATCGCTTCAACCCAAGAGTTATCTTTTAGTGCCATTTGCACATTTTTCGGCTCTACTTGCGAGATAAATCATGAATAGAGACAGGTATGAAAGGCCTCAGTGTCATTTATCATCGACAACAACACTGTGTTGTTATTTAAACTACTCCTAGTCCTCACAGAATATCCCTTGGCTTTTTAATTTGTCAAGAAATTATCTTACGTGACTCATACTTTGACATACTTTTATGATCAAGGAATACACACAATGATTATAACTTTTTGGTATTGCAAACTTTCTTTAAAAGGAAAACATCGGACACAGGTCTGTATTTACATACAACAAAGTGTCTTAGTTTGTCTTAAGGTTTATTTTTAAAGCTAGCAAGACAGCGGTGACAGGTCTGAACCGACGTACAAAAACGCGACTTATCTTGCTAACTCGAGTCAAACCAGAGGCAACAGGTCTGTACTAACGTACAACAGAGTTACTTGTTTTGACTCTTAACTCAGTATGATTTTTCTATGCTTTTCATTTTTAAGATGTATCTGATGTTGCTATACATCTCCAGAAAGTTTGCATACCTCATTTAGAATCAATGTCTGTATGTCTCTAACATAAAAATTAAGACCAATTGGTCATACATCTAAGTAAGTGGCACGTTTGAATTTTTCTTGAATATTTTATTAGCTTTGAGACTTCCTATATGTATTATGCCTACCAACATATCAAACTTGATAATGTATAACACTTAGAATTTTAGGTGCATTGTGTGTGAAAGCTAAACACTTAGAGCTTGTATTAACTGTGCTAATTTCGTCACTTTGAACCTATGCATCTGAGACTAAACTCATTTTCTGATATTCTCTTTTTTTGAATTTTTTATGGTTTTCTCTCTTTTTTTTTTGTTTTTCATAAATAAAAGTAAGAAACTAAAATAACCTACTAACTTGCTATAAAAGGAAACTATCCTAAGCTATTAAACTTACTATAAAAAGAAAGAAAGATTACTGCTATAAAAGGAAATAAAACTCTACTAATGTCAACTCACTCTAGATTACGCATTCCGTTCAGTTGAATCAAATACTCAAAACGTGACTTATCAAAAGCTTTGGTAATAAATCTACATTATTTTCATCAGTTGCCACTTTTACCAGCTTGATTAAGTTCTTTTCAGCACAATCACGTATAAAATGATGTCTTATGTCTATGTGCTTGGTTTAATTATGTTTAACTGGATTATTTGTTATAGAAATTGTTGACTGGTTATCTATCCTAATAGGAGTATGAGTATAAGTCAAACCGTAATCCCGCAATTGTTGTTGTATCCACAGAACCTGTGAACAGCAACTACTAGCAGCGACATATTCGGCCTCGCACGTTGACACGGCTACTGAAGTCCGTTTCTTGCATTGCCAGGAAACGACTCTCCCTCCTAGGAACTGACAACCTCCAGTTGTTGACTTGCGCGACAAGCTGCATCCTCCGTAGTCTGAATCCGTGAACGCCTCCAATATCAGATCGCCCTCCGCGTGATACCAAAGTCCCAGCTTCGGTTTCGAATTGAGGTATCGTAGAATCCGCTTCACAGCTTTCATGTGCATCTCTTTCGGATTAGCTTGAAACCTAGCACAAATACAAACAGCAAACATAATATTAGGTCTTGAAGCAGTTAAATACATAAGTGACCCAATCATGGCCCGATATAACGTCGGATCCACATCGGTATCACTTTCAGTACCCGGTCCGAGATTGTGATTCACTTGAATCGGCGTGCTGAAGTGAGCTGTCAGTTTTTTCCCTTCCATCCTGAAGCGATCTAATATGTCATAGACATACTTCGTCTGACGGATAAACATCCCCTCCTTCCTCTGCTCGACTTGCAAACCCAGAAAGAAATTTAACTCACCCATTGCACTCATCTCGAACTTTGACTTCATTACCTTCTCAAAATCCTTGCAGATCTGCTCGTCTGATGATCCAAAGATGATATCATCGACGTACACTTGTACCAAGATGAAAAGTTCCCCTTTACACTTCACGAACAACGTACTATCTATCCTCCCTCTTTCAAACCCGTTGTTTAGAAGATGGTTGGATAAAGTCTCATACCATGCCCTCGGTGCTTGATGCAATCCATATAAAGCCATATCTAGTCGATACACTCTGTCTGGATATTTCGGATCTGTAAAGCTGGGTGGCTGTTCCGCATACACCAATTCCTTCACTTTCCCATAAAGGAAAGCACTCTTAACATCTAGTTGATAAACCTTAAAACCCTTGAAGGAAGCAAAAGCCAGAAACAAACGGATTGCTTCAAGCCTAGCTACTGGCACGAACACTTCATTGTAATCGATACCTTCCTCTTGGTTGAAACCCTTTACCACTAACCTTGATTTGTTGAGGGTGACTATACCCTAATCATCTCTCTTGCACTTAAAAACCCATCTGGTTCCTATAGCAACTTCTCCTCGAGGTAACGGAACTAACTCCCACACTTCTAGTTTCCTAAACTGTGACAGTTCTTCCTGCATCGCTTCAACCCAAGAGTTATCTTTTAGTGCCATTTGCACATTTTTCGGCTCTACTTGCGAGATAAATCATGAATAGAGGCAGGTATGAAAGGCCTCAGAGTCATTTATCATCGACAACAACACTGTGTTGTTATTTAAACTACTCCTAGTCCTCACACCAGCATTAGGACTTCCTATGATGCTTTCTATAGGATGGTTCTTGTTGATCCAAGATGTCTCTATCTCGTCAACTCTCAGATTATCTCCCAAATTAGATCATATCTCTCCTAACGGGGAAACGACTTCAGACTCACATTTTTTCCTCGTGGACATTTTCCTCAGAGTTAGAAGTCGTTGTCTGATTTTCGTTTGTAGGCACTTCAGAATCAGTAACTTCTAAAGATCTATCTTCAGTTGATGTAGGATCGGATGCTGATTGAAAAGTGGTCCTCGGAAAGCTATGACCCTCGTCATTCAGATTTAATGACGACATGTCCTTTTCAATTGTACCTGCATTTTCATCCAAAGGAATGTTAAATGACTCAAACAATTTGTCATAATCAAATATCCATTCCGGACCAGTTTGGGGTTCATGTGTATAATTGTGACATCTATGTTATACACAATCTCTACTGTACCATTAGATTTGTTAAAAACACGATTGTTTGGTGAGTTCGGCACATAACCTAGGAAGTATCCTTCGTCAGCCTTTTCACCAAACTTAGGTTGATGTTTTGTTTTCATTAAAGTACATGGTACCCCAAAAGGTTCGAAGCCAGTTAAATTAGGTGGCCTTTTATTCAAAACTTCATAACAAGTTTTGTTCAATGATTTGACAGTAAGGACCCGATTTAAAACATGGCACGCGGTATTCACTGCCTCCCCCCAAAACATGGTAGGAAGCTTTGAATCCGAAAGCATGGTCCTTGCTGCCTCAATCAGTGTCCTGTTTTTCCGTTCGGCCACCCCATTTTGTTGTGGCTCATAAGGTGCACTAAATTGATGCACTATGCCCTTTGATAGGCAATATACACCAATTACTGTGTTTTTGAACTCTGTTCCGTTATCACTACGAATTCGTTTAACCCTTGTTCCGTAAGAATTTTCCACTTGGTCTAAGAACCCGATGAGCTTAGCAGCCCTCTCATCCTTTGTACCTAGAGAGAAAACCCAAGAAAAACGTGAGTACTCGTCAGTAATAAATAAACAGTACCAACTACCACCTATACTCCTTTTGTTGATTGGTCCGAAGAGGTCCATATGCAACAAATCGAATGTGGCAGCTATGGAGTTCTGAGTCTTGGACTTGTGTGCCTTCTTGTGTTGTTTTCCTTTCTTGCACGGTAGACACTTATCCTCGAACTGAAAACTCTTCATTGGATCACGATGCACCAATCCATTTTTCGTAATATAGTTCATCTTTCTCAGGTGCAAGTGTGCCATGCGTTTGTGCCATAAAACCGACTTAGTCTCTGAAGCTTTAGATAGCAAACAAATTGGTCCCATCGAAGATTCCGGCTTGTTCATGTCGACCATGTACAGGTCATTCTTCCTTGGAGCCCTCATCAGTATCCACTCTTCAGGTACTTTGAAACCCGGTTTAGCACTAACGCCTCAGTATCAGTGAACAACACTGAATTCTTTTTATCATAGATTTAAGATACACTAATGAGATTCTGAACCAGTTTATCAACATGATAAACTTGATCCAGTTTGATAGTCCCATTAGTGACCACCCCAGTATTACAAGTGAACGATACAAATCCCCGATTTCCTCCCTTGAAGTCTGCAAGTAGACTTCTCTCCCCTGTCATGTGCCTGGAGCACCCACTGTCGACGAACCATTTGTTGTTTAGACCTGTGGTTATCTCCTGCACGTGAAAGAAAATAGGTTAGTTGTAGGTCCCGAGAGGTTCCCAAAGTATATAGTTATAAGCTGTAGAGGGGGGGTGAATACAGCAATTTAAAAACTACACACTCTTTTTCAATGTTTGTGTGTATTATCAACAATTTGTTAATTACAAACAAGCTTGAATGCGGAATAGTTCAAGCTGAGATGACAGATACAACAGTATGCTTACTAGTCTAACACAGACTCAAACTAGAATACAATGAATACACTCACTAAGAAGCACTCACTGTGTTTCAAGACTTAAGGGAACAGCTTATGTAAAACAGCTTAGACACACAGATGCTGGTTTACACAGAAGGCTTGCATGCATGAAAATCACACTTGCACGTTCACTCTTGGTTTCAGCACTTAGCTTTCTTCACCCTTCTTTCTGACCTTAGAAGCTTCCTTTTATACTCACTTAGAGGATCTAAGAGAAACATCTTCATTGGACGGAATGAAAAAGGAGAAGTCTTGTTGAAAAGACAACATAACCTTTTCTGCACTTTTCTGAAAAGCAGACTTGTCTTCATATGTGCAGAACTTTTGTCTTTTTACTTTGTCTACTGTTGCATTTCCTTTAACTAATTTAGGAATGTCAACTTTGCGTCTTTCTTCCTTGTAAAGGCCTATTTTGATATAAGAAAAAGGTCTGTCACCCTTTTTCAAATAACCTTTTGTCTTCATGTTACAGAACAGCTTGGGCAGGCTGAGCAGTTCTGTCTTCCACTTTGTCTTCGACTTTGTAAACTGATCTTGCAGTCAAAAACAATACATGATGACTTGGAAACATATTCCATAAAGTGTTTAGCCTGTTCACAAAGAACAGGTTCTGTTCACAAAGAATAGAACACTTTAAAAATGCCCAAGCTGCTCAACATTGTAGAGCAGCGTAGACAGTTTATGTCCAACCTGTTCAGCAGACAGAGCAGCTTGGACAAACTGTCTTAGTTGCAACACATGCAACATATAGAACAGCTTTAGACTGATATTGTAAATCATTTTTAGGTTTCAATAAGGCATATAACAGGCCTTAAATTCAACCTTCAAATGCATCAACAGGTTTGATTATAAATCTCCCCCTCAGATGTAGAACAGGTTTGACTGAGGCCTTTTTGTGCCTAACAATCTCCCCCTATTTGCAATAACCAGTCTAAGCTGGTCTTATCAAAAATCACTATATATTTTTACAGTACATTTTGCTGAATTGAAATTACAACATTACAGTAAAGTAAAAGTTCAGTTTATATATACACTGATTCTTGATTATGCTAGAACAACACATGTTCTTACAAGAGTACAACTAATGTACTAATGTATTTTACAACTAATGTAAAAGCAAAAATTACAACTTATGTAATAATGTACAACTAATGTACAAGATGTACAACTAATGTACAAGATGTTTGGACTGTTTGAGTTGGGAGCAGAAAACGGTAAGCCTGTCCAACTGATGGACAGCTCCCATTCTTCACCTACCCAGATGGTAGATGGACTTCATATCAATGAAGAAGGATCCTGAACCATCTTTTCCAGTTCTTCCCTTGTATCCTCAAGTTCCTCAATTTCACTTCTGATGATCATGAACTTGGGATCATTGAGCTCCCCTCTTTCATAGAAGCCTCTGAGCTGATCCCAGATGGCTGCTCTCCATTTGCTAGACTGCCTGAAAGAAACTGCAAGTCTGAAGGCGGCAAGTTGTCTCAGATCAACTTTGTACAGCTCTGAGGCTCTTTGGAAGCACTTCTTCTGAGTTAGGGGATCTACAAAAAATGGCCCCAGCTCAGGTTTTTCAATAATCTTGCCATGCTCAAACTCTATTCCTTTAGGCAGACTGTGATCAACTCCTTTTATTTCATGGGCATAGTCTCCCTGTTCAATCAGCGTAAGGAGTAGCTCCATCTCTGTATCCTTCTTTGTCCTTCTGGTCTTTATTTTGGGGTATGTCACAGAGACACCCTCTCTTACTTCTTTTGGAATCAGGCCCAGCTCACTTACTCTCTCCATCAGCTTCTTGATGTATGCCCTGATAGTCTTAGCCGTTTCTGACTTAGACTGGCTCAGGGCAACTGCCAGTTCCACCCATTCCCTGTATCCCATCTGTGCAACATCAGTGTGATCGTAGGATTCCATTTCAGGGCCTGTTGCACCCATCCTGGTGATCTGAAGCTTCCACTGTGTGCCTTTTCTTGAAATGGGAACAGCTTTGACAATCGCTTCCTTGGCAAGCCTTCTATTAGCAACATCATGAAATTTCTTTCTAGCCAAGTTGTCAAAGTGGAATTTGGCTCTGGCAGAGGGTACTTGAGTCTTGGTCACAGAGACCTGAGCACCCTGTGCTTTTTCTCCCTCCTTTTCTCCTGCTGATTCCTTAGCAGCTTCCATTAATTTCTTTTGCACCTCCAAGGTAGACATTTTAATTTTCTTTGCTTCTTGGAGTGCAAAAGATTTAGCAGCTTTAGCAGATTCTTCTTCTTTTCTCAATTACTCCAGAGCTTGAAGCAGTTCTTCTCTAAACTCAAAGTACTTGTGCATAGGAAGACCCATCTCCTTTGACCTGGCTTTGTGAAACTTAAGATCAGCTGCTTTCTGCTGTTGTTGATCAATGGCTGCTTTTTCTTTTCCTTTAGCTGCTGCTGTAGTGACAGCAGCCTCAGGAATTTCCTCTTCTTCTTCTTCTTCTTCAGTTAGAATTAAGTGCCTCCTTTTACTGCTAGGCCTGTCCTCAGGAATGACTTCCTCCCCCTTAGACTGAGCAGGGTTTGGAGAGACAGCCTGAGTAGGCATAGCAGCTTGAGAGGCACCTTCAGCTGTACCTGTAGATGTCCCTGCTGGTTGACCAGTGGGAGTTGTAGGTACTGCTTTCTCCTTAGGAGAAGAGGGTTTCTCCCCCTTAGACTTAGTCTTCGAGGCAGATAATTTCTCCCCCTTTGAAGGAGATGGAACAGCACCTTCAACACCTGGTCTGCCTGAAGACACAAAGTCAGCAGGCTTACCAGCAGTTTTGGCAGCAGGTTTTGGGCCAACCAGGCTTGTCACTAAGAAAGCCAGGTTGTCCTTAACCTCTGCAAGCTGGGAAAGACAGGCCTGAAGAGAAGAGGCTTGGGAATCAGCAAGAGAGGTCAGCTTAACTATGTTTTCCCTATCAGATGCTGTGAACAACAGGCTTTGAAGCTGTGCAAGATGGACTTCA
>JAANYP010006257.1:38420-111111 GCA_020465985.1 Centrapalus pauciflorus | reverse complement strand
TGAACCAAAGGAAGATAAGAGTCAAAATAAAGACTGTGACACAAAGAGTGCACCCATAGAAGTCCAAGTTCCTAGTAAGAAAGGAAAAGAGAAGATGAGTGTATGCAATGCTACTCCACAAGTTTCTGTACATTCTAACTGTAACACTGCATCTTCATCAAAAGGAACTCAAAGAGGTAAAACTGTTTCTATCTGCACATGCCAAAAGCATGGTGTTCAAAAATTTCCTAAACAACAGCAGGTAAGAGGAAACCAGAGAAACAAGAACCAGAAATTAACAGAAAAGTCTGGTGTTCCAATTCAAACTGTCAAAAGATGCTTTCACTGTGGAAGGAAGAATCACTTAGCCAAGGATTGTTTTTACAAACCAGCTGTTGCAAAACAGACTGTGCATCACACAAAATCAAATCCTAATCAGGCAAAGCACTCAAAAGTGAAACCTTCCACAGCAGCTCCAAAGAAAACAGTTGATCACAGATTCTCAAAAGTTAATAAAAAACAGTCCACAAATCAAAAACAAGTTTTGGCAAAGCCTAAATCAAGTTTTAAACAAATATGGTGTGTCAAGGACAAATCTATTGCTCAAACTGCTAATGCAAAAGATCAGACTGCTAAGTCAAAATCTGATGCTGTTAGTGCAAAAAATGAAACTGTTAGCACTACAAACACAGCTCAAGCTGCTGGGCATCAAACTGGAGCTGCTAGTGAATCATCTGAGACTGTCAGAAGAAAAGATGATCAAAATAGTTGGATACCTCATATTATCACTAAATACTCTCCAAAGACTCCATCAGTAGATCTCACCAAATATAAGAAGTCAAAAAACAGTTTTTAGTTATGTCAATGTACAAGGCCAACCCAAAACCAATTTGGTTTGGGTTTACTCCACTACTAACTAAGCTGTTATTTGTGCAGGGCAACCACAGGTCTCCTCATAGGACAAGATGGCATCTGGACAGTGGATGCTCTAGGCACATGACATGCAATTCTGAATGCTTGTCAAATTTCAAAGGATTTGATGGAGGATTTGTTGCATTTGGAGGCAACTCAAAAGGAGGTAAGGTTACAGGTAAAGGTACTGTAAATGCAGGCAACATGACATTCCATGATGTTTTGTATGTTGAACAGCTTAAGTACAATTTATTGAGTGTCTCTCCAATCTGTGACAAACAAAACATTGTTCTGTTCACAGATTCTGAGTGCATTGTTCTTTCAAAGGATTTCAAAATTCCTGAAAATCTTGTTTTACTTAGAACACCAAGAAAGGACAATGTTTACTGCCTAGACACAACTCTTTTGACTAAATCAAATACTTTAAGCTGTTTAATATCCAAAGCATCATCAAATGAGTCTGCTCTTTGGCATAGAAGGATGTGTCACATGAACTTCAGGTCCATGAATGAGTTAGTTAAAAAGAATCTGGTAAGAGGTTTACCACAAAAGGAGTTCATTTGTGATGATCATTGTGTAGCATGTCTTAAAGGTAAGCAACACAAAACTTCTCATAAGGCCAAAGCAGTAAATTCAATCTCATCTGTTCTTCAGCTGTTACATATGGATCTATTTGGTCCAACATCTGTTTTGAGTTTGAATAAAAGGGCATACTGTTTAGTCATTGTTGATGATTTCACCAGATTTACTTGGTTTTACTTTCTTAGGTCCAAAGATGAAACTGCTGAGCTTGTTAAGTCTTTTATCCTTAAGATAGAAAACCAATCCAATTCCAAAGTTAAGGTGATAAGATCAGACAATGGAACTGAATTTAAAAATCAAATTCTAAACAGTTTCTGTGAGTCCAAAGGTATTGCTAGACAATATAGTGCACCAAGAACACCACTGCAAAATGGTGTAGCTGAAAGAAAGAATAGAACATTAATTGAGGCTGCTAGAACAATGTTAGCTGATTCCAATCTGCCTATGACTTTCTGGGCAGAAGCTGTTAATACAGCCTGTTATGTTCTAAATAGGGTTCAAGTAGTTCAATCACAAGGGAAAACTCCCTATGAGCTATTCCACAACAGAAGTCCCCTAATAGCTTTCTTCAAGCCTTTTGGATGCCCATGTACTATTCTTACCACTAAGACTCACTTAGGGAAGTTTGAGAGTAAGGCTGAAGAAGGATTTTTTGTAGGATACTCAACTCAAAGCAAAGCCTATAGAGTATACAACAGAGTGTCTAAAACAATTGAAGAAAGTGCCAATGTTGAATTTAATGAAAATACTGCTAACATCAAAGGCACTGGTCCTGATTGGTTATTTGATTTAGATTCACTAACAAATTCTCTGAGCTTTGCTGAGTTTACTACAGAAGCTGATGCATACAGGGTTGAAGCTGCTAACACAAATTCTCATGCTGCCAATACAATTTCTCATGCTGTTGGCACAAAGTTTCAGACTGCTGCAGATTCAACAAGTTGGGATGACTTTACCACTCTACCACTTCTGTCATGTGATCCTCCAGGGGTCCTGAGCACTCAACATGATGCAAATCCAGACACTGAAGTGCCATTCCCAAGTCCTGACAACACAGCTCAAACACAAAAGGAAACAGCTCCAGTTTCTAGGCTAGCAGTCCCAACAGCTTCTCAAGCTGTTAGCCTAGAAACTCAAACTGTTCCAGAGACTGAACCATTCACTGGTTCTGATGGAGATGACACAAACCTTGGAACGTCCTTCCAAACAGAGAGAGAGCCCACACTAAGAGTTCATAAGTATCACCCTCTCAATCAAATACTGGGTGATCCAAGCACTCCTGTTCAAACAAGGAAGATGGTCCACAATGAGACTGCTGCTGCTGAACAAGCAGTTCCAGAATTCAGCCTCGCTGCTTTTGAACATGCCTGCTTCATGTCTCAACTAGAACCTAAAAAGGCATCAGAAGCACTAAAAGACTCATCCTGGATTGAAGATATGCAAGAAGAGCTTTTACAGTTTAAAATTCAGAATGTATGGACTCTGGTGGATCTTCCTAAAGGTAAGAGAGCAATAGGTACAAGGTGGGTATTCAGAAACAAGAAGGATGAGAGAGGGATAGTCATCAAAAACAAAGCAAGACTAGTAGCACAAGGGTACACTCAAGAAGAGGGAATAGATTATGATGATGTTTTTGCTCCAGTAGCAAGAATTGAAGCCATCAGACTATTTCTAGCATATGCAAGTTTCAAAGGCTTTAAAGTGTATCAAATGGATGTTAAGTCTGCTTTCTTGTATGGGACAATTGAAGAGGAAGTGTATGTGTGTCAACCTCCTGGTTTTGAAGATTACAAGTATCCAGACAGGGTGTACAAGCTAGACAAAGCTCTCTATGGTCTTCACCAAGCCCCCAGAGCATGGTATGACACACTGTCATCATATCTTCTACAGAATGGATTCAAGAGAGGCACTCTGGACAAAACACTTTTCACTAAATCCATCAAAGCTGAGATTCTTCTTGTCCAGATCTATGTTGATGACATCATTTTTGGCTCAACTAATGATAAGTTGTGCAAAGATTTTGAGGCCCTAATGCACAAAAAGTTTCAAATGAGTTCAATGGGGGAACTCACATTCTTTCTAGGGCTGCAGGTCAAACAGAAGCCTACTGGTCTATTCATAAGTCAATCAAAGTATGTCAAAGACATACTGGAAAAGTTTGGCTATCAAGACACAAAGGTTGCAAGCACTCCAATGGATCCTCATAAACAGCTTCATACAGACAAAGACGGCAAAGATGTGGACATTCATCTATACAGATCCCTTATAGGATCTCTCATGTATCTAACATCTTCTAGACCTGATATAATGTTTGCTGTTTGTGTGTGTGCCAGGTTTCAATGTTCACCAAAGGATTCTCACTTGGTTGCTGTTAAGAGAATTTTCAGATACCTTAAAGGCCAACCACATTTAGGCCTCTGGTATCCCAAAGATTCTCCTTTTGAACTAACTGCATATTCTGACAGTGACTATGGTGGTTGCAACATTGACAGAAAATCCACAACTGGTGGATGTCAATACTTAGGAGCAAGACTGGTCTCTTGGCAATGTAAGAAACAAACAACTGTCTCCACATCATCCACTGAAGCAGAATACGTAGCAGCTGCAAGCTGCTGCTCCCAGGTAATGTGGATTCAAAATCAGCTAAGAGACTATGGTATGAACTTCTTATCCACTCCTATTTATATTGACAATTCAAGTGCCATTAGCATTGTGCAAAATCCAGTGAAATTCCCAAAAACCAAGCATATAGAAATCAGATTTCACTTCATCAGAGATAGTAATGAAAAGATGTTAATCCAAGTTACCAAAATACATACTGATGATCAGCTAGCTGATCTATTTACAAAACCTTTTGATGTAGGAAGGTTCACTTTCCTAATATCAAACATTGGTATGGTAAACATGGATTAATTGATTTTTATTATTATCAACTCAATATGCTAATTTAAGGGGGAGACACTGTTCCATTGAACATTTGCACAATTTTACACTAACAGCATGAGTCTTTTCTCATGCTGCTAGTTCATTTTCTCATGCTGCTAGTTATTTTCACTTGATCTGTCAAAGTGTGCAGGGTATTTAGGTAATTTTCCAAGTGTGTGCGCGGGACCTAACCTTTTCGAAACCTTTAAAGGTCCCAGTTTCGTTCAGTTGTAACTACCAGTTACATATTCTTCTTCCACGGCCTTCTCTTTTCTCTCTGAACGATACACACACTCTTTTCAAACCCTAAACCCCAAACCGTTGTTTCTTGATCAATGGAGTTCGTAAAAGAACACAACTGCCTCCCATACACCCTGAAACACACTGACCTTGAACCGTTCCATGAGATGATGGACTTCCTCAGGCACTCCAATATCCACTATGCCCTCAATATCAACCCCACTATATACATATCTCATATTGAGCAATTCTGGAATCATGCCTATGTTCAAACCATCAATGGAGTGCCTACCCTGTCTTCCAAAATCGATGGTACTACCATCAATATCACCGAGGAGTCCATCAGACATCATCTGCATCTTCAAGATGCCACAGGTATAAAAGACCTATCTCTTACTGCTTTACACTTTGGTCTTCAAAATATCGGATATAGGGGCCCTGCTGATTCTTTTACTTTCTTGAAAGCACACTTTTCTCCTAAATGGAAATACCTTGTGCATATTATTCAGCAATGTTTAAGGCCCACAAGAACTGGTTGGTCCGAATTTTCTTCAAATATTGCCACTGCCTTAGTGTGCTTTTCTACTGGCCAACAGTTCAATTTTTCAAATATGATCTTTCAAGGAATGTTAAGGCATCATTCCTTGAAGCATGGGAAATTTTTGATGTATCCTCGATTTTTGGCAAAAATAATTGCACACACCTGCACTACTTCAAATTTACATAAGAGGATATATGTTTCCCATAGGCACTCACTATCTTCAATCAAAAGGCTGATAAAGCCAAGTGCCAATTTTGTTAGTATTGATGCTCCATTGCCCTCTGCAATGATGAACATCATTACAAGAAACAGAGGAGAGGGGCCTGAGCAGACACAGCCCAACATTACTGCTTCAACCCCAGGACCCCAACCCACTCCTCATGATACAGATATTCCCTCTGATCCTTTTGTACAGCCCAATCGCCCACTACAATACTTATATAAAAGGAAAAGGGGACGAGGAGCTCCTTCCTCCTCCTCCCTTAGACAAGAGCCATATATCCCTGTGCAGGAGAATCCTTCTGCACAGAATATCCAAAGGGAACCAATTGAGGACACTCCCAACCTCAATCAGGAGGTGAACATCTCTTCTGAGACTGTTCATATGGGTTTTGTGGCTGGCACTACTGATGTCTCTGCACAAGAGGCACAGGACAGGGCCAACATCTCTAAGACCACACCCATGGCAACAGCAAGTGTGCAAACACGAGCTGGAAGTCCCCAGTACCAAGAAAAGAGGGGCCCAGAGGTTTCTACTTCTGGTGTTAATGTCAGTGATAGACCACAAACACCCCTGGTGTTATCTGATCTTGAGACTAGCCTGCAACTGATGCTGTTAACGGATCCAAAGCTGAAACCTGTTGTAACAATGTTGGAATACCAAATGTCCATCATTGCTGCACAGGGGGCACAAATTCATGCACTCAAACAGGCAGAAGCTGCTCACAATCAGAAACTGGCTAATCTACACAAAGGGTTTACTCTTTGTGGAAATAAGCTCATCAAACTAGAGCAGTTGATTCAAACCCATGTAGCAAAGGTTGTAGGTCCTTCTGACCAAACCAATGCTTCCAAAAAGGGGGAGAATCAGGAAGTTCCTCAACCAGTCCAAGCAGCTCCAACTCCAACAGTCCAAGCAGCATCAACAGCTCCATCTTCTAGGCTAGCAGTCCCAACAGCTTCTCAAGCTGTTAGCCTAGAAACTCAAGCTGCTTCTACAAGAGCAACTGGAGTTGTTATAAGAGAAGGTATTCAAGCTCCATCCAGTTCAGCCCAAGCTACATCTTCTGCTACAAAAGATAAGGGCAAGGGTATTCTCATTGAGTCTCCAAAGCACAAATTTTCTTCCAGAGAAGCCCAGATTGCCTTTGATGCTGAGATTGCCAGAAAATTAGCAGAAGAACAGGATCAGGCCTTAGACCAGCAAACCCATGCCCCAATGCAAGATGATGAAACCTTAGGAGATTACTTAAGAGGGTTTGTGGTAAAGCAAGGTGAAAGGAAGAGGAGGATGCCAACTGGGCATACCAAGGCTGAGGAGAGAAGATTCTTGATAAATTTTGCAGTTGCAGCAGACATTCCAAAGAAAATTGCTCAGTCCATGAGTACTGAGAGGCTGCAGGCAATAAATGATAAAGAAATGGAGAAAAGAAAGAAAACAAGAGTCTCTTCAGAAGTTCAGCCAGTACCAACAGTTCAACCGTCCCAATCAGTCCAACCATCAACCAAACCAATCCAATCTGAAGCTGCCAGTGCACCTGCTCCTACTGATCAACCTACTGTGTCTGTTCCATCATCTGTTAAGAGGGTGATCTTTCAGCACCATTTGCAAAAAGCTATGGAGATAGAAAAGTTGCTTGATCAACATGACTTTACAAAGCCAGAAATCAACTACTGGTTTGCTAAGTCATTGGATGAAAGGAATTTAAGGGTCAAGTTGTGATAAGGAGAGAATCTGGACCAGAAGAGGAGTTTGATTCATTCTGGCAGATGGTTCATAAGCTGACCAGGGATGAACTAATAAAGATGTACCACATAGGGTCTGTTTCTCAAGCTAGATCTGATCTTCCACAAGTAAAACAACTCATCAGAGATCTAAGTTCAGTTGCTGATGCTGAATTTGCAAGAAAAGAAGTGGAAGATGCTGAGAAGAAAGGGAAGCAGATCAAGGAAGTACATATTTTTGTCAAATCCAGAACCTACAGAATTCAATTCAAAGATGGATTTGGTATTTTCTTCAATCTCGAGTTTTACAATTTTCCAAAAGATATGCTACTCCAATTAAAATCAGTTAGGATATCTTGTGATAAAGATGAGATGAAGAGAGAATTTTTGAAGGCTATAGATCAGAAGCTTGCACAGTTGTAAGTTTTTGAAAGCCTTGGTTTGTAAATAACAGTTTACTTTTTCATTTCCTTATTTGTATAGAACTTAAAGTCTTGTATAAAGAATTTAAGTTAGGGAGAGATTGTTGGGAAATAGTTTAAGTATACTCAAGCTGTTAGTTTAGACTTCTCAGACTTTTAGTAGATTTTTCATGTAAGTACAAAGTTCATGCTGCTAGTTGAAGAAACTCGAGCTGCCAGTGTAAAAGTTCAAGCTGCCAGAGCAAAACAACTCAAGCTGCTCAGTTCATGCTGTCAAGTCATTCAAGCTGCTCAACAGTTTCATAAACAGAATGTGCTGATTTTCAGGGAAGATATCTACACGAAGATTCCAGCATATCTACTATCAGAGAAGTCATAGTCCTTCAAGGAAACACGTCTATAAAGCAATATAAATACATAGAATAGGTCTTTCTATTGTATAAGAGTTTTCTGCATATTTTGAGTCTGTAATTGCTTTATTGATAGAGTTTTCATAAGCCTCTAAGGTTGTAAAACCCTAAGAACAGTTTGTGTTCTTCGTCTAATCAAAACAGATTAGAGGTGATTGTAATCATTGAATTCAGCAATACAAACAGTCTTGATTACTTCTTATGTTTTATGCTATTATTGATTCTGAAAGTTTTTGTCAAAATAATTAAGTGTTATTCCGCAAACTTCTTAATTAAACTTTGATTCAAAGCAAGATTATTGATTTATACTCTGATAAATTCAAATCAGTTAATCTTGGTTATTCATAATTTTCATAAGTTTAGTTCCTGACAATACTCCATGACACCAGGGGAATTAAACGTATTTACTTCTGAACCTGTTGCAACAACCAAATAGTCATAGTCCAAAGAGAACTCTTTCTTTCCCACTAGGCTTGCTTCAATCGAGGAGCGACAAAAGACTTTCTTGTTTGCTACATCGATCTTGGTGCATTCTGCTTCCCAAAACTGAATTTTTTAATTTTTCTATCAACAAGAATTACAAAGAGTTTTCATTCAGAATACGAAGGCAAAACCACTTGAATTACACTCTGGAGTGAGATCCATCCCAAGGAACCCCCTATGGATTTCTACTTTAAGAACCATTATACCTTTTTAATAATGTTACGAATTGGCTACACGATGCTCCGTGCCTCAACTGTTCCACATGTAACACTAGGTAACAAAGGGGTGAAAGCAAAATAGTTTCAAGGAGAAACCACTTGAACATCATAGGAAGAAACATCCAAGTCCTTGAGGAAACTTGTACTTGCCCATCCTGTTCCAAGGACAACCACCTTTTTCTTAGTTGCTAATTGTTCGAGTTCCGTGTGGTTTGCAGAAATGCTTGATTGAGATTCTGAGTAAGCAACAAGGCCCCCACCACTGAAGACATCAACATAGAAAGAGAATCAAACGAATGGAGGAAAACTCAAAAAATACAAGACATGAAAACAACTATTTTGGTAATAGCATCTTCTAGAAGCTAACATGTGGTAATAGCATCTTCCGGAAGCTATTTTGGTAATAGCATCATAATTTCATATAAAGGTCAATTTATCATACAAAATACAATAAACCCAAAATACCCTAATTTACTCTGCTGTCCAGGAACGAGAATGCAAGTCCTATCGATTGGTTGTGGTCGATATGCAATAATCAGGTAGAATCAAAGGCTATTTAAGAATCAAAACAATACCCTTAAGAAACAAGAATTATGTGTTATTTGATCAAGCCATGTGAAGAGAAAGAATCAGAACCATGAATGACATGAAATCAAGAAACTCGTAATAATATGGCTGAAATCGAACCATACCTTTGTGAGCGGCTGTAGGTCCCGAGAGGTTCCCAAAGAATATAGCTTTAAGCTGTAGAGGGGGGGTGAATACATCTATTTAAAAACTACACATTGTTTTCTCAATGTTTGTATATTATCAACAATTTGTTAATTACAAACAAGCTTGAATGCGGAATAGTTCAAGCTGAGATGACAGATACAACAGTATGTTTACTAGTCTAAGACAAACTCAAACTAGAATACAATGAATACACTCACAAAGAAGCACTCACTGTGTTTACAAGACTTAAGGGAACAGCCTATGTAAAACAGTTTAGACACACAGATACTGATTTACACAGAAGGCTTGCATGCATGAAAATCACACTTGCACGTTCACTCTTAGTTTCAGCACTTAGCTTTTTTCGCACTTCTTTCTGTGCTTAGAAGCTTCCTTTTATACTCACTCAGAGGATCTAAGAGAAACATCTTCATTGGACGGAATGAAAAAGGAGAAGTCTTGTTGAAAAGACAACATAACCTTTTCTGCACTTTTCTGAAAAGCAGACTTGACTTCATATGTGCAGAACTTTTGTCTTTTTACTTTGTCTACTGTTGCATTGCCTTTAACTAATTTAGGAATGTCAACTTTGCGTCTTTCTTCCTTGTAAAGGCCTATTTTGATATAAGAAAAAGGTTTGTCACCCTTTTTCAAATAACCTTTTGTCTTCACGTTACAGAACAGCTTGGGCAGACTGAGCAGTTCTGTTTTCCACTTTGTCTTCGACTTTGTAAACTGATCTAGCAGTCAAAAACAATACATGATGACTTGGAAACGTATTCCATAAAGTGTTTAGCCTGTTCACAAAGAACAGGTTCTGTTCACAAAGAACAAAACACTTTAAAAGTGCCCAAGCTGCTCACCAGTGTAGAGCAGCGTAGACAGTTTATGTCCAGCCTGTTCAGCAGACAGAGCAGCTTGGACAAACTGTCTTAGTTGCAACACATGCGACACATAGAACAGCTTTAGACTAATATTGCAAATCATCTTTAGGCTTTAATAAGGCATATAACAGGCCTTAAATATAACCTTCAAATGCATCAACAGGTTTGATTATAAATCTCCCCCTCAGATGTAGAACAGGTTTGACTGAGGCCTTTTTGTGCCTAACAATCTCCTCCTATTTGCAATAACCAGTCTAAGCTGGTCTTATCAAAAATCACTATATATTATTACAGTACATTTGCTGAAATAATATTACAACATTACAGTAAAGTAAAAGATCAGTTTTTATATACACTGATTCTTGATTACATACAACAACACATGTTTTTACAAGAGTGCAACTAATGCACTAATATATTTTACAACTAATGTAAAAGAGAATTACAACATATGTAACATAGAGTACAACTAATGTACATTGGACTGTTTTTGTTGGGAGCAGAAAACGGTAAGCCTGTCCAACTGATGGACAGCTTCCATTCTTCACCTACCCAGATGGTAGATGGACTTTACTCCATTGGAGGGGGATCCTGGAACATCTTTTCCAGTTCTTCTCTTGTATCCTCAAGTTCCTCAACTTCACTTCTGATGACCATGAACTTGGGATCATTGAGCTCTCCTCTTTCATAGAAGCCTCTGAGCTGATCCCAGACGGCTGCTCTCCATTTGCTAGACTGCCTAAATGAAACTACAAGTCTGAAGGCGGCAAGTTGTCTCAGATCAACTTTGTACAGCTCTGAGGCTCTTTAGAAGCACTTCTTCTGAGTTAGGGGATCTACAAAAAATGCCCCCAGCTCAGGTTCTTCAATAATTTTGCCATCCTCAAACTCTATTCCACTTGGCAGGCTATGATCAACTCCCTTCATTTCAATGGCATAGTCGCCCTGTTCGATCAGTGTAAGGAGTAGCTCCATCTCTGTGTCCTTCTTTGTTCTCCTGGCCTTTATTTTTTGATGTGTCACAAAGACACCTTCACTAATTTCCTTAGATATCAGGCCAAGATCCTTTACTCTTTCCATCAACTTCTTGACATATGCCCTGATCTGTTTAGCAGTTGCAGACTTTGATTCACTCAGGGCAACTGCCAGCTCAATCCACTCCCTGTATCCCATCTGAGCTACATCAGTGTGGTCATAAGTTTCCAATTCTGGGCCTGTTGCACCCATCCTTGTTATTTTAAGCTTCCACTGACTGCCTTTCCTTGATACAGGGACAACTTTGACAATTGCTTCCTTGGCTAGCCTTCTTTCAGCAACATCTTGAAACTTTTTCCTAGCCAAGTTGTCAAAGTGGTATTGAGCTCTTGCATGGGGTACTGTTGATTTGGTCACAGAGACCTGAGTACCTTTTTCTACTTCCTTCTCTTTCTCCCCTGCTGATTGTCTGGCAGCTTCCATAATTTTCTTTTGCACCTCCAAGGTAGACATTTTAATTTTCTTTGCTTCTTGGAGAGCAAATGATTTAGCAGCTTTAGCAGATTCTTCTTCTTTTCTTAATTCCTCCAGAGCTTGAAGCTGTTCTTCTCTAAACTCAAAGTACTTGTGCATAGGAAGACCCATCTCTTTAGCCCTGGCCTTGTGAAATTGAATTTCTGCCTGCTTCTGCTGCATGGGATCATCAGCTACCTTTTCTTTTCCTTTAGCTGCTGCTGTAGTGACAGCAGCCTCAGGGATTTCCTCTTCTTCTTCTTCAGATAGAATTAAGTGCCTCCTTTTACTGCTCTGCCTGTCCTCAGGCATGACTTCCTCCCCCTTAGACTGAGCAGGGTTTGGAGAGACAGCCTGGGTAGGCATTGCAGCTTGAGAGACACCTTCAGCTGCACCTGTTTCAAAGACATCTGCTGGCTGACCAGTGTGAGTTGCAGACACTGGTATCTCCTTAGGAGAAGAAGTTTTCTCCCCCTTAGACTTAGTCTTCGAGGCAGATGACTTCTCCCCCTTTGAAGGAGATGAAACAGCGACTTCAACACCTGGTCTGCCTGAAGACACAAAGTCAGCAGGCTTGCCAGCAGGTTTAGTAGAAGGTTTAGGACGAACAAGGCTAGTCACTAAGTAAGCCAAGTTATCCTTCACCTCAGTAAGCTGGGAAAGACAGGTCTGAAGAGAAGTGGAGTGGGAATCAGCAAGGGATGTGATCTTAACAATGTTTTCCCTGTCATACGCCGTGAACAGCAGAGTTTGCAGCTGTGCAAGATGAAGTTCTAGAGAATTTTGCACATCAGCAAGATCTGATGACACAGAGTTTGACAGGGAGCCAATTAGAGTTTGTAAGCTAGCCAGAGTGGCTGGAAGGGTAGAGTTGCAAGAAGTGAGAAGTGATGACAGCTGTTGGGAAATAGCTGTCATTGAGGACACAGAATCCTGCTGAATTGAAAGAATAGAGGAAAGGGAGGTGGACACAGTTTGCAGCTGAGCAGTGAGTGCTAACAGCTGTGGAGATTGATCACGCTGTGGAGTGGTAGGGAAAGAGGCCTTGAACGAATCAAAGAACCCCTGAAGTTGTGCAGACACAGAGTCTGATATGATGGAGGGTAGAGAGTGCATGGAGTTTTCCAAAGAACCAACTTTGTTGGTCAGCAAAGAAAGCTGATCCTTCAAAGGCAGATCTTTGAGAGATGGAGGTGTATGGGTAGAATGTTTTGAGTGGGTAGATGGAGAAGAGGATATGCATTTCAACATCAGCAGTGGTGAAACCTGCTGATGGAATTTGCATGGAGGGAGCAGCCTCACCGGAGGGATGCTGTGATCCCTGAGGTTCATCAGCTTGGGATGTTGGTCCCTCAGCAGCTGTTTGGTGCAAAACAGCTGGATCATGGGGAGCAGAAGTTTGAGGCTGAGCTGCTGATTGGTCTATATCAGCAGCGTGGACACCTCGTGCAGACTCAGGGTGTGAGGAGATATGAGTGGGGGACAGTGTGGACACAGTATGGAGTGGAGAGGACTCCTGTCTTTCAATATCCTCAGCCTGTTGGGAGGCTGGGATAGTTGATGTGGGTATCTCCGTTTGTACAACTGGTTCCTGTTGGGAGGAACCAGAGGGTCTAGGCTGACTCTGGGTAGACTCAGATTGGAGTGAAGCAGGCTCCAAATGAGCTGAACCTGCTCCCAAAATAGGAGAGGCAGCTGGGGTTGCTTCTTTTTCAACTGAACCCTGTTGAGAGGGAACAGAGGAGGTGGTTTTGTGGACTGATTTCTATTAGGAAATTGATTTTCTGTGATAGAGAATGGATGGAGTGGGTGATTGTGGAGAGGGGAGAGGATCTGTTTGGACAGGGTGTGAGACTGGGTCAGGAACAGTGGGGCTGGCCTGTTCCATAGTCTCTTGTGCCACAGAGGCACCAGCCACAAAGGCTTCAGGCTCAACAAATGAACCAGGGTGAGGAGTCTGCTCCTCCTCAGCCACAGAGGCTAAAGGAACAGACTCAGACTGAGTTGTTTTGGCCTTCTTTTTCACAGGCCCAGCTTCAGTTGCCAGGGTCCTTTTAACAAGCTTGGACCTGGCTTTGGATTTTGTTACGGGAGCAGCAGCTTCTGGATCCACCCTCACATCAGAGGGTCCTTCCACCAAACCTAACAGCCTCCTCATTGGTGTGGATAGAGGAGGCTCATTTTGCAGTACAGGAGTATGAAAAATTCTATTCCCTATGACAGGGAATGCAGCAGATTTAAGTAGGGGCTGAGAGTTGTAAAGTTGCTCACCACAAACATGGCTGAAAATGAGACTCAGAAACCTGGGATAACGGACAGCAGCTGGTCTTGGCTCTTGCTGCACCAGGTTTCTCATGTTCGAAAAGATCCACTTAGCCATGTCAAGAGTAGTCCCATCCACTAGCTGTAGGACTATTGGAACTTCATCTCTACTGAGTTGGTTGAAGGAACCAACCTTGCTGCTGAAACACATCACCACAGAGGCGAATAAGAAGCTGTAAGTGGGTGACAACTCCTTCCTGTACAATGTTGCACCTATTTTGGGTTCTGCTACACCACAGAAGCGTAGCAGATTTCCCATTTGCTCGTTCTCAGGCTGGGGCAGATCATAAGACTCAGCAACAGGCAGATGAAGGGCCTCCCTCAGAAGATCAACTGTTATCTCAATGGACTGAGTTCCATTAAGAATAGTTCCTTTGATGACCTTAGTGTCGGGATTGTAGGAGCATGTGTACCAGAATTCATACACCATCTCCTGGTACAGGACACCAGGAGAGGCAGTCATGGCGTAGTTCAACGGATGAACTTTCAGAAACTCCACCATTTGGTCATAGCCCTTTCCCACATAGTTTTTGGGGATTGTGAGGTTGGCAATGTAGTTGGTGGGCTTAATGGTCAGCATTGTGGTGATTGATGAGTGTTTGACAACATCCTCACCAACAAATACTGGGAGAAAGGGATTAGGTCTGTGAGCCATTTGGGAAATTTTTGAGGTTGAGGAAGCAAAGGACACTTAGTCGATTTTAGGGTTCTTGAGAATTTCTGGAAGTGATGAGGAGGACGAAGATGAAACTGTATTTAGGTATTTATAGGATTTGAATGTGAGTGTGTATGAGAGAGAAGATTTTGGGCGGTTTGATTTGAAAAAGTCGTTAACGGAAAACGGAACGGTTGTCCATGTCAGACCGTTTGTCAGACCACTCGATTTCTTTTTAATCACTTACACACGTAATCCACATTATCCGCAGTAATTAAGTTAAATAAAACATTAATTAAGTAACTTAATTGTGAAGAAAGGTAATTAAAATATTTGGTCTAAGCTGTTGGTCAACCTTGTGATGAGCAGAGTCAACACATGTTATTCACTCTTCAAGCTGTTCTCCCTTCAAACTGTGCCTTCAGCCTGTTCTCAGTTGTGAGAACAGGTTGGGTTCAATATTTGAACAGGTTACAAGACAAAGGCTTGTGAGGCAGTGTGAAGGAATGAACAGGTTGAGGATTGAACCATCAGAGCAGGCTGGACTTACAACCTGTTTGTTGTTCAGCCTGTTCTGTGCTCAAGCTGTTCAAGTTTTTCAGAAAAATGACTAAGTATAGAACATGCATAGCCTGTTCTGTCTAAGCTGTTCTGAGAGACTTGAGCAGTGTGAGACATATAACTTCATAGACCTGAGAGAACACTTAGTCACTCTTATTTAACATGCCCAGCTTGCTGACAATGTAATTAAACCTTGTTTCATCCAGAGGTTTGGTGAAAATGTCTGCAAGCTGTTCATTTGTGGAAATAAAACTTACCTCCACAATACCTTTCTGAATGTGATCCCTGATGAAGTGATGTCTGACTTCAATATGCGTTGTTCTTGAATGAAATACTGGATTGTTGGAGATGGCTATGGCACTTGTGTTATCACACAGAATAGGAGTTTTCCTTACACAAGGCCATAGTCTTCAAGCTGATGCTGCATCCACAGAATCTGCCCACAGCAGCTTCCAGCAGCAATGTACTCAGCTTCAGCAGTAGAAGTGGACACTGAGTTCTGCTTCTTGCTACTCCAACTGATCAACTTTCCACCAAGGAGTTGACATCCACCTGTTGTGCTTTTCCTATCTAACCTGCAGCCTGCAAAATCAGAATCTGAATAGCCTGTTAGTTCAAGGCTTGAGTCTTTGGGATACCAAAGACCTAAACCTGGTGTACCCTTCAGGTATCTGAAGATTCTTTTAACAGCAGCTAGATGAGATTCCTTTGGATCAGCTTGGAACCTAGCACACAGACAGGTGGCAAACATAATATCAGGTCTACTAGCAGTTAAGTATAGCAAGCTCCCAATCATGCCTCTGTAAGCTGTTACTGAAACAGCTTTGCCACTGGCATCAGCATCCAATTTTACATTTGTTGCCATTGGGGTTTTAATAGGAGAACTTTGATCAAATTTGAACTTTTTCAATAGATCTAAAGTGTACTTTCTTTGATTTATAAAAATTCCAGTTGAGGTTTGTTTAACCTGTAATCCTAAAAAGAAAGTTAGTTCTCCCATCATACTCATTTCATACTTAGATTTCATGAGTAGTGAAAAATTCTTGCATAACTGCTCATTAGTAGAACCAAATATTATGTCATCCACATAAATTTGAACAAGCATAATGTCAGATTTCACTTTCTTTATGAACAGTGTAGTATCCACTTTACCTCTGGAATACCCATTGCTCATAAGGAACTCAGTAAGAGTGTCATACCAGGCTCTAGGGGCTTGTTTGAGACCATAGAGAGCTTTGTCCAACTTATAGACAAAACCTGGATGTTGTTCATTTTCAAACCTGGAGGCTGCTTGACATAAACTTCTTCTTGCAGCTTCCCATTCAAAAATGCACTCTTCACATCCATTTGAAATACCTTAATGCTCTTATGAGCAGCGTAGGCTAGATACAAACGAATTGCTTCTACCTTGCCACAGGAGCAAATGTTTCATCATAGTCAATTCTTCCTCCTGTCTGTAGCCCTGAGCAACCAGTCTTGCCTTATTTCTAATGACATGACCTTGCTCATCCATTTTATTCCGGAAGACCCATTTAGTGCCAATTAAAGTTTTACCTTTAGGAGCAGGGACCGGCTTCCATACATTGTTTCTCTCAAACTGATTGAGCTCTTCTTGCATGGCAGTAATCCAGTTGGCATCTTTTAATGCTTCATCAACCTTCTTTGGCTCCATCAGTGAAACAAAACTAGAGAACATACAAAAGTTCCCTAAGCTGTCCCACCGTGTTTGTATCCCTTTGTTGATGTCACCAATTATTTGATCATTGGGGTGACACCTGATCCACTTAGGATCATTTTTCAATGATGATTCACCTGAGTTGTTAACATCTTCAGCAGGTCCTGTTGAACAGCTCTCAAGATTTTCAGACACACTGTTGTCTTGAGCCTGTTCACTTGTTGAACATGTCTGACCACTGTTGAACATATCAGCAGAGGAACTGGGAAAATCAGCATTGATAGGTTCTGGACATGCAGTTGTAATTAAGTCAGTACATTTATTCACACAGGGTGTATTGACATAATCATCATCATGTCCATCATGATTAACAGGTTCCACACTGGGTGTAGTGGAAGCTTTTGAGCCCTCTTCATTGTTTGAATGCATCAGATCATCAAAGTTAAATTCTCCTGAAGCTGATTCAGGAACAGCTTTGGTGGAGGCATTCTTGGACTCTTCAAAGGTGACATTGATAGATTCATCTATCACCTTTCTTTTGTTGTTGTATACTCTGTAGGCTTTGGAGATAGCAGAGTAGCCAACAAACACACCTTCATCAGCTTTAGGTTCAAACTTTGACAGCTGGTCCCTTTGATTCAGAATGAAACAGGGACATCCAAACACATGGAAATAACTGACATTTGGCTTCCTCCCTTTGAGCAGCTCATAGGGAGTCTTGTTGAATCTTTTCACCACTAAGGATCTGTTTTGGGTGAAGCAGGCAGTGTTAACAGCTTCAGCCCAAAATGATGAAGGTAAACCTGATGCACACAGCATGGTTCTGGCAGCTTCAATGAGAGTTCGGTTTCTCCTTTCAGCAACTCCATTTTGTTGAGGAGTTCTTACAGCTGAAAAGTTTTGAGTGATTCCTTTCTCTTCACAGAAGTCTTCAAGAGTACTGTTTCTGAACTCAGTACCATGATCACTTCTAAGCTGCTTTACTTGGGCAGAGTTCAGCATTTCCATCTTTTTGACAAATCCAATAATCTCTCTAGCAGCCTCTCCTTTGCTCTTTAGAAAGATCACCCATGTGTACCTGGAGAACTCATCAACCATTACAAGAGTGTATCTTCTTCCTCCTAGACTTGGGACATTAACAGGTCCAAACAAGTCCATATGGATTAAGAAGAGTGGAGTATCAATAGAGAAATTATGTTTGGATTTAAAAGATGTTTTTCTCTGCTTGCCTTTCTCACAAGCTGTGCATAATCTATCCTTAGCAAAAGTCATAGAAGGTAAACCTGTCACCAACTCTTTCTTACAGAGTTTGTTGATGTTCTTGAAGTTCAGATGTGACAGTCTTCTGTGCCATAGCCAGTTTAGATCAGCATTTGTTCTTGTGAGAAAACAGGTTTCAGTTGTGGGGTCAGCAGAATGCATATCCACAACATATACACCTTTCTTTCGTTGAGCACATAGCACAACTTTGCCTTGGGAATCCAATATGTAACCCAGGTGCTCATCAAAGTTAACCTTGTAGCCAGCATCACACAGTTGGCTTATGCTAACAAGGTTATGTTTTAGCCCAACCACATAGGCTACTCTTTTGAACACTGCAGCACCAGCTTTAAGAGTTCCATATCCCTCAGTGGATCCCTGTACATTGTCACCAAAGGTGACTTTTGGCCCTTTTTCAGGCCTGAGTTCACTCAGCAATTCTTTACAACCTGTCATGTGCCCTGAGCAGCCACTGTCCAAGTACCAAACCTGGGAAGGTTGTTTTTCCTGCAGAGTGATAAGAGAATTATTAGTCATTTTTAGGGGAACTCATCACAGAGATGAGTTCTCCTACTTCATCAACATTTGTTGATGGACTTGAAATATCCACACTAATATTCCCTATTTGAATGGTATCAGCTTGAATACCACTTTCAGTGACTGTGACATTTCCAACACTGCTTGTAACAGCTGTGGTGGAAACAGCAGAGTCAACAGGCCTCATGTCCTCAGATTCAGGACAATCCTTGGCCAGATGTGTCTTCTTCCCACATTTGTAACATTTTCTCTTTTTAGGGTTTTTGGAAGAAGATCTTTCAGAAACACATTCTGAGTTATTTTTGTTGATTCTTTCAGCAGTTTTAGCAGTTTTATTACTTTTTGTTGAATCAACAGCTTGAGTGGATAGTTCAATAGCCACAGCTTTGGCTGCCTCTTCTTTCCTCTTTTTAGGAGGACAGATGTCAAAGACAGGGAGCTTGATTGGCTTTTGAGCTTCCACAGGTTTGGGAAACTTATTCCCAATTATCTCAGTTTGAGCAATGGCTTTCCCTTTGCCCCTACTGAATTGTGATTTATGCTGCCTATCAGCATATTCACTGTGTCTGGTTTTGAAAAGCTTATTCTTATTTAAAACCAGTTTACCACTATGATTTGAAAGCTTATTTGAAATCACAGCAGTTTTGTTTTCAACATGAGACTTACCCTTGTTGAAAACAGGCTGCTTACTTTTTGAAAACTTGTTTTCAAAGTGTTTAGCATCAAAAGGATTAACATGCTTTTTACCATCAGCTTTGGACTCAGAACCTGTTTTGTCAACAGGTTTAGTATCCACAACTTCAGTTTGAACATTTTTTCCTTTCTTTTGCTTGTGTGAACCAGCAGAGCACTTAGCAGGCTGACTTGATGGAGAACAAATTCCAACATCAGCTTTTGAACTAAATTCACATAAGCTGTCAGTGTTTTGAGGCCTGACAAACCTATTTGTTGAGATTAGTTTACCATTCACATTTTGAATGAATGTGTTTGGAAGTTCACCAAGAGTGGATAAATCTTCTTTCAGATTATTGATCTCAACAATGGAAGCTGCTGTGTCAAGATCCCCTCCAAGATAGGCTTGGATTTGTGCAGGAATCTGTTGACTTATACAATGGCTGACTTTTTGTGCAGATTGGCACCAAGAGTCAACTATCTTTTGAAGCTTAGCATGCTTTATATCTGTTTCTCTCTTTTCTTCCAGTAAAATAGAGTTGATGTGTTTTAATTCATCAAGCTCAGTTTCCAACTTATGGAAACTGTCCAGTTTACTAGATTTAGTTTTAAGATCAGTTTTAAGCTTAGAGATTTCAGATAGTAAAGCATCATGCTTCTCAACAGCAGCTTTTAGATCAACAAGCATATATTCAAACATTTTAAATTTTTCTTCAGAACTGTAAGCCATAAAATTTTGTACCTTATACATCATAGTGGGATTCCAGTTCTCTAAGCTGCTGAAAGCTTCAGCTTCAGCCATATCCTGTTTGAAACTGCTTGTTGATGGGACATCAGTGTTGGCCATCAGACATTGATTGTCTTCTTCATCAGATGATGAATCAGATTCCTCCCAATCACAAGTCTCTGCCATAAGTCCCTTTTGGCGGTTGGAACCCACTGAGTTTTCCAACTTCCTCAGCTTAGCCATGGCCATAAGGTACTTAACCCTATAACCATCATCCTTGTTTGTCTTGTATGCTTTGGATGACTGACCAACAGCTTTTGACACACAGTCAGCAGCTATATGACCAGTTTTGCCAAATTTGAAACACTCAGCCTTGGATTTATCAAATGCCTTCTTTTTGCCAGCACCTGAACTTCCTTGCAGCATGTTTCTTCCAAACCTTTTCTTGTTGAACCTTTTGACAAGCATAGCTATCATTTGCTCATCATCTTGTTCAGCAAGATCTGCAGTATCTTCTTCATCTGACACCTCCTCCTTGTCATCATCCTGTTGATCAGGTTGAGTGAACACATCATTCACCTGATTTACAGGCTGTCTCACATTAGCCACAAAGGCTGCACCTCTTTTTGACATTTCCAAGGCATTTCACTTTTGTTGCCTTGACTGTTCATCATTCAGTAAGGATCCATACAGATTGACCAGATCCATACTTCTGATAGTACCTGAGTTCCTTAGAATTGTTGAGAAGTAGTTCCACTCTTCAGGTAGAATGTCCAGAAATTTATTTACCAGGGTAAGACTATCCTTAGTGATCCCAACAGCCTTGAGATCATTCACTAGGGCAGTAAACCTGGTGTAGGTTTCAGTGAGAGTCTCCTTTGGTTTAGCAAAGAAGAGTTCATACTGTCTAACAAGATTGTTGATCCTGTTGTCCAGTGTGATTGTGGGTCCATCATAGACGGTACACAAAGTATCCCACATCTCTTTTGCTGTCTTCATTTTCTCAACCTGTTTGAACACATCATCAGGAAGAGAAATGACCAGGTTGTTCCTGGCCTTTGCATCCAGAGCCACCAGTCTCTTGTCTTCATCAGACCATTGAGCTTTAGCTTTCTCAAAGGTCCTGATTTCAGGAGCAGCTCCTTCAACTGCTGGAGTTATTGTAGTAACAGAGGTTGGCACATAGGGACCCTCCATCACTATCTCTGGTAGTTGCACATCCAGATTCTCTAAATAGAGCATCATTCTGCACTTCCAACTAGAGAAGTTTTGATGATTAAATTTTGGAGGTTTGCCCATAGAGCCATTGTCATAGTAAGAAGAATTTGCAGCACTGTTGTCCATGGAAACTTGGGAGAATGAGAGATCTAGAATGACACACACTCTAACTGCTCTGATACCAGTTGTAGGTCCCGAGAGGTTCCCAAAGAATATAGCTTTAAGCTGTAGAGGGGGGTGAATACAGCTATTTAAAAACTACACATTGTTTTCTCAATGTTTGTATGTATTATCAACAATTTGTTAATTACAAACAAGCTTGAATGCGGAATAGTTCAAGCTGAGATGACAGATACAACAGTATGTTTACTAGTCTAAGACAAACTCAAACTAGAATACAATGAATACACTCACAAAGAAGCACTCACTGTGTTTACAAGACTTAAGGGAACAGCTTATGTAAAACAGCTTAGACACACAGATACTGATTTACATAGAAGGCTTGCATGCATGAAAATCACACTTGCACGTTCACTCTTGATTTCAGCACTTAGCTTTTCTTCGCACTTCTTTCTGTCCTTAGAAGCTTCCTTTTATACTCACTCAGAGGATCTAAGAGAAACATCTTCATTGGACGGAATGAAAAAGGAGAAGTCTTGTTGAAAAGACAACATAACCTTTTCTGCACTTTTCTGAAAAGCAGACTTGACTTCATATGTGCAGAACTTTTGTCTTTTTACTTTGTCTACTGTTGCATTGCCTTTAACTAATTTAGGAATGTCAACTTTGCGTCTTTCTTCCTTGTAAAGGCCTATTTTGATATAAGAAAAAGGTCTGTCACCCTTTTTCAAATAACCTTTTGTCTTCACGTTACAGAACAGCTTGGGCAGACTGAGCAGTTCTGTTTTCCACTTTGTCTTCGACTTTGTAAACTGATCTAGCAGTCAAAAACAATACATGATGACTTGGAAACGTATTCCATAAAGTGTTTAGCCTGTTCACAAAGAACAGGTTCTGTTCACAAAGAACAGAACACTTTAAAAGTGCCCAAGCTGCTCACCAGTGTAGAGCAGCGTAGACAGTTTATGTCCAGCCTGTTCAGTAGACAGAGCAGCTTGGACAAACTGTCTTAGTTGCAACATATGCAACACATAGAACAGCTTATGACTAATATTGCAAATCATTTTCAGGCTTCAATAAGGCATATAACAGGCCTTAAATTCAACCTTCAAATGCATCAACAGGTTTGATTATCAATCTCCCCCTCAGATGTAGAACAGGTTTGACTGAGGCCTTTTTGTGCCTAACACTTCACCTTCAGCCAAAACCCATATACCGACTTCTTCAACAGCGTCTTCGGTCCTCCTCTGCCGCCTCCTCCATTTGAGTGATCGGGTACTATCCTTCCTTATTCTTTACTTTTTTGTCTTTTACTTTATTTCATTTCTATTATGCATTTAATTTCTTTATCGTAATTTTTATTTGTTTTTAGTTCTTAGTCGAGTCCTTTTTAGAGTTTATAATGTTTATATAGTTTGTAATTTCTTCCCCAATCGAGTCTTGTTTGCCGATCAGGCCATGGAACATTATGATAAACAGAAAATACATGTACGAGGTGAATTATCTAGTGTTGACATGATATTTTATAATTAAGAAAAGAGTCGTGCTAATGATTAAAACTTTTGCCATGTAAAATGAATTCAAGTACGTTAAATTTATTTGGGATTAAATATAAGTAATGTGTCAAAAGATCTTGGAAACCCATGCAATAAGGGGGAGAACTTTATCATGTTTTAGCCTAAAAAATGAGTTAGTTGTAGTCTAGATGGTTCGGGAAACTAAGTCCGTAGGGGTACCATTCATGCCTAATCCCCTAAAACCATTTGGTTTGGGAGTGGTTGACCGAAACCTCGTTACATGGACCATCTAGCTAATCTAGTGAAAAGAATATAGATAGAAGCATGGTGTCAAAAACCAAAAAGAAAAACTTGTCGTAAACATGCAAAGAGGAAAAGATGGTCGAAAGACCCACATGTTTTAAGTATCGTAACCTTGAGCTAAAAGGGTATTTTCAAAAGTGAGATACATTATATAAATTCTAAGAGAAGTATATTTTAACTGAAAATGTCTTCACATTACATGTTAAGAATTTTAATGCATTAGTACGAAGGCTAGCTTAATATAAAATTTCTAGGGTCACTGCTTATACATGTTCGTTACATAGTTAGTTCGGATTCCAAAAGCTTGTTCGGGGACGACCAAGAGTTAAGTTGGGGAGATTTGATAAGTCTATAATATTTATGGTTTCAGAGTCATATTATGATCATTTTAAGCACCGATACTTTGTAAAATCCATATTATTACTCCAAGTTTGTGTTTCGGGGCCAAGATATTAAAAAGAAGCAATTCGAGAGAATTCAGAGCAAACCGTGCTGAAGGGGTGCAGGCCTGCGCCACCCTAGGCTCCACAAAGAGTCCCAACTGTCCAGATACGTTCTAGCGCATGCCAGCTAAACCCTAGCCGCATCCGGGCGCAGGAGGAGCGCAGGCCTGCGCCTGGCCTGCGCTAATGCGGTGCAATAACGCGTTTACAGCCTGTGGAACCCTAATCTCGACCTTCCTATAAATACAAGTCGAGGGGCAGCCTTGGAGAGAGACCCGATGTGTGTGAAAGTGTATCGAAGCTTTGCCGGAGTGGATCTACGAGATGAGAACGAAGATGGTGATTTGTAAGCTACCCAATGGCTCAGATCTATGATTCTGACGAGCATATGATGAGCGGCTAATGCCATTAGCCATTTGCAGAGGATCTACGACTAAGTCTACTCTACTTTAATTTCTCGTGCTTTGATGTAATTTGTATTAAATGAGTTTATTATGTGTATGCAAATAATAAGCATTCGGCTATGATTATGATTGTATGTTTGATTGGTAAAAGCAAGATAGTTTATCGTAGTACTATTATTTGTGCCGATTCCATAAGCTTAGGGAATAACACAAGTATTAATATTGCATACGCTATGCCGAGAGTTATTGGTTAAAACATGTTTGATTAATCTAGTCACGCAATTGGTTATGTCTATGTGATCGTTTCATGAAATTATAGTGATTAATACTTATGTCGTGGTTATCCCGTGAATGGTTATTCGTCTCTTGATTGTTTATCTTCTACGCTAGTTATTTTGCCACTAATTTTAGTTACAAGCGATAGCAGTTCATTACTCTAAACAAATCATTCCAATCCACAATTTCACAATTTAAATGCTTTCAATAAACTTATAAGGCTAACAACCTAATCCTAATTACGACCACATTTCCTGTGGATTCGACCCTTACTTCTCTAGCTAAATAGTGGATTTAAGGACTAAATCTGCGGGTCACAATGACTGCGCGTCAGTAAGTTCTCCATTTTTGAATATCATTTCTGTGTTTCCGAGTGCTTTCGTTAATTCAATGATGCACACTCGGAGGGGGAGAAAAGTTTCACTAAATGTGTGCTATTAATTTTAACTTTTGTGTAAATTTTTTGTGTGTTTTACTTAATTAAGTTTTTCAATTTTTTGTTAATTTTTTTATTGCTTAATTAATTTTATTTAAGTTATGTTTTAAAAAGAAAACCCAAAAAGATTTTCTATTTTAATTATTTATTTCTTTCCTTTCCATTTTATTTTTCTGCGAAGTTTTTTATAAGAAGATGGGTCGGGTTCCCCTTGATGGGTTGGGGGGAACCGGTTTTTCAAAGCTATAAAAGGGACATCCCCCCTCAACTAAATTTTCTTTCCAAACTATTATTTTTCTTCACAACAACCCCCCCCCCCCCCAAACTCTAAAAGCATTCTTGAAGAATCCATTGTTCCATCATAATTTCTCGCACATTCGAAGTTTTAAAGCAATTTCATGTCAATAAATTGAGTTCTAATTAAGTTTTATACTAGAATATGTATTTACATTTGAGTTTTAATGCTTTAAGTTGGCTTTGGGAAAACTGTTAAAGTCTGAAAATGGTGTTTTCTTCATCAAGAAGAAACCCGAGGTTTTTCAAAATTCCACTTTTTGATCCAAAATCACAAATTTCAAAGATGTTTGTGAGTTTGTGTCAAAATGCAGAAATGTACTATGTGTTGGACTCTTTACCCGAGAGTTACAACTCTCAAGTAAAGAGGGAGTTTCTTCTAAGGGGCTTCAAGTTTCTAAGTGTAAAAGGCCATCTAGTTATAGTCGAGGGTTACAACTCTCGAGTACAACTAGCACATTCCTTGGGCTAGAAATTTTTCTAAGTATTACTTTCGACCAAAGCATTATCCGAGATTTATAACTCTCGGAAAACACTTTACTCGCAAGTTGGGCCAAACTTTTTCAAATCTTTCTAAGTATAACTCTTGACTATAGTTATACCCGAGAGTTACAACTCTCAGGTAAAACATTAATTGTGAGTTGTTTATATTATGCCCAAAGTTCATTAAAAATTTCTAAGTATCTTTTCGATACAAGGCTTAACTCTCGGGTAAACCTTTACCCGCAAGTATTCAGGGAACATTGACTTCGGACTTTATCCTTTCTAAGGCTGCTCTCGGTTGAAGTTTCATCCGAGAGTTGCAACCCTCGGATGACACTATATCCGAGACTTGGCCCTTCATTTTTTCAAGTGTGAAAACCTAGTGTTGAGCTCAATTCAAAGTTCACTAAATCAAGGATTTTAACTCATATACAAAGGATGTTATACTTGATTTGATCTGAGTTGGGACTGGTCTTGATGAATATGGTTCTACTGATGAATTTTCTCACTAAAAACTTATCAGTAGAAGCCCTTTAACAAATCAGATAAACTCTATCTAACTCCTAATAAATAAAACATCTTTGACTAAGTCAGATCTTACCTCGTTAATACATATTTGTCTTTCATTCCTTTGGCAGGTACAATGGCCTCACAATCACATTCAGCTGAAAATAACCCGCAACCTAGCCCCTATCATTCTCTAATTCCTCATCACTCATCTAATGAGGAACTCACCTCCAGATTTGTAGCCCACCCTCCTAGATCCCCAGAACAAATATTTCCAAAACAATTCTGGTTGGAAATAAAACCAAATAACTTACTTCTAGACCCTGCCTCCCTAAACAAAACCCAAGAGGACCCTGACCTCAGAATATCTAACATGGTTGTCGAGGAAATCCTATTGGGCCACAGAATCGCTTATGCCCTATCAAGTCGCCCCACGCCACGACCACCTCAGGTCTACCTACAACAGTTTTAGAACTCTGTGGTATGTCCCAACAATGAACACATTGCCGGTGACATAGAAGATCATTCTGTTGAAAGAACATTCTAGAAGTTCCGGTGAATCCTATAACAGCCTCGTCCTCAAGACTTTCCTGGCAAAGTAGAGTATGATGATGAGTTATCAAAGGAACAAATTTGCCAAGAAATTTGTTAACTTCGCTATGCCGGACAACTCAACAAAGGTTCTCAATTCTTCAGGCGACCACTATTAGATCCCTGGTACTACATGTACACCATTCTTAATAGATGCCTAACAGTCAAGGCCACAGGAATCGACCAGGTCAGCCTCCTCATACCTCGCATATTCCACAGTGTCGCCTACCACCGCCATCGCAATTACGCTTGGATATTATGGACAAAACTGATAGAAGTGATACAAGCTAAAGGCACACGTCGTGCAAGAAAGTTTGTTCCAGGTCAACGGTTTCTGCAAATTATTATCTCCTACTACATGACCACAATTCCTGAGATCAGAAGAAGGGAACATGAAATGGTAATTAGAGATTTTCAAATCAAGTACTTTCATGATCCAATTACCCACTTAAAATCCCAATCATGCCACTCACTGTAAAACTGCTCGCCTTTGCAAACCCAGACTCTCAAGCCGTTAGGGATTTTAGAGAGAGATTTAGTGCTCCCATGACACAACCAGGACCGGTTGAGCCTGCCCTAGGAGCCCACCCTAAGAGGCTAGGTGAACGGGGAGCTAAGAGAGAGAACAAATTGAGAGAGGTATACACAAGGGTAGAGAGCCTTAGGTTTCACCTGAAGAGAGGGGGAGTGAAAATACACATTCTGCTCCCCTGCCACCACTCAATATCACATCTCCTCCCTCTCACGACAATGATGATATAACCCCTCTGGCTCCTATTGCCCTATGTTCTCTCGTATCTCTGTGAGAAATCATTAGGAGTCGATGGGGAGTTAGGACATTAGCTGAGAGCTCCCAACCCATTATAAGTCAGGCACACACATATACTACCGGCACCCATGTGTTGGGTGAAGGTATTGTAGAAGCCGCCACTAGCCCTGTGGCGCATGCACAAACCATCACCATCTACTCATCAGCTTCTCAACAAGCTGGTGTTTCAATTTTCCACGAGGTAGAACGACATACTCCATCAGCGACTCATTTGGAGTTCGCTGGTATTGAACAAGGTAGACATTTGCCCCTATCACCGAATTCTATTTACGCACAATATTGTCTAGAGCCAATTGCACATGATGAATCTTTGGCTAGGACACTCGAGTCCGTTCGCAACGTCTTTGTGACATTGTTTGAAATACTCAGAGTCGTGCATACTATAAGTATGCCGGTAATGATGATTGCGAGTCTTGTCACAGCTACCTCCTTGCCAACTATGAACACATGCAAAAGAGGGATCTCTTTTAAGACACCTTCCGTGCGAACGGAAAGCCTAGGTAGCACCGCCTCTCACAAGGATTGTGTGTCCAAATCTGAATTTTTCGCTTTCTAAGTTCTCATGTCACAGCACCTTAGTGACATGTAAACATTTATAACATAACATCAGGCCAAAGCCTCAATGTCATCTCTTGAAAATGCCAAACTCACATTTTATTCTACATTGAATGCTTCATCAAATCTTTCCTTAGCAAATGCTTTCATTCTAAAGATCCTCAATAATGAAGCATCTGGCTCTTCTAGCCAAAAGGATCCTCTAGTCCAGTATATGGGTGATCGACTCAAAGTTATCACTGAATCTTGCCACGCCTCCGCCCAAGGAATCAAGATAAAACATGATGACTAGGATGATCCTAATCACCATGAGGGGGATAAACGGGCTAGGGCAACCGGTAAAGCTCTAATTGTGTTTCTTTAGCCAGATACAACCAGTCCAACACCTCAAATACCTAAATTGTCAGCGGCAGATCTCCCTACTGGATCCCTTGAAGAATATGAATCAGTAGCTCTTCTAGCTCTAACAGTATGGGAAGATCCAGATCAACAGCAATAGCATTCGAATCTAAACACGATGATATTCTTGCTGCAGATTTTCCTTTGAGGATTGTTTATCCTAATGAAGTCATTATCTTGGATTCTGATGAGGAGAAACAGGAAGCAATGGAGTTACAAATTAAAGAAGCACTCAAAATTAAATATGCAAGTGAAGAAGGTAATGCACCTACTCTAACTACACCAACTACAACTCAAGCATCACCCAAACCAATCGAACCAACATCCAAAAGTCCAATGCCAATTCCGATAGTACCTGATCAAAACTTTAAACCAGTCGGGTCTTCTCACCAATTCCCTATCTTTTAAGAGAATCTAGTATCCCGACTCCTTCCTCTACTGCCCCTAATGTGCTCAAAGAAATAACAAGGTTGCAAGCGGGAATGTCTGCAGGTGATAGTTCCTCTTAAAGGAGAGAGGAATGACACACCGAAAGGCTGACTACCCAAGCTCTTGATTGGGTAAGGTAGAGGGTTAGGAGTCCGTACATGGAAGAAAAATAATGAATACTGTTAGTCATAGAGATTAAGACCATGAGAGTCGATCTATCCTGGTCACTAGAAGGAATGGTACAGAGGGATAGGTCAGTGTATGTTGCCATGGTCGGCGCACTGCGGAAGAGGAAAGATGAAGTTCGGAACATGTCGCCAATAGTACGGGCAATTCAAATAAAGGTAGACAAGTTCCTGAGCATATTTTATACAATATTCCAAGTTGAACGCGAAGATAATACATGTTCAGAATTCACCAAAGCAGACTTTGCAAATCTATTTCTAAAAGACCTAAAATTCCTCTGCTTGCATCTTTTGCACAAAAAGTACATGAATGTTGTTACGCGCAACGCTCAATGGTCCATTGTTAAATTCCTGCGACGAAACCTCACGGTATCCTTGATATTTGATTTCCAAATGGCATTAGAGGCTCGTCAAAGGAAAGTGAATATGCTTACACCTAATCAAGACACTCCTGGACTTGAACGATTACCGGTCTCTACAGTTACAAATGCACCAATAGTCGGAGTGGTCTACCTGAATTCACAAAGGAAGAAAGCATTTATGCGCAGAGATGAGTTGGAAAAGTACTCAAATGGGATGTAGTAGATGGTGAGAAAGATGTTGATGATCAGATTCGACAATTTGAAAGAAGCACTGAAACAGGGGGAGAGACAATGGGAATTGAAGATTGTGATAAAGCTAGTCAGAGACATTCAACAAGAAGTCATAGACAAGCAGGAACACAAAATGACTATCAGGCGTCTCGACAAGTATTTTGATCGACTAAAGCTAGTTACTAACTTGAAGCCTCAATATGAAAGCTGATCACAAAGGGGGAGAATGTTAGATCTTAAGGTTGTGATAGTTTTGGTGTTAAAAGTGTAACTAGTAAAACATAGTTTTGTGGTGAATGTATAAAAAATTCAAACTTCAATGTAAATTGATCAAAGACCTTAAAAAGGTCAACCCATGGGTCGAATAGTTATAGTTTGAGTCCAAGCCTTTCACTTTTGTCTATACATAGCTTGTTCTTGGTTTAATTCTATGATGCTTGTAAGTTCCATACGAATTGTGTTGTAGACTTTTTGTATTATATTTGATTTCAACTTTGTATAAACATTCATAAAGGTATTCATCTTGTTCATGATGTATGCTTCTTAATGTTAAATGCTTAATCATAACTGGGAATTGCAGGATATAACATAAACAACTCAGAAAACGAATATTTAATACAAAAATGATCATTCATTACATCATGTTCATTGTTTTCAAACTCAAATAGATTCAAATTATCAAAAGAAACAAAAGACTTTGGCATAACAACCTTCTTCACAAAGAAATTTGAGAAATCTTGGATAGTGATTTTTGGTGTCCTTCTCACTTCATCTGTAGGAACAAAATGAGAAGAGTCAGTATGTTGAGAAGATTTAAATGAGAGAAAGTTCCTGGGTGAGTGGGTTTCTTTGAGGACTTTGAATCAATCTTGGTCCATTTGGTAACCTTCTGATCCGAAGAATTCGAGCACACACATTGGAAATTTTTTACAGAAACTTCAATTTTTGTTTTACCTTTATCAGATGATTTATTTTGGACATTTACAGGAGGAGTGACTTTTGAAACATTAAAGCAGGAGATTAACAATTTTAAAACAGTACTAAACCGTTCTTTACAGTGTGTCAACTCTATGATTTCTTCAAATAGATCTTTATCAAGTCTTTCCTTACTCGTAAGATGAGCTTCTTGACTAGTAGAGGCTTTCTCACGAGTTATCCTTAACTCCTCTTCTAGAACATGAATTTTCTTTTGTAGAACAACAGTTGGAATGTAAGGATGATGAATTGGTTTAACAGGTTTAGCTTTCACTTTTGCCGTTGAATAACTTTTAAAAAGCCAATCCTCAAAAGTTGGTACTCTGTAAGGAAAACTATCGTTCAACTTTTCATATTTTTTCTTCATCATTCCTTTTAACCTCCTTATGATCCAAGACATCTTCCAATAATTGATGGAAGAAGGCCTGATACCCACGTCCCATATATCTCCTATCTTATTACATAGGTAAAAAAGATTGGCCCTTTTTCAAAAACTTTGAATTTTTATAACTAATTCTTTCATTGGAATGATAAAACCTAGTTTCCTTGGGTTGATTAAGATGAATAGTTTGATCTGTATGTCCCCGTTTAAGAAATTTATCATCAAGGTCCTTGATACGGGAGTACAAACCTATTCTCTCTCTCAATCATTCTAAACATTCTCTCATTTTCTACATTTTTAACAATTAAAGACTCAAACCGTTTTGTTAAATCAAATAATTATGACTTCAAATAACTCTTTTCCTCAGTGATTGTATGAATACAACTATTAGGGTAAGTGTTCTTATCCTCAGCTATGACTTTTCCAAGTAAGAAGTTTTAACAAGATTATGTTCATTTATCCAGTTTTTCTCAAACGTTTCAGATTGTTCTTTGATAGTTTGCATGTGTTGTTCTGCTTTCACCCAGTTATCCTTTTCATTATTAAATTTAGCTTCTAGTTTAAGGAGTTGTGTTTACATTGATTCCTAACAAATTTGGCATTTAAGTACTTATGAAAGTAAAAAGAATATACAACACTAATCTATGAATTTGATGTGGAGCATTCCGCTTCCCTGGAGTTGGTTATCAGACAGCCTGCATTGTCGTCACTTGTCTCTCACTCGACAGTCATGTCTTATAGATAGTAAGACGTGTCAGTGTCATCAGTGATGCCAATCCGGTCAGCCATGTAGAAGTTACAGCCTCTTTCTTCCTTAACATCATATTACTCGTCAACCCAATAGTCCTCCTGAGCTACGAGTGTCAACGCATCAACCCTCTTCTTCAACATTGCCACCTTGCATTCATAGTATCCCAGGTCATGCTCATACTAGTTAGTGCATTCGCGAGCAAAGTGACCTGGTTTGTCACATTTGTAGGATCCTCCTCCAGTCGCAGGACTTGCATTCATATATATTATGAAAGACTTATATTAGCCCAAATATAAGAAGTATTAGGGTAGTATTTACTTACTTTGATGAACTAAGTATGCAAATAAGTAGGAGTAGTATTCTTGAATTTGTTGCACCAAAACTCCATTGAACATTGAAGAACAAAGAAAGAACACAATTTTTGGTTGTGTGTGTGGATTATGGCCGGTTTTTGAGAGAAAAGAAGGAGAAGATTTTTGTGTTTTCAAGGTGTGAAAATGAATGGAAGATTTGGCCTTATTTATAGATGGAAAAAGTGAATAAAATGATGAAAGGTTGGAGGTTGAGTGCACATTTTAGCAAAATGAGTGGATATAAAGTTGATTGTGATTGTGCAAGGCCTTTGCAATATAAAATTGAAGTCAATTGAGAGGTTTGAACCCCCTTATGGCCGGCCTTATGATGGTATAAAAAGGGGTAATTTCATTTTTTTTTGTACAAAAGTATTTAGAATGTATTCTTGTATTTTCCTTTTTATGTAAATTCATAGTTACTTATGAATGCATTAGTTTAATGAATTGTTTTAGTCTTGCATAATTAAGGTTATGTAAGTTTGTTAATGCATGATTAGTGTCATTAATCTTAAATTCATTATGTACTTAGTTGAATTAATCCACCATATCGTAAATCGATCGGATTAATTAATTTGTCGTTTCATCACACCGATCAAATTGTTTCTAATTGAAATGAATTTCCTATGAACTTGGTTAATCACATTGATTAATTTATAATGACCACTGATTAGGTTATAACTTACTAATAACTACTTATTAAGTTATAGTTGCTAACCTGGTTTTGTGCCGGATGTTACAGGATTCACCATCTTTTGCCCTAAACTCTGAGAATTTTGTCTTTGCCTCCTCGATTTTGTCTTGGTCATTCAGATATGCCCTAAGCATCTGCATTTCCGAATCATCCCACATCTACTTTGCAGACATTTTACTGTCCACATTGACAAAGTTGTCAGTTGGCAGGTGTAACAACTTTAATTAGCGTCAATTAACAAGTTTAGCGTTAATTATTAAGTTAATAGTAAGTTTAATTGCATTATAACATTACAATTCTTGTTTAAAGTCAATGAAAGTCATAACTAAATTGCGTATGTTAATCATACAATTGTAATCTCAAAATTTAGGGATGATAAGTGTAAAATGAAGAAATGAAGTAAAAACAACTTTGGTGCCAAAATGTGATTAATCAAACTTGGGTTATATAAATCCCCAAACACCTTGTCTTCTCATTTTATCAATTTAGAATAAATCAAACTCTCTCAAGAAAAGCTACAGTTTCTTCATAATTCATCACAAATCTTACAATCAAAGTCAAGATTTAAGTAAAGAAAACATCAAACAAGTTTGAAGGATTAAGAACCAACAAGAATTTCAAGGTAATTTCACATTTAAATTGTTCTTGAGTGTGCATTTGGAACCTACGATATTTGGGATTCAAGGAACTTCAAAATGGTTTCAAAATCATCAAAAACAAATCTCACTTAGTGTTGCAAAGTTGAAATAAAGTCCAGGCATGTCCTCATCTAATGTTTAGTTGATCGTTTTCTCAATTTAAAGATTTAATTTCAAGTTCCATAAAAAAATTCAGCAACTAAATATGGTCCTTGCTTTGGATTTTGGTGAGTCCTCAACTTAGGCCAAGAAGGCTATGGTCTTCGGCCTAGGAATCAATACATAAAGGTATTGATTGTTGATTATAAATGATCTTAAGTCTCCTATGATCGTTCTCCTTTGATGCACAAAACATAAGTATATTTGTGTTTCCTGAACAGTCCGTAACCTGGATTGAGAATGAATCTCTTTTCTGCTTAAATATGATTGTTTGATCAATGTACAATATAGAGTTAATTGCTTGATCATTTGTAAAGATTAAATTCTCCAATTATCCTTCAATGGTTGCTACTATATAAAAACTTAAATAGAAAGTTACTGAGTGTGGGATTGTGTTGTCCGTAACTCAACCATAGGCTGAGTCTCGAGACTGGAAATGTAAGGTCCACACAACACGAATCTATCTAGACGCGAGACCGTCAACGAGTGCGGAATCCTCGTTAACGGGTTGACGGTAACAACTCTCACTAGGAACACGGAGACTATCAATAAGCTGTACGAACTACGACGGACGCACCTACGAATTGATTCTCTCCGAAACAACACTAAAAACACTGATAAACTCGAAATCGCCTTTTGCTTAATCTCTCTCGAATTCTGCAAAAAGTCCGTTAGTGATTCGAGTCTATCCCTAATTATAGAGGCTAATTCGAGTCTGCCATGGGCCAAACTCGAATCAGGCCCAAGGCCCATTCGAGTTTGTCCCCTGGACACTCTCGAATCTACCTTATGAGGAACATTCGAAACTGCCTAGGAACACATTCGAATCTATCATAGATTCGAATGCTAATCCTTATAGAATTCGAATTTACTCTTTAACTTAGAATTGAAACTTATGTTTTTAACTTATGTTTGATTTTATCTTTGATCTTTATGTTTGAACTTCTTGTAATACGTTACATCAAGTTCAAACATACAATCAATAATAATTATCAAACATATATAAACATACATAAACATATATATCAAACACTTGCTAATACCACAATGTTGGATCACTTAGACTGCTATCTCACACAGGGTGTACCAACAGACTCCCCCTTGACGATAGCTTCTAACAATTCACACATTTGATTAAGTACTTTGTTTATTATTTATTCAAACTGCTGCCAGCATACAAACCCTTCTCAATACACACTTTAACTACATTTTCATACTTTCTAGCCTCACTATCCATATGAGTGTCGCTTGAGATCTTATGAGCATGTAGCACTTGAAGGTCATCTTTAGAAAGGTTTACAAGGTGAAGGGGATCGTAGACTCTAAGAATCACTTTTTCTTCAAAATCTTCCATCACAGCTTCTCCCGTTTCACTTTCCACATACCACCAGTTTAGGTTTTTCATGACGTCCTGTGGCATTGGCTTGAGTGGAACCTTTCTCAGACATCTCACTGGTCTGTATTGTATTTTCATCCATGGACGCCCAGTCAGAGGATCAATTCGAGAATGGTCCATTACACGTTTACCTATCCTCAGATTGAGACGTTCGAACTTCCTCGACCTTCCTTCTTTTCTTATGATCTTGGCAATTATGTCAGCGTAAGGGTCATTGCCGATGTTGATTAGCTCTTTCCAAGCTAACGCCTTTATCTCAATCTTCGGCAAGGAGTTGAACACTTTCAGAGTTTTTCTGAGATACTGGAGACCATCTTTTCTTTTGATAATGAATAGCTGCAATTCTCAATCAAAGAACCAGCTCAATATACTTCTGGATAGATCTCCAGTACCCGGCACACGCAACTTCTTCTTCAACTCTAACTCCTTTTGCTCTGCCCTGAACCATAGTCTTCTTTTCTATTCATTGGTAAGCTCTCTGGCAGGCTCTTCTCTTGATGAATCAACATTTAAAGCAACATTGACTACTTCTATGTTAATCACATTATTTCTGTCTATCACATAAGTATCTGTGATTGGGTTTTGCTGAACGATGATCTCGTTGGCTTCATCATCTTCATCAGCACAAACTTCATCATCGGATTTCCAATCTGTTATATCTTCGGGTACAAATTCTCCTTCTTCTAACTCCTCCATATCATCCTCAAAATCAAAGCCAAGGTCCATAGGGTCATCGTCGAGATCCATTAGTGCTTCAATCATCTCATTTATCTCCGACTCTGTGGCTTTGGATGAACTGGCCTCTCCTTCTACAGCTCCCGATTGACTCGGCTCCCCCTGAGTCTCAGCATCCTGAGCAGCAGAAAAATCTACTGACTCATTATGTCTTTGCGTGCTGGGATCATTGCCATTGTCATCTTCATTATTATCATCATCATCCCTAGGCAGCTCCACTTGATCACGGCAGCTTATCTCCCCTTGAGCCTTTAGATTTTTCATTAATTGCTCTATCAGGGAGCGCATCGATCTTATTTCGGCTGCTTGATCAGCTACAAAGGCTTTCAGCTCCAAGTTATCTTCCTGAACCTGATCCACAGTCTTCTTCAGCTAGGCATTCTCGATATCTAGATTGACATTATGCTTTTGTACTTCACCGAGAGCCGTTGTCAGGCCAAAGATTTGAATCTGCTGGAAGTCAACTCTATCTTTTAGTTCCAAAAACCTTTGATTCTCTGCGTAGATGGATGAGGTGGATGGAATGGATTGTATTGTATTGGGGTCGGAATGATTGGTGATGGGATGTACGGTTCAACAGGTGGTGGTGATGGTGGAATGGTAGATTGAGTAGGTGGAGGTTGAGCTATTTCAGGCTGTGCAGCTGAAGCTGAGGTAGCTCCCTTCATAAAACGGAGTCATCAGACTCCCTTGACGCTCGTCGCCTCGAAGTTTCTCCAGTCACTACTAACCTCGAGCCATAGGTTCCCATCCGGACAGATGGTTCTGCAGTGACAGACTATGGAACTTCAACCTCTATCTCTTCCATATCTTCAGATTCCGTAGCTGAAGATGACAAGTCATTACCTGTTTGCTCAGGTTGATATTCATCGACTTCCCTAAGAACATCATCTTCTCCTTCCGGAGGCTCTAGCAATTGATCAACCAGCTCAGCAGTTATCTCTTCATTCGCATGAGGCCCAGAAGCCCAGATTTCCTCCAATGTTTGTGCAGTCTGATCAGATTCGGGTTGTGCACTTGAAGGCCCTGCCACTTGTGCCTCTTGAGGTTGACTAGTCGAAGGCCTACTTGCCTGAGTTTGACTCGCAGAAGATCTTTGGCGTCTCCTCTGTTGCTGAGGGCGCGGTTGTTGTCGTTGTTGTTGTTGTGGCTGTCTATGCTGAACTTCCACCTCACCTGCCCAATTGGCATCATCAGGAGCTACAAAGTTCCTGTCTATTACAGCTCCAAACAAAGGTCGCTCTACCGGAACTGCTAACCTTCCTCTATGAGCAGAGCAATCAGCAAAAATCCTTTTATCAATAACCGCTACACTTTGAATCTCATTAAGTTGCGGCAAATTTGGCAAGAAGTGCCTGATGAGCATCATCACAAAGCGGGGATAAAGTAACAGTCTTTCTCATTCCGGAGCAGTGATTTGATGAACAAACTCTGAGAAAAACATTTCTGAAAAACTGAAACGCCGATTATAAACCAATGTGATAATCCCTTATTGGATCTTCGATACAATATAATCAAATCACGCTTTCTTGGCCGCAAAGCATACCATGAACACGTGCGCCAGAAATCTCCATTGCCTAATGAGTCCACTCTTCATATAGGATGCCTTAGTAACATCCAAGCTATATCCCATCCTCACAAAAGCAGCCTGCCTAATACTTAAAGGAAAGTCTATAGGCCCAGACTCTTGCTCCTGAGTTCCCAGCTGCAGAATTTGGCGTAGCATATCAGCAGAAAATACCAACGGCTGTCCAGCTATCCTTGTCCTTAGAACTGTCGGAGTGACAGTGCAATCCACTTGTAGATGTTCATAAAATTGGCGTACATAAGGAATAACGATTTGTATGTTATGAGACAGTGCGAATGAAATTCTGGACTCCACCAGGAAATCCACCATCTGTCGGAAACCCTGCGCTTCAGGGATATTATGGTCTGGGGGAATGACCATATTATGCTTTGGCACACACACTCTATCCGCCATGTCTGCACAATAGATAAAATATTAGAATTACTAAAAAATGAATAAACTTGATTAAATACAAATTTGTTTTATTTTGAACTTGTTTAAGTACAAAATCCAACACATATGAATTTCTACAAGTTTAATTAAATTTAAATTGAATAATTCAAATAAAATGACAAATTCGAACAAACAGATTCGAAGTAACACTTTTTCGAGTTTGATGACACATTCGAATTTAATGACCTTCTCGAGTATACTGACAAACTCAAGACTGGTCATGAACAGATTCGAATTAGTCGGCCCACATCATCACCAAAATCCATGATTTTAACCATTTTGGACTCAGAAATCACATTCATTAGCCCTACTAGGTTCTAATCAAAGATATTTGCATTTAATTTGACTCTTTACCGGTCCAAACTTTGTAATTTTGAAAAACAAGTTTTCGACTAATAAACCTTCAAAATTCGGTGATTTTGGCTTAAATGGGGTATAAGACTACTTAAATCTTGCACAAACCAGTTGTTTATACCTAGATCTATGAGTAGAGTCGAACCCACACGCAAGAAACTCGACAAATAGTTGTTTTTGTGAAATCGGCAAACTCGAGCAAATAGATTCGAAATCGCCAGATAGACTCGAGGGAACAAATTCGAAAACAGATGGATTAATGACCATTACTGTTAACCTATTTATACCACCTACCTTCGAGTCTAATGACAGATTCGAATCTACTGACAGATTCCAGCCCTTATATTTTCGAGTTTAACTTAAACTCGAATTCACCCCTGAAATTTTGAAAATTTCGAAAATAAATTCAACTTTTTCAATCTTATTGTGTAACGGAATAAACTATGTCAAATCTTTTACCCTAAGCACAAGATTTTCACATAATATTTGTTTTATTCAACTATGAATGCACCCTCAGTAATCTTTGACCTTTTTCCTAAGTAAAATAAAAATAAAAATAAAATAAAATAATAATAAGTAAAAGTAAAAATAAAATTTTAAAATTTTGAACTAAAATTTAACTTAGATTTAAACTACACTTATTAAAATTTACAACCTATGCTAACCACTTAACAAAACATTTTTGACGAGTATATTCAAAGAAAGGTTCAATCAGATAGCGGTGTCAGATACTCACTTTCAGTATTCAAACTTTCACACTTATGAATTTTTGATTCATTTGATTGTTTGGTGTGACATACCCATTTAGCCGATTGTCGGTATTTACCCCTTTAAAAAATGCTACATTACGGAATATCCCTTGGCATTTTTATTTGTCATGAAATTATCTTACGTGACTCATACATAGACATACTTTTATGATCAAGGCATTCAGACAATAATTCTAACTTGTTGGTATTTGCAAACTTTCTTTAAAAGACAAACATCGGACACAGGTCTGTATTTTCATACAACAAAGTGTCTTAGTTTGACTTAAGGTTTATTTTTAAAGCTAGCAAGATAGCGGTGACAGGTCTGTACCGACGTACAACAAAGCGACTTATCTTGCTAACCCGAATCAAAATAGAGGCAACAGGTCTGTACTTACGTACAACAGAGTTACATGTTTTTGACTCTCAATTCCTTATGATTTTTCTATGCTTTCCATTTTTAGATGTATTTGATGTTGCTATACATCCCCAGAAAGTTTGCATACCTCATTTAGACTCAAAGTTTGTATGTCTTGTACATAAAAATTAAGATCGATTGGTCATACATCTAAGTTAGGGACACGTTTGACTTTTTCTTGAATATTTTATTTGCCTTGGGACTCCCTATATGTATTATGCCTACCAACACATCAAACTAAAATAAATTATAACACTTAGAATTTTAGGTGCATTATGTGTGAAAGCCTAAATACTTAGAGTTTGTAACGGCTGTGCTAATTTTCGTCACTTTGAACCTATGCATCTAAGACTTAACTCCTTTTCTGATATTCTCTTTTTTTGAATTTTTGTATGGTTTTCTCTCTTTTTTTCTTTTGTTTTTCATAAGAAATAGCAATAAAAGAAGATAACCTACTAACTTACTAAAAATAGAAACTCTCCTAATTTAGCAGACTTACTATAAAAAGAAAGAAATACTACAGCTATAAAAGGAAATAACGTTCTACTAAGGTCAAATTACTCTGGGTTGCGCATCCCATTTAGTTGAATCAAATATTCAAACTGTGACTTATCAAAGGCTTTGGTAAATAAATCAGCATTATTATCATCCGTTGTCTTTACCAATTTGATTAAGTTCTTTTCAGCACAATCACGAATAAAATGATGCCCTTATGTCTATGTGCTTTGTTTTACTATGTTTAACTGGATTATTTGTTATAGCAATTGTAGATTGGTTATCTATCCTAATGGGAGTTTGAGTGTAAGCCAAACCGTAATCCCGCAATTGTTGTTGTATCCACAGAACATGTGAGCAGCAACTACCAGCAGCAACTCTAGATCTCCCTCCGCGTGATACCAAAGTCCCAGCTTCGGTTTCGACTTGAGGTATCGTAGAATCCGCTTCACAACTTTCATGTGCATCTCCTTCGGATTAGCTTGAAACCTAGCACAAATACACACAGCAAACATGATGTCAGGTCTTGAAGCAGTTAAATACATAAGTGATCCAATCATGGCGCGATATAACGTCGGATCCACATCGGTATCACTTTCAGTACCCGGTCCGAGATTGTGATTCACTTGAATCGGCGTGCTGAAATGGGCAGTCAGTTTCGTTCCTTCCATCCCGAAGCGTTCCAATATGTCATAGACATACTTCGTCTGATGGATAAACATACCTTCCTTCTTCTGGTCAACTTGTAACCCCAAAAAGAAATTTAACTCTCCCATTGCACTCATCTCGAATTTCGACTTCATCACCTTCTCGAAATCTTTGCACATTTGTTCGTCTGATGATCCAAAAATGATATCATCTACGTACACTTGTACCAAGATGAAGTGTTCTCCCTGTCTCTTAAAGAACAGCGTACTATCTATCCTACCCCTTTAAAACCCGTTCTCTAATAATTGGTTGGATAAAGTCTCGTACCACGCCCTGGTGCTTGATGCAATCCATATAGAGCCTTATCTAAACGATATACTCTATCAGGATATTTTGGATCTGTAAATCCGGCGGCTGTTCTACATACACCAGCTCCTTCACTTTCCCATAGAGGAAAGCACTCTTTATATCTAGTTGATATACCTTAAAGCCCTTGAAGGAAGCAAAAGCCAGAAACAACCTAATGGCTTCCAGCCTTGCTACTGGCGCAAACACCTCATTGTAATCGATTCCCTCCTCTTGGTTGAAACCCTTAACAACTAACCTAGCCTTGTTGCGAGTGACTATACCCCGATCGTCTCTTTTGCACTTAAAAACCCATTTGGTTCCTATGGCAATTTCCCCTAGAGGTAATGGAACTAACTCCCACACTTCTAGTTTCCTAAACTGAGAGAGTTCTTCCTGCATCGCTTCAACCCAGGAGTTATCCTTTTGTGCCATTTGCACATTCTTCGGCTCTACTTGCGAGATAAAACAAGAATAGAGACAGGTATGATATGCCTCGGAGTCGTTTATCATCGACAACAACATAGTGTTGTTATTTAAACTACTTCTAGTCCTCACACCCTCATTAGGATTTCCTATGATGCTTTCTATAGGATGGTTCTTGTTGATCCTAGAGGTCTCTATCTCGTCAACTCTCAGATTATCTCCTAAGTTAGATCCTATTTCACCTAATGGGGGAACATCCTCAGCTTCCACATTTTCCTCCTCGTGGACATTTTCCTCAGAGTTGGAATTTGTTGTTTAAATCTGGTTCTCAGTTGAAGGTGCCTCTGGAACATTAACTTCTGGAGATCCATCTTCAGTCAAAGTAGGCTCGGATGTGGATTGAAATGTAGTCCTCGGAAAGGTATGACCTTCGTCATTCAGATGCAACGTCGCCATGTCCTTTTCGATTGTACGTTCGACCACCCCATTTTGTTGAGGCACATATGGTGCACTAAATTGATGCACTATGCCCTTTGATAGGCAATATACACCAATTACAGTGTTTTTAAATTCTGTTCCATTATCACTACGTAGCCTTTTAACCCGTGTTCCCTAGGAATTCTCCACTTGGTCTAAGAACCCGATGAGCTTGGAAGCCGTCTCGTCCTTTGTACCTAGAAGGAAAACCCAAGAAAATCGTGAGTAATCGTCAGTGATAACTAAACAATACCAACTACCTCCTATACTCCTTTTGTTGATTGGTCCGAAGAGATCCATATGCAACAAATCGAATGTAGAGGTTATGGAGTTCTGAGTCTTGGACTTGTGTGTCTTCTTATGTCGTTTGCCCTTCTTGCATGGTAGACACTTGTCCTCGAACTGAAAACTCTTCATAGGCACACCTTGCACCAATCCATTTTTCGTTATATAGCTCATTTTTCTTAGGTGCAAATGTGCCATGCGTCTGTGCCACAACACTGATTCAGTCTCCGAAGCTTTTGACAGTAAGCAGATCGGACCCATCGAAGTTTCCGGTTTGTTCATATCGAGCATGTACAAGTCATTCTTCCTTGGTCCCCGCATCAATATCCAATCTTCAGGAATCTTGAACCCCGGTTTTAGCACTAACGCTTCAGTGTCAGTGAACAGCACTGAATTCTTCTTGTCACAGATTTGAGATACACTAATGAGATTGTGAACCAGTTTATCAACATGATAAACTTGATCCAACTTGATCGTCCCATTAGTGACCACTCCGGTACCCGTGATGTTTCCTCCTTTATTTTTCGTGAATGATAGAAATCCCCGATTCCCACCCTTGAAGTCTGTAAGGAGACTTCTTTCCCCTGTCATGTGCCTGGAGCATCCACTGTCGACGAACCATTTGTTGTTTGGACCTGTGGTAATCTCCTGCACATGAAATAAAATAGGTTAGTTATCACAGGGAACCCAAGCCATAACTGACTTGGTTATACCATTCTCGTCCACATACTTAAACTCTTTCAAATACCCATCTCGCCTTTTAGGTGACTTGGGTCGTTGAACAGGAGTTTGTTATGGTGCCGAGTGATGTAAATTCACTCTTTGCCTTTGAGTAGGCATTTGTTGTGGAGCTCTTGAATAATTCCGATTATATTGCATTTCAGATTGTGATCCCTGAGCTCTAACCGGTGTGTGATGTCTAACAGGAGTGTGTGACCTAACCGGAGTGTATGCTCTGCTAGGTGTTGTGCTCCTATATTGTTGTTGAGGTCCAAACCTAGACTGATTTACGACTCGATTCGGTGAATTAGTCCTAACCACTTCCTTTGGTCCAACCTTTACCGGTATTTGTTTCACAACGTGTTTTGGTGTAGCCTGCACAGTTTTCTCGGTACTCTGAGAACTACTAGTGCTTGCCACACTTGCTGAGGGATTAACTGGTGTTGGCTTCCCTGTCTTAGGTGTAACTTCAGTTTTCCTAAGCGGACAGTTAGAAGCAACATGCCCCTTTTCATGACATCTAAAGCAGGACATCTTGTCAATGGACTTCTTGTGTGTGCCCTTAGTCTTAGGTGTCTCACTTGTGTCCTGGTCTTTTTGAACATCTATTGCGACTGGTTCATCGTCCTGATCATTAAAATCAATTTTATGTTTTCCTGCAGGTGTTTCACTGGAGGAAGACACAAATTTGACTTTCTTAACCTTGACGTTTGTATCAGTCACCTTAGCTGTATTTTCTTTTATAGGCTCAGATATAGGTGCAGGTATGTCCTCTAAGTCTACTGATTTCTCAGTTTTCTCCTGAGGTTGAGGCACGTAGTTTGCATTAAAAGGAGGAGGAATCTCATGAAATCCTAGACATACAGGCTTTTTAGATTGGCGTTGAGCATCTAAAACTTTCCCTAGGTTCAAACTTGAATTCCTAAACTTTTCTAGCTTACTATTGGCCTCTGCTACCTTCACCTTAGTTTCAGCTAGCTCTACTTCTTTGGTCTTAAGATCTTTGGTCAAAGCCTCTACATGCTCATACATCAGTTCTAATCTAACGCACTGCTCACTCAGCTTGTCTTTTAGAACTATGACATCTTGTGCATCAGCTTTAAGTTTGTCCTTAAGATCTTGCTTAATGTCATTCAGGCAAGCATTATCGGATTTTAAAGACTCATTTTGAGCAGATATGTTCTTATGTGATTCTAACACTAGATTTAATATGTCTTTAGAAGTAACACACAACATACATAATTCATGAAAAAGAGAGTAATTCAGACTAACCTTTGTGTTATCGGATTCCACGTTGGCCATGCTCTGATACCACTTGTAAGGTCTACACAACACGGATCTATCTAGACGCGAGACCGTCAACTAGTGCGGAATCCTCGTTAACGGGTTGACGGTAACAACTCTCACTAGGAACACGGAGACTATCAATAAGCTGTACGAACTACGACGGACGCACCTATGAATTGATTCTCTCCAAAACAACACTAAAAACACTGATAAACTCGAAATCGCCTTTTGCTTAATCTCTCTCGAATTCTGCAAAAAGTCCGTTAATGATTCGAGTCTATCCCTAATTATAGAGGCTAATTCGAGTCTGCCATGGGCCAAACTCGAATCAGGCCCAAGGCCCATTCGAGTTTGTCCCCTCTGACACTCTCGAATCTGCCTACTGGAACACATTCGAATCTGCTATAGATTCGAATCTGATTAACTTGTGAATTCGAATTTAACCTAAATTCGACTTTCACATATTAAACCTGTATTTGAAACTTATGTTTTTAACTTATGTTTGATTTTATCTTTGATCTTTATGTTTGAACTTCTTTTGGATCACTTAGACTGCTATCGTCACACAGGGTGTACCAATAGGAAATGTCCAACAACTCGCCATTATTAGTCCCTAAACTCACTAATATTCAATTTCTTAACTCACAAATAATATAGCATTTCATTCTATGTAATTAAGTTGCATTTATGTGTGTGTTATGTGAGTTACGTTAAGCCAACATCCCTTAAATGAAAACAAAATAGAATGTTGACGAGCTATCTGTAACTCAGCCTTGCTGAGTTTTGATATGTGAGATGTTCAGTAACACACAAATAGTTGTACCTTAACTCGCAAATATCAAGTACCTTAACTCTCTAGCACCTTAGCACCTTATCTTATGCCATCAAGTTGCATTTGCGTGTGTGTTTGTGAGTTTAAAACGGAAATTCTAGCAGCCAAATCGCCTTTAATTGATAGCAAAACCAACAGAATAATAGAGTTGTCACTATTAAAGTACCATAACTCACAACTACAAGTCCCTAAACTCGCAATTGAACTTAATATTTCATATGATGTATAATCTAAGATTTTATCTATGCGTTTGTTGCTTTAAAACAACTTTATAGCAACGACATTACTATTATTTGCAAATATACCAAGTGTCTGATGTGTAGGGTCATGGCTTCACTTAGTGAATAACAATTACAAAGTTCCTTTTATGTGAAATGCAAGTTATAAGAATTTAATAATTTTATTTGAATAACATGTAAGCATGTGTATGTGTGACTAGGTTTTAATAATTAACTTGAAAGCAAATTGATGTAATGACATACACATGAATGATGTTCATATTTCGTATTTTATGTATTATTATGTCATGACATTGTTAAGCATATTGTAAGACATAAAACAAAATAAATAAACAAAGTGATTAGGGGAATTGAACATGGGCTCAAAGCCTTGTTTATTGGCCCTAAGCATGGCCCTTCTATGCCTAAAAGCTATGTATTAGGCCATATAGCTATTTCTCAGTGTAAACAATATGCATCATTTAAGGAAAGTCATAAGTATCCTATTTATGTGTAATATGTCATTAAATGCATTCATATGAGTTCAAGTGTAAATGCAAGTCAAAGGAAGACCAAATAAGGTCACACATGTTCATGACAAAGCGTGAAAGCTCATAAAGTTATTAAATCATGTCAAGATTAATTCCTAAGTCAAATAATGATTCAACAAATTTAAAATGATGCGATAAGTCAATAAATGCAATAAGTCTTAAAACATAAGCTATAGAAAATCAAAAAATACAATAAAAATACAATAGAAATACACAAATGGTTGTGTATGTCATGAAAGCTTATGTTAAATGTGATTGCCAAATACTGAACAGGTTCAGCTACATCTGAAATATATTATAAAGCCAAAGTCAGTAAAGCCAAGCCAGTAAAGTCAATCCAAAGCTAGTAAAGTCAAGCCAACGTTAGTAAAGCCAAGCCAGTAAAGTCAAAGCTAAATCTTGAGATAACTCAGGTGATGGGGTAATCTGGTTGCCAAAATCAAAGTAAATAGCCAAGCCTTAAAATATTGATGTGAGTTATAGATTAGAGGTGATTGTAATCATTGAGTTTGGAAATACAAGTGACTTTTCATTATTGATTGTGTTTATCTGATTATTTGTTTTGAAAGCTTTTCTTAAAACAGTTAAGTGTTATTCCGCAAAAATCTTAATTGGACTTTGATTCAATACAAGGTTATTGGTTTATACTCTGATTAATTCAAACCAGTTAATCTTAAGTAGTGATTTTGATCTTGACAAGTGGTATCAAAGATTATGGAGGATGCAACATTGACAGAAAGTCCACAACTGGTGGATGTCAATATCTAGGAGCAAGATTGGTCTCTTGGCAGTGTAAAAAGCAAACAACTGTCTCCACCTCATCTACTGAAGCAGAATATGTAGCAGCTGCAAGCTGCTGTTCCCAAGTGATGTGGATTCAGAATCAACTGAGAGAATATGGTATGAATTTCCTATCCACTCCTATTTACATTGACAATACAAGTGCAATAAGCATTGTACAAAATCCAGTGAAATTTCCCAAAACCAAGCATATAGACATCAGATTTCATTTTATAAGGGACTGTAATGAGAAGAAATTAATCCAAGTTACCAAAATTCATACTGATGATCAATTAGCTGATCTATTTACAAAACCATTTGATGTAGGAAGATTCACCTTCCTAGTATCAAATATTGGCATGGTTAATATGAATTAATTTGTTTTTCATCATTCTTTCTTATTTTATAAAAAAATATATCTATGCTTGTTTAAGGGGGAGACACTGTTTCATTCCAATATGCTTACTTTTCAACTAACAGCTTGAGTCTTTTCTCAAGCTGCTAGTTCATTTTCTCGAACTGCTAGTTGTTTCACTTGATCTGTCAAAGTGTGCAGGGTAATTCGGTAACTTCCATAAGTGTGTGCGCGGGATTAGATATTTTCGAAACCTTTAAAGGTCCCAGTTTCGTTGAATTGTAACTACCAGTTGCAAAATATCTTCCACGACCTTTCTTTTCTCTCTGAGCGATTTACACACACTTCTCTGAAACCCTAAAATCACTGATTGGTCGTCAATGGAGTTTGTCAAAGAACATAACTGTCTCCCCTATTCTCTCAAACACACTGACCTTCAACCGTTCCACGACATGATGGACTTTCTTCGAAGTTCACACATTCATCATGCTCTCACCATAAACCCCACAATATACATATCTCATATAGAGCAATTTTGGAAACATGCCTCTGTCCAAACCATTAATGGAGTCACTTCTTTGACATCCAAGATCGATGAAACCACTGTCACCATCACTGAGGACCTCATACGCCAACACTTGCATCTTCAAGATGCCACAGGTATAACCGATCTTTCTCTTACTGCCTTACATGAAGGCCTTTTTGCTATAGGGTATAGGGGCCCTACTGATTTTTATACTTTCTTTAAAACTCATTTTGCCCCTAAGTGGAAATATCTTGTACATATTATCCAGCAATGTATAAGCCATAAAAGAACTGGTTGGTCAGAATTTTCTTCAAACATAGCCACTGCCTTAGTGTGTTTATCTACAGGCCAACAGTTCAATTTTTCCAATATGATGTTTCAGGGTATGTTAAGGCATCATGCCCTAAAGTATGGGAAATTTTTTATGTATCCTAGATTTTTGGATGAAATTATTGCAAGAACTTGCAGTAATTTCAATGTACATAAAAGGATTCATGTTTCCCATAGGCACTCTTTACCAACTATCAAACGTCTTTTAAAATCACGTGCCAATTTTCTGAGTGTAGATGTCCCATTGCCTTCTACAATGCTGGGCATCAATCCACTAAAGAGAGGAGAGGGTCCTGAGCAGGCTCAGCCTAACATCACTGCTTCACCCCCAGGACCCCAACCCACTCCTCATGATACAAATACTCCATCTGCTCCTTCTGTCAAACCCACTTCCCCACTTATACTATATAAAAGAAAAAGGGTTTCAAGAGCTCCTTCCTCCTCAGCCCAAATACAAGAGCCAAATATCCCTGTGCAGGAGGACACTCCTGCACTGAATATCCAAAGTGCACTCACTGAGGACACTCCCATCCTCAATTTGGAGGTGGACATCCCAACAGAGGATGTCCATATGGGTTCTGTGGCTGACACTACTGCTGTTTCTGCACAAGAGGCACAGGTCAGTGTCAACATCATTAAGACCACACCCATGGCAACAGAGGGTGTGCAAGCACCTTCTGGAAGTCCCCGGAACCAAGAACAGAGGGGCCCAGAGGTTTCTACTTCTGGAATACCTGCGAGTGATAGATCCCAAACACCACACTCTTTTGCTGATCCTGAGGCTAGTCTGCAACTTATGATTTTAACGGATCCTCAGCTGAAACCTGTTGTGGCAGTATTGGAATATTATCAGTCCATTATTGCTGCACAGGGGCCACAAATCAGAGCACTTCAACAGACAGTAGCAGCTCAAAATCAGAGAATGGATTATTTTCATAAGGGGTTCACCCTCTGTCGAAATAAGATCATTCAACTTGAGAAGTTGATTCGAACCCTAATGGCAAAGGTTGCAGGTCCTCCTGACCAAACCAATGCATCCAAAAAGGGGGAGAATCAGGAGATCCCTAGTTCAGTCCAAGCAGCTCCAACTCCTACTCGAACAGTCCAAGATTCTAGGCTAACAGTCCCAACAGCTACTCAAGCTGTTTGCCTAGAAACTCAAGCTGCTCCCATAAGAGGAGTTGTTATCCGAGAAGGCAGTCAAGCTCCTGTCAGTACAGTCCAAGCTACAACTTGTGCAACTAAGGATAAGGGCAAGGGCATTCTCATAGAATCTCCAAAGCACAAATTTTCATCTAGAGATGCCCAGGTTGCTCATGATGCTGAATTTGCCAGACAGTTAGCAGAAGAACAGGATGAACTTCTGGTCCAGCAATCCCATGCTCCAATGCAAGATGATGAAACCTTAGGTGATTACCTAAGAGGGTTTGTGGTTAAACAGAATGAGAAGAAAAGGAAAATGCCAACTGGGCATTCAAAGGCAAAGCACAGAAGGTTTTTGATCAATTTTGCCTATTCAGTTGGAATTCCAAAGAAGATGGCTCAGTCTATGACTACAGAGAGGCTGCAAGAGATTCATGATAAGGAGATGGAAAAATGAAAAATAGCCAAAGTCTCTCATCAAGTCCAAAGCCAACAGGAACCAAGTCAAGCTGGTGTCAGTGATCCTTCTCCACCTGTTCAAGCTGTTGCTACTAATCCACAATCAGAATCAATGTCTCAAGCAAAGCTTGATCAGGTAAAAAGGGTGCTGTTTGAACATCAACTTCAGAAGGTAATGGAGATTGAAAAGAACCTCGACCAGCATGACTTCTCAAAACCTCCTATTACATACTGGTATGCTAAGTCAATGGATGACATTGACTTAAAATATCATTTTGTAGTCAGAAGAGAAGCTGGTCCTGAGGAAGAATATAAGGGTATAATGCACATAGTTCAAGGGATGACCAGGAATGAGCTTACCAGAATGCATCATGTTGGATCTGTGAGTCAAGTCAGGTCTTCACTTCCACAGGTCAAGAAGGCTATAAAAGATTTAAAAAGCATTTTTGATCCTGAGTCAATCAGAATAGATATAGAAGATGCCAAGGAGCTGAAGATTGCACAGGTTGATCTGTATGTAAAATCAAAGACATACAGACTCAGATTTGCAAATGGATCCAGCATATTCTTCAATTTTGATTTTATTGATCTTCCAAGGACATGGTTGATACAAATGAGCTCAATGAAGATATACTGTGATAGAGAAGAATTAAAAAGAGAATTTTTGAAGGCATTCAATCAGAAACTTTCACAATTGTAAGTTTTTGGATGCCTTAGTTTGTAGATAACATTTTTACTTTGTTTTATTTCCTTATTTGTATAGAAACTTAAAGTCTTGTGTAAAGAATTTAAGTTAGGGGGAGATTGTTGGGAAATATTCTAAGTATGTCAAGATATTAATTAGATTTCTCAAACTGTTAGTAGATATTCTGTGTAAGTACAAAGTTCAATCTGTTAGTTGAAGAAGTTCGAGCTGCTAGTTCAAAAGTTCAAGCTGCCAGTGTTCAAACTCAAGCTTCTCAACAGATAAATTTCAAGCTGCTCAACAGCTCAATAAACAGAAAGTGCTGATATTCAGGAAAAGATATATTCGAAGATTCAAGCATATCTACTATCAGAGAAATACGAGTTTATCAAGGAAACAAATCAGAAGGCATTATATATACATAGAATAGGTTTTTCTATTGTAAGTCTACACGTACAAGTTTATTTTTCAATTGTAATTTCTTTTCTGATTAAGTTTTTCATAAGCCTCTAAGGTTGTAAAACCCTAAGAACAATCTGTGTTCTTTGTCTAATCAAACAGATTAGAGGTGATTGTAATCATTGAGTTTGGCAATACAAGTGACTTTTAATTATTGATTGTGTTTATGTGATTATTTGTTTTGAAAGCTTTTCTTAAAACAGTTAAGTGTTATTCCGTAAACTTCTTAATTGGACTTTGATTCAATACAAGGTTATTGGTTTATACTCTGATTAATTCAAACCAGTTAATCTTAAGTAGTGATTTTGAATTTGACAACATATTGTTATTCTAGCTTCATTTGACAGTCTTACATGCTCAGCTAGAATGTGACTTGTGCACACCATGGTACGGTGATTCCATGTGGATCATGATAAGTTTTGATATATCATCCAGTACGCACGTCTTTACAGTTGAAATCAACATTTGATATATATTGATATTGCTATCTTGATTCATTACTTTGTATACTTTTAGTCATCTGCCTTCTTGTTGATACTCTCAAATGTTCTTTCTTAATTCATGTCTGACTAAGTCTATGTCTGCCTATGTCTATGTCTACTCTTATGTCTGCCCATGTTGTCTTACTGGTAGATAGCCCAGTACGTGGGAATTGACATTATCCAGTCTTATAGTCTATGTCTCATAATGTCCGGTCGATAGCGGCAACCAAGTCAAAATTACGCTTAAAGTCAAAAGTCTAAAGTCTTAAGTCTCCGCTTTAAGTGTCATTTTATGTTAACTGTTAAATCTAGAAACTCACTAAACCCAATGCTTACAGTTGTTGTTGAATATTTTACAAGAAAAGACAGAGAAAAAAGTTCAGCCGAACCACGTCCTTAAGTACTGCAAGCGCAAATTTGAAGTCACTAGACCACTATGCTATTTGCAATTGGTACCAAGTGAAGATAATGATGGTGGTGGTTTGGGTAGAAGCAGTATTATGTATTGTGGTTATGTACTAGATTAGTCTCCTTGTGCCCTGTAATATTATAGTTTTAAACTTCTAAGCTAATCCTAACTACTATAATATCTAAATTCTGCACTTTGTTATAATCTATGTTAGTTGTGATTGATACTATGTTGCTACTTGGGACCTAGTCATTAAGACTCCTCCGTAAGGACGGGTACTTAATGGAGGGTCTGATACAACAAGTGTTCAGCTTTGTGATCAGCCTTTTGCCTTTCTCTCTCCTTATCATCATGTGGACCTCTAAGTTCTTTAGTAGTAGGAATGTGAGGAACAACTATAGAAACAACAGGTAGTTCTGAATAAAACACGACAAGTCCTTCCTTGATGAATTGCATGAGATGCCCCATTGGTTGCATACTCACAAATTTTAGGAACCATTTTTATATAGTTCATACTCATCTGGATAGAGAACAGGTGGTCTGTTCTCACATTCTAGAACTAGAGCTTCCATGGACATGATTGGAAAAGACAGTGAGTGCAGCAAAAATGATATTTGAAGTGGAAACTGAATTTCGGATGTAGTGGGAATCTGAAGTTCGTATGGGATCTGACGTTTGTATGAGATACGAAGTTCAGATGAAAATGTGGTGCGAACTAGGTGATAAGATCCAAAGTTTGGACGTGAGAGATCCGAAGTTTGGATGGAGAACCGTGAAAAAAAATCTAAGTGATGAAACGGCAGATCCGAAGTTCGGATGGTAGGGGTCCGAAGTTCGGATGTGAGACACAAGGGATTGGAAATCTAGTAACAAGCAAAAACAGATCAAATGATATTTGATCCGAAGTTCGGATGGTGTGTGAAGGGATCCGAAGTTCAAGGTCCGAAGTTGACACTTAGTGAAATTTTTTTAATGAAACAATAGTAATTTTAAGAACAAAAATTCAGATTCAATCCAAATGTATGTTTTAAACCCTAAAATTGATACCTAGTTGCTCGAAATTAGTTATAGACCAACTTTAATGAACCAAGTTTTCCTAACAACACCTAATGTAGTAGTATTTTAAGCAAAAATGGACTGAAAATGATGACTAGTTTGATTTTCTTGAAACAGATCAATTGCTGGCAACTATAAACCCTAAAACATGAATTAATTGAATTAGTGATGCTAAAAAATAATGCTGAAATAGGAATCGATTAAATATAGGGAAAAAAACAGAAGCAAAACACTAGATTAAAGAGAATTTGTGACCAAAAAACCATGAGTCCAGCCTGTAAGAACAACGAACAGCAACAATTGTTCCACATACTTTTTGGAGAATTTCATATATATCCTTGCAAAATTTTAATATTACGTATATATCCTTGCAAAATTCTTTATTACATATATATCCTTCTAAATCTTCAAATCTCACGTATATATCCAAATGACTATAAGATAGAGAGTCCCACATACGAGAAAAGGTCACAAATAGAGTTGAACCAAGTAACATTGCAAAGGCATAATGATAGTAGGGTCGGGATAACCCCGCCCTCCGAACCGGACGTGAGGGTCTCCCCTCATCCGGCTCTCTGCAGGGGAATCTCCACTCACTGCTTCCCCTAATATCCTCCCTTTACCACATCATGGGGGTTTACAGGAGATCCCAGAGGCTCGCTCGGAAAGGCTGCTATACCATACCCTTAAATTTATTTTATCATTTAAAAAACTTTGAATACCTAAACTACCATCTTTAATTCCAACAAAAACAAATTAGAAAAATAAATAAATATTTTCTAATTTAATTCAATAATAAATTTTTTAATTTAATATTTTTCTAAATGATGTAATTAAATTTAAAATAGTCATGTGGGTATATTTGTGAGATTTAAAGGTTTAGAAAGATATATATGTAATAAGGAAATTTGTAAGGATATATGCGTAATATTGATGCCATATATGAAATTCTCCCAATTTTTTTCCTGTTGAAATCTACTCCAGTGCCTCTCATACCAATTGTAAAGTTGATCCCAGTAACAAATGTTGCACTCAAATGATTACTCACTGATTGTATGAATGAATATATGAAGAACAAAGAGAATAATTTCTCAATGAATGAACACACAATACTCACACACATCAGCCGCCTTTTTCAATATTAAAATATTATATTTCTGCCAAAGATTGTTACAAAACTCTAGATATACTTTTCTATTTATACCTAGGTCTATCTTTGAGGGGTTTACATTAAATACCCATCAACTTTCTATTAAAAGGAAAATTACATAGAAAAAGAAATAAATTACCGTACATTACAAAATAAATCCACATAATTGAAATTAAAAGTCTAACAATTATGTTTTAGCCCAAACACATAGGCTACTTTGTTGAAGATTGCAGCACTAGCTTGGAGAGTACCATACCCTTCTGTGGATCCTTGAACATTATCACCAAAAGTGACCTTTGGGCCTTGTTCAGGCTTAAGGTCATGTGGTAGACCTTTGCTACCTGTCATGTGGCAAGAGCAACCATTGTCCAAATACCAAATTTGAAATGGTTGATCAACCTTGTACCTCATGGTAGGATTCCATTTGTCAATAGATCTTAAGGCCTCAGCTTCTGCGATGTCCTGTTTGAAACTGCTAGGAGAAGGAGCTTCATCATTAGCAAAAAAGAAGTGTTGTTCTCTTCATCAAATGATGATTCGGGCTCATCCCAATCACATACTTCAGTCATTAATCCCTTCCCCTTGTTGGAAGCCATAAAGTCCTTCAACTTCTTCAACATGGTCATGGCTATAAGAAACTTAACCCTATAGCCATCATCCATATATGTCTTGTGAGGTTTGGATGAGGAAGCCACAACTTTAGACACACAGTCTGCAGCTTTGTGGCCAGATTTGCCACACTTATAGCATTAAACTTTAGTTTTAGAATATGCTTGCTTTTTATAGCACCTAATTTCCTTTTTAGCATCCTCGTTCCAAACACTTTCTTCTTGTTGAACTTTGTGATAGGCATAGAAATCATTTTCTTATCATCAAGCTCACTAAGGTATCATCCTCTTCTTCATCCTCTGTTGCATCCTCCAAGTCTTCATCAGCACATGAATCAGCTTTCATAAACACATCACAAGTCTGATTCACGATTGTCTTACTTCAGCCACCAAGGTTGATCCCTTCTTAGATATTTTCAAGGCATTTCTCTTTTGCAGCCTTGACTGTTCATCATTCAGTAAAGATCTATACAAGTTTACTAGATCCATACATCTAAAGGTTCCTGAGTTTCTTATTATAGAGGAAAATTAGTTCCACTCTTAAGGAAGAATATCTAAGAACTTGTTCATCAAAGTTAGACTTTCCTTAGTAATCCCAACATCTTTAAGATCGTTGATAGAAACCTGGTGTAGGTTTCAATAAGTCTCTCCTTTGTCTTGGCAAAGAATATCTCATATTATTTAACGATATTCTTTATACTGTTATCTAAAGTGATAGTGGGACCATCATAGAAAGTACACAAAGTATCTCATATCTCTTTTGTTTTCCTCAACTTCTCCACCAGTCTAAACACATCATCAGGGAGAGAGATCACAAGATTGTTCCTGGCCTTTTAATCAAGAGAAACTAATATCTTGTCTTCTTCAGACCATTGAGCCTTTAGAGCCTTTACCTTCTCAATAGTTCTGACCTCAGGAGCAACACCTTATGTAGTAGGAGTGATGGTAGTGACAGAGGTAGGCACATAAGGACCTTCCATAACTATTTCTGGAAGTTGCACATCCAGATTCTCTAAATAGAGCATCATCTTACACTTCCAGCAAGAGAAGTTTTGATGGTTGATATTGGGGGGTTTAGTCATAGAGCCATTGTCATAAAGATGAGGAGTTTGAAGCAGAGTTGTCCATGGTGGAATACGGGAAGTAATATGAGAGATCTAGAGTTAACACACACTCTATCTGCTCTGATACCAGTTATTGGTCTCAAAAGGTTATCCCAAGTATTTCAAGAGTAACTAGAAGGAGGTGAATACAGTTTATTCAAAATTACACATATTTTACTCAATATTTATATGTTTATGTAGGTCCCCAGAGGTTCCCAAAGTATATAGCTTTAAGCTGTAGAGGGGGGTGAATACAGCTATTTAAAGACTACACACTATTTTCTCAATGTTTGTATGTATTATCAACGAATTGTTAATTACAAACAAGCTTGAATGTGGAAAGGTTCAAGCTGAGATGACAGATACAACAGTATGTTCACTAGTCTATGACAGACTCAAACTAGATTACAATGAATACACTCACTAAGAAGCACTCACTATGTTTACAAGACTTAGAGAGACAGCTTATGTAGAACAGCTTAGACACAGAGAAACTGTATTACACAAGCAGGCTTGCATGCATGAAAAACACACTTGCACGTTCACTCTTGGTTTCAGCACTTAGCTTATCTTGGCTTAATCTTTCTGACCTTAGAAGCTTCCTTTTATACTCACTCAGAGGATCTAAGAGAAACTTCTTCATTGGACGGAATGAAAAAGGAGAAGTCTTGTTGAAAAGACAACATAACCTTTTCTGCACTTTTCTGAAAAGCAGACTTGTCTTCACATGTGCAGAACTTTTGTCTTTTCACTTTGTCTACTGTTGCATGGCCTTTAACTAAATAAGGAATGTCAACTTTGCGTCTTTCTTCCTTGTAAAGGCCTATTTTGATATAAGAAAAAGGTCTGTCACCCTTTTTCAAATAACCTTTTGTCTTCCTGTAACAGAACAGCTTGGGCAGGCTGAGCAGTTCTGATTTCCACTTTGTCTTCGACTTTGTAAACTGATCTTGCAGTCAAATACAATACATGAGGACTTGGAAACACATTCCATAAAGTGTTTAGCCTGTTCACAAAGAACAGGTTCTGTTCACAAAGAACAGAACACTTGTAAACTGCCCAAGCTGCTCACCAGTGTAGAGCAGCGTAGACAGTTTATGTGCAGCCTGTTCAGCAGACTGAACAGCTTGGGCAAAACTGTCTTTGTTGAAACACATAGAGCAGCTTTAGGCTGATATTGCAAATCTTTTTCAGGTTTCAATAAGGCATATAACAGGCCTTAAATTCAACCTTCGAAAACATCAACAGGTTTAATTAATAATCTCCCCCTTAGGTGCAGAGCAGGTTTGACTGAGGCCTTTTTGTGCCTAACAATCTCCCCCTATTTGCAATAACCAGTCTAAGCTGGTCTTATCAAAAATCACTATATATTTTTACAGTACGTTTGCTGAAATAAAATTACAACATCAACATAAAGTAAAAGATCAGTTTATATATACACTGATTTTTTGTTATAGTAGAACAACACATGTTCTTACAAAAGTACAACTAATGTACTGATGCATATTACAACTAATGTAAAAGGAAATTACAACAAATGTAAATAAAGTACAACTGGTGTACATTGGACTGTTTTTGTTGGGAGCAGAAAATGGTAAGCCTGTCCAACTGATGAACAACTTCCATTCTTAACCTGCCCAGATGGCAGGTGGACTTCATCACACTGGAGGGGGACTTTCAAACATCTTCTCCAATTCCTCTCTAGTGTCCTCAAGTTCTCGAATTTCACTTCTTATAAACATGAACTTGGGATCCTCAAGTTCTCCTCTCTCAAAAAAGCCTCTGAGCTGATCCCAGATGGCTGCTCTCCACTTACTAGACTGCCTGAATGAAACTGCAAGTCTGAAGGCCACAAGTTGTCTCAGATCCACTTTGTATAGATCTGAAGCTCTTTGAAAGCATTTCTTCTGAGTTAAGGGATCTACAAAAAATGCCCCCAACTCAGGCTCTTCAATGATTAAGACATCTTAAATTTTGCAGGTTATAGGTTTCTTATCATTTCAGATAAGGACCCGTTCTTCATTTCAATAGGCTTTTGATTACTTCAGGTCAAGACCCGTGTTTCAACTCAATATGGTTTCTAGTTAATTCAGACTAGAACCCGGACTTCAATGAACCAGAGTCAAAGGCTTTCAGATACATTAGACTGAAACCCGAGTATGAGAGACAAATCTTACTGGAATTCTTGCCCTGAATTCAACTCCGAAGCTGAAATTGACGAAGAGGGGGAGTGAAATTTTTGAGGAAGAGTGAGTTAGGTTGGTTTTGTATAGGGGGAGAGGATATCAGTTTGAGAGGGAGAAAGTCAATTTGAAATATTTTGAAATTGTAATTGTTGTTGTATTTCTGCTACTGTAAACTTCAATGAATTAATGTCTCTGAAGATTTTGCATGATTTTCATAATTCTTATGATCATCATGAGGGGGAGAAAAACTAAAGTTCAGAGACAACAGTTGAGTAGATTGAAGTCAACTGAAGACAATTGCTACATCATATCAAATGAATTGATCAAGGGAGAGAATTAAAAAGCTATTCATGATTCAAGGGGGAGTGTACTTACAAGAAAATACAAGAAAAGAGAAGTTCAGAGAAGAAGATATGTGAAGATCAGAGAGAGTCAAATAAAGAAAAGAAGAAGATTCAGAGATCAGAGAATAGAAGAATATTCACGAAAAAGTCCCTGAAATGATCTTTTATCAGAAAATTGATTTCATCTCTAAGGGGGAGATTGTTAGGGACAATATTTGTAGAGCTGAAATGAATATTACTTTAATAATTGTGTTCATCTCTAAGGGGGAGAATGTTGGGAATAAATAATAGAGATGAAACAATTATATTGTATATAATTGTAAATACTCAATAGATTAGGGGTTATATGTGTAAATACACAATACTTGTGTATTGTGTATAAATAGAAATGTATGCTACGCATGCTGCTATGAATCGAAGATTACACACACACATATGGATCTGATTTAGAGAGAAAGAAGGATTGCTTTGCAAGAAAGCCGAAACCTCCAATGTAATATTTTCTCTCTTAATCATTCAATAGATTGTGTTTAATTGATAATTGTTCATATGAATTGTGTTTTATGTTGTATGAATTGCATGAAATATGAATTCACAATTGGTATCAGAGCCTAATATGAATTAAATTGATTGAATTTTGAATCTGAATTTTCATTTTTTTTTCGAACACTGTTACATCAAGTTTTTCGAAAACAGAAAATTAATTGAGGTTTTTGATTTCGTGGATGAATTGAAGTGAAAATTGGAACGAATGTGGAGCATTTAAAGTCGAATCTAATGTGATAAATATCAAATTTTAATTCCAAACACACAGAATTTAATTGAGAATTTTCAGATTTTTTGAAAAAGTGGGTGTTCTTGAGGTTTTTGGTCGATTTTTGGTTTTTTAATCGAGAATTAGCCAAAGTGATTTCACAAAAGTTGTTTCTGCTATTAAAACGAACTTTCGAAATCAATTTGAGGTCATTTCATGGATTTTTGTTGAAAAAGTTTGGATCTGATCTTGTTTTTGTTGAAAAATGATAAAACTCGGGCATAACTAAATTCATAGTGTAATTCGAGTTTTATAAAGAAGGCATTCGAGTTTGATGAAAGTTTCATTCGAGTTTTATGTATGCTTTATTCGAGTTTTATCCTTAAATGATCGAGTTTATTTCTTAATTGATCGAGTTTGATATATGCTTATTTCGAGTTTGATTCACTGTGTATCGAGATTGATTATACATTCATCGAGTTTCATGCCTTATGATTCGAAATTTAAGCCTTAATCATTCGAGTTTCATGTTTAATTGATCGAGTTTCATGCTTAATTGATCGAGTTTCATTCTTCTTCATTCGAGTTTCATACTCAATCATTCGAGTTTTATACTTCTTTATTCGAGTTTGGTGATTCTTTATTCGAGTTTGAGTCTTCATCAATCGAGTTTGATTCTTACACATTCGAGTTTCATCCCATATCATTCGAGTTTTGACTATTTGACCTTTGCTGCTTAAATTGACCATAACTTTTGACTGAAATATCGTTAGAAGGCCTACCATACGTCAAATCGAAGCTTGAAAAGAGATCTACATTTCTATAACCGGCATAGCCGGTTTGGTAAATTTTCGAGGCCCAATTCCACTCCAGAAAAAAGTTATGGGCATTTTTCTGCAGAAAATCTAAAATTTCAACGTCAAAAAGTCAAATCAGAGCTTATTTTTAACAAATTAATCATTCAAGATTCATTTTTCTTCAATCAAGATTCATTCAAATTTCATAAGTCCATAAAAGATCTTGGAAGTTCATTTCTCTGCAATTCATAATGGTGTTTGAACAATTTTCAAAGTCTGAGCTGATTGTCAAACTTACTGAATCTGAAAAGATTCGTAAGAACAATTACGACATTCTCGTTCAGTTAAATACTGATAAACATTTGGCGTTACGTGACGTACAAATACTGAATGAAGAAATTCAAAGATTAAAAGAAAAACAAAACTCTGAGAGTTGTACTCATCAATTGAAAATATCTGAATTACTTAAAGAACTTGATGAGCTGAAACAAGAAAATTTTCAGAATGCAACTCAACTGAAATATCTTTTGCCTGAAAGCTCTGATCTTTACAAGAAAGTTCAGGATCTTGAAGATACACTTTGTAAGACAAAACCAACTGATCAGAATTGTATTTTAAACAAAAATGAAGAAATTTTTGCTCTTCAACAAGAGTTGTCTTTAACTAAAGATTTGATTGAGAATGAAAGACATGAGTTCTTACTTAAAGAACAATATTTTAAATCAAAATCTGAATTGTTTGAAGATGAAAGACAAATGTTCTTAATCATAGAACAATCTTTTAAATCTGATTACCAATCATTTGATCATGACAGAAATTCAAATTTAGTCATTATCAAAAGTTTGGAAGATCAGATACTTCATCTTACAAAACAATTACATGTGTTTACTTCGTCAACTGAGTCAAAGGTTAAGACCCCTTCTTCAGTGTGTTTAAAATCCAATGTTGATCACTCTGGTTTGTCTTCTGAAGGTGAAGTGAATCTAACTAACTCTGCTAAGTTTGATGCTTCTTCAGATCTTAAACTTAAGTATCTGTTAAAGATACACAGCGGCAAAGATAAAATTGTTGAACAACTTCCGGTCAAGATTTACACCGGTGAATCTTCGAAGTCAAATTTTCTTAAAGTTTCTGAAAATACTGGTCATTCTAATCAGAAAATATTTTCATAGAAAAATACCAAGTATTATCAGAAACAGGCAAGAACCGGACAGTTTTTCAAAAAGAAGAGTTCGCAAAAGTCTGATCATTCAAATTCAAGTTTCTTTAGAAATTCAGATATTCAATTTTCTCATACTCAAAGAAATTTGTTTTCTGCGTTTGAAAGAGAAACTGATAGTTATAACATGCAATGGGTACCTAAACCCAAGTACAAGTGGGTACCAAAACCTGTATTGAAATGGGTACCCAAGAGCGCTAACAAGTCTGGATCCAAATCTGTTTGGATACCAAAGACATCTTAAATTTTGCAGGTTATAGGTTTCTTATCATTTCAGATAAGGACCCGTTCTTCATTCCAATAGGCTTTTGATTACTTCAGGTCAAGACCCGTGTTTCAACTCAATATGGTTTCTAGTTAATTCAGACTAGAACCCGGACTTCAATGAACCAGAGTCAAAGGCTTTCAGTTACATTAGACTGAAACCCGAGTATGAGAGACAAATCTTACTGGAATTCTTGCCCTGAATTCAACTCCGAAGCTGAAATTGACGAAGAGGGAGTTTTATTTTTATAATTTTTTGCTCCTGATTTCATTTCTATGAGTTGACTAACTGTGTGTGCTTATTTCCAGGGAGAGTTTCAGACGCACTTTGACGATTACATTAAACTGTGTGTGATTTTTCACGAAAATATTTGATACACACATAAAAAGAGTTTTTGAGCTGAAAAGCAAAATATTTTCATTTTTTTCTGATTCTCTGAATCTCTCATTGAGATTAATTGATCTAATCTCTTTGATTTTCATTATCTCATTTCTTCTGAGATTCTCTTTGTTACAATGCTTCCAATTTATAATGGATTCTCTTTGTTATCTCCCAAGTGCTAATTCTTTCAAGAAAATCTGGTTCTTTTCATTTCATATATCAGATTTTCTATTTTTTTTATGATATCTCCCATATTCTTTGAATATAATCTCTCTGATATCCCTTGAGCTTCAAAGCTGAAAATCTTTCTGCTGACTTCGATTATGCACCAATCTGAGTGATAGGCATAAATTTCGCTTCTATGGTCTAACCAGAACCGGAAGACCTACCCAAGGAGCAAACCATCTATAGTTTGTGTGGGTGAGGGTTCTTTAGGTTTATTAGTTGAGAAGTGTCAGTTATCACGGGATACTGACAGGGTCGAGCAGAGGTAAAATGTAAATGAGAGGGATATTAAAAGGCGATGGCGGTGCATCAGATTATGCTTTTCGTATAAAGCTGACTGAATTTAATTCTGAAAAGTGAGCCGGAGGGAGCTAGGTTGAAAAATGCTGAGAGCTGAGAGTTGAGAAAGGATTTGAAGAAAAGATAATCCTATCCTACACTGTGTCTGCTGGGTAAACCACATAATCTATCAAGCCCTAGGTGACTTGATATTGAAAAAGACGTCATGGACCCAGTGACGCATGCACTTAACCCAACCAACTACTCAGTTATCTCTCAAAAGATTTCTGTTTCAATAATCACGGAGATATAACACGTTTCTATCGATATATCATTTGGATATTATTGATATTGAAACAAGGAAGACAGTTGCTCCGGTTTCCAATTTCATTTGATGCACATTGTGTCTAGAGCTGATTATATACACTTTTAGGACACATCGAGTCTAACAGTCTGCGTGACTATAAACTGCTAATCCAAAGTGACTAAGCCGGAACAAATAAGAGTGATTCTTTCAAGATAAAGGATTTCACGATGACTATTTGGAAATCCTACCAGTGTTAACATCACGCCAGCGCTGAAAGTAGGTCACATAGATATTGTCTATTGTGCAAACAGGAATCCTATGTGGACTTGGACTTGTTATCTCACATAATGAATATGTTTCATTTCCCAAAGTTGAAAAGCTTTGTTTTTGTTCTAAAAAGTTATAATATCGATTCGAGGGGGCGTGAGATAAATTTGTTTTCTATAGGGGGAGAGATATCAATTTAAGGGGGAGAAAATCAATTTGTAATAATTTCTGAGTTGTAATTGTTGTCGTATTTCCTCAACTGTAAAATCATTGCACTTATGTCTTTGAAGACTTTGCATGATGTTCATAATTCTTATGATCATCATGAGGGGGAGAAAAGCTAGAGTTCAGAGACAACGGTTGAGTAGATTGAAGACAATTGAAGTCAATTGCAACAACTTTGATCAAGGGAGACATTCAAAAGATATTCAAGATTCAAGGGGGAGTGTACTTACAAGAAAATACAAGAAAAGAAATGTGAAGATCAGAGAGAGACAAATAAAGAAAAGAAGAAGATTCAGAGATCAAAGAAAAGAAGAAGATTCACGAAAAAGTCCTTGAAATGAACTTTCATCAGAAAATTGATTTCATCTCTAAGGGGGAGATTGTTATGGACAATATTTGTAGAGTTGAAATGAATTTTACTTTTAAGAATTGTGTTCATCTCTAAGGGGGAGAATGTTGGGAATAAATAATAGAGATGAAACAATTATATTGTATATGTTTGTAAATACTAAATACTTTAGGGGTTGTTTGTGTAAATACTTAATACTTGTGTATTAAGTATAAATAGGAGTGATATGTGCACTGTTGAAAGATGAATCTCAGATTACACATATACAAATACACACATACGGATCTGATTGATAGAGAGAAAAAGTGTTGTGCAAGTCACCAAGAACATCAATGTAATATTTCTCTCTTTAATCATTCAATATAATGTGTTGGATTGATAATTGTTCATATGAATTGTGTTGTAAATGATTGAATTGCATGAAATATGAATTCACATGCCATCTTCAAACTCTATTCCACTTGGCAGGCTGTGATCAACTCCTTTCATTTCAATGGCATAATCGCCTTGTTCAATCAGTGTAAGGAGTAGTTCCATTTCAGTATCCTTCTTTGTCCTCCTGGCCTTAATTTTTGGATGTGTCACCAAGACACCTTCACTTGCTTCTTTGGAGATCAGGCCAAGGTTCTTTACTCTCTCCATCAGTTTCTTGACATATGCCCTGATTGTCTTAGCTGTTTCTGACTTTGACTCACTCAGAGCAACTGCCAATTCAATCCATTCTCTGTACCCCATCTATGCTACGTCAGTGTAGTCATATGTTTCCAATTCAGGGCCTGCTGCACCCATCCTTGTTATTTTCAACTTCCACTGACTGCCTTTTCTTGATATAGGGACAGCTTTGACAATTGCTTCCTTGGCAAGCCTTCTTTCAGCAACATCTTAAAATTTTTTCTTTGCCAGGTTGTCAAAATGGTACTGAACTCTTGCATGAGGCACTGTAGGCTTGGTCACTGAGACCAGAGTACCTTTTTCTTTCTCTACTTCCTTCTCCCCTGCTGATCCCTTAGCAGCTTCAAATATTTTCTTTTGCACTTCCAGAGTAGACATTTTAACTTTCTTTGCTTCTTGAAGTGCAAATGATTTAGCAGCTTTGGCAGACTCTTCTTCTTTTCTAAGAACTTCCAGGGCTTGAAGCTGTTCTTCTCTAAACTCAAAGTACTTGTGCATAGGAAGACCCATTTCTTTGGCCCTGGCTTTGTGAAATTGGATTTCTGCTTGTTTCTGCTGTATGGGATCATCTTCTGCTATTTCTTTTCCTTTAGCTGCTGTAGTGGTAGCAGCTTGAGGACTTTCCTCCTCTTCTTCTTCTTCCTCTAGGATCAGATGCCTTTTCTGCTGCTTGGCCTGCCCTCAGGAATGGATTCCTCCCCCTTAGACTGAGCAGGGATTGGAGATTCAACCTGAGTAGACTGAGCAGCATGAGAAGCACCCTCTACTGTACCTGTTGCAGAGATTCCTGCTGGATGACCAGTTTGTGCTGCAGGCACTGGTTTCTCCTTAGGAGTGGAAGTTTTCTCCCCCTTAGACTTAGTCTTAGAGGCAGACGACTTCTCCCCCTTTGAAGGAGATGTACCAGCACCTTCAACACCCGGTCTGCCTGAAGACACAAAGTCATCAGGCTTGCCAGCAGTTTTGGCAGCAGGTCTGGGGCCGACAAGGCTATTCACTAAGAAAGCCAAATTGTCCTTGACCTCTGCAAGCTGGGAAAGACAGGTTTGAAGAGAAGAGGATTGTGTATCAGCAAGGGAGGTCAGCTTAACAATGGTTTCCCTATCAGACTCTGTGAACAGCAAACTTTGAAGCTGTGCAAGATGTAATTCGAGAGAATCTTGCACATCAGTAAGGTTTGATGACATAGAATTAGATAGGGAGCCAATTAGTGTGGTCAAGCTGGCCAGAGTGGCAGGAAGAGTAGAATTGCAAGAAGTGAGGAGAGATGACAGCTGTTGGGAAATAGCTGTCATTGAGGACACAGAGTCCTGTTGTAGTGAAAGAATGGAGGAGAGGGAGTTTGATACAGTTTGCAGCTGTGCAGTGAGTGCTATCAGCTGTGAAGAATGATCTGTTTGTGGAGTAGCGGGGAAGGAGTCTTTGAACGAATCAAAGAACCCCTTAAGCTGTTCAGACACAGAGTCTGAAATAAGAGAGGGTAGAGAGGTCATGGTATTTTCCAAAGAACCAACTTTGTTGGTCAGCAAGGAAAGTTGATCCTTCAAAGGTAGGTCTTTAGGAGATGGAGGTGTATGGGTAGACTGTTTAGATTGGGTAGATGGAGAAGATGATGATGAGGCTGGTGTATGAGGGTGTGATGGAGAGGGAAGATGAACAGTTGAAAGAAGCTCCATAGCCTGGGCAAAAGTAATGTGGCCCAGCTTGGAGGGGTCAAAGGGTCCCTCAGCAGCGGCTGTAGCTGCTTCATCAGGAAAAGGGGTTGGTGTTGAGGGTCTTTCAGATGCTGCTTGTGTTGCAACATCCTCATGAAGACCAGTGGTGGTTCCCTCTGCAGTGCCTTGGTGTAAAAGCACCTCATCATTGGGAGATGGGATATGCATTTCAACATCAGCAGTGGTGAAACCTGCTGATGGAGTTTGCATGGAGGGATAGTTGATGTGGCTATCTCCGTTTGTACAACTGGTTCCTGTTGGGAGGAACCAGAGAGTCTAGGCTGACGCTGGGTAGACTCAGATTGGAGTGAAGCATTCTCCAATGGGGCTGAACCTTCTCCCAATATAGGAGAGGCAGCAGGGGTTGCTTCTCTTACAACTGAACCCTGTTGAGAGGGAACAGAGGAGGTGGTTGTTTTGGCTGATTTCTTTTTGGAGATGGATTTTCGTTGATAGTGAAGGGATGAAGTAGGTGATTGGGGAGAGGAGATGAGGGGTTCAGACTGGACAGGTTTTGAGACTGGGTCGGAAACAGGTGGGTTGGCCTGTTCCATAGTCTCAGGTGCCACAGAGGCACCAGCCACAGAGGCTTGAGGTTCAACAAATGAACCAGGGTGAGGAGTCTGCTCCCCCTCAGCCACAGAGGCTAAAGATTCAGACACAGTCTGAGCTGTTTTGGCCATCTTTTTCACAGGCCCAGCTTCAGCAGTTGCCAGGGTCCTCTTAACAAGTTTGGACCTGGCTTTGGATTTTCTTGTGGAAGCAGCAGCTTCTGGATCCACCCTCACAGTAGAGGGTCCTTCCACCAAACCTAACAACCTCCTCATTGGTGTGGACAGAGGAGGCTCATTGGGTAGAACAGGGGTATAGAAAACTCTATTCCCGATGACAGGAAATGCAGCAGACTTAAGTAAAGGCTGAGAGTTCTATAGATGCTCACCACAAATATGTCTGAAAATGAGGCTCAGAAACCTGGGATAGCGGACAGCAGCTAGTCTTGGCTCTTGCTGCACCAAGTTCCTCAAATTCAGAAAGATCCACTTAGCCATATCAATGGTAGTCCAATCCACTAGCTGTAGGACTATTGGGACTTCATCTCTGCTCAGTTGGTCAAATGAACCAACTTTGCTGCTGAAACTCATCATTACAGAAGCAAACAGAAAGCTGTAGGTGGGAGAAAAATCCTTCCTGTACAACGTTGCTCCAATTTTGGGTTCTGCTACACCACAGAAGCGTAACAAATTTCCCATTTGCTCGTTTTCAGGCTGGGGCATATCATATGACTCAGCAACAGGCAGATGAAGAACCTCCCTCAGAAGATCAGCAGTAATCTCAGTGGTCTGAGTCCCATTGAGAATAGTCCCCTTGATGACTTTGGTGTTGGGGTTGTAGGCACAGGTGTACCAGAACTCGTACACCATCTCCTGGTACAGGACACCAGGAGTTGCAGTCATAGCATAGTTCAACGGATGAACTTGCAGAAACTCCACCATTTGATCGTAACCTTTCCCCACATAGTTTTTGGGGATAGTAAGGTTTGCAATGTAGTTTGTGGGTTTGATGGTCAGCATGGTGGTGACTGATGAGTGTTTGACAACATCATCACCAACGAACACTGGAAGAAAGGGATTAGGTCTGTGAGCCATTTGGGAAGTTTTGAGGTTTGTAGAAGCAAAAGACACTTAGTCGATTTTTAGAGTTCGTGAGGATTTCTGGAAATGATGAGGAAGACGAAGATGAAACAGTAGTTGGGTATTTATAGGATTTGAATGTGAGTGTGTATGAGAGAGAAAGTTTTGGGCGGTTCGATTTGAAAAAGTCATTAACGGAAAACGGAACGGTTGTCCATGTCAGATCACTTGAGTCCTTTTTAATCACTAACACACGTAACCCACATTATCCGCAGTAATTAAGTTAAATAAAACATTAATTAAGTAACTTAAGTTTGAAGAAAGGTAATTAAAATTGTTGGTCTAAGCTGTTGGTCAAACCTGTGATGAGTAAGGTCATCACAAGCTGTTCAATCTTCAAGCTGTTCATTTTTCAAACTGTGCCTCCAGCCTGCTTTCTTTTGTAAGAGCAGGATGTGTTCAATAGTTGAACAGGTTACAAGACAATGGCTTGTAAGACAGTGTGAAGAAGTGAACAGGGTGAAGATTGAACCATCAGAGCAGGCTGGACTAGTAAACTATGATTGTTCAGCCTGTTGTGTGCTCAAGCTGTTCAAGTTTTTCAGACAGATGGCTAAGTACAGAACATGTATAATCTGTTCTGCCTAAGCTGTTCTAAGAGACTTGAGCAGTGTGAAACACACAAAGTCTTAGACCTTTGAGAAACACTTAGTCACTCTTGTTTAACATGCCTAGCTTGCTGACAAGGTAATTAAACCTTGTTTCATCCAGAGGTTTGGTGAAAATGTCTACAAGCTGTTCATTTGTGGAGATAAAACTTACCTCCACATTACCTTTCTGAATGTGATCCCTGATGAAGTGATGTCTGGCTTCAATATGCTTTGTTCTAGAATGAAATACTGGATTGTTGGAAATGGCTATGGCACTTGTGTTATCACACAGAATAGAAATTTTCCTATACACAAGACCATAATCTTCAAGCTGATGCTGCATCCACAGAATCTGCCCACAGCAGCTTCCAGCAGCAATGTACTCAGCTTCAGCAGTAGAAGTAGACATAGAGTTCTGCTTCTTACTACACCAACTTATCAACTTACCACCAACGAGTTGACATCCACCTGTTGTGCTTTTCCTGTCTAGCCTGCAGCCTGCAAAATCAGAATCTGAATAACCTGTTAGTTCAAGGCTGGAGTCTTTGGGATACCAAAGACCCAAACCTGGTGTACCCTTCAGGTATGTGAAGATTCTTTTAACAGCAGCTAGATGAGACTCCTTTGGATCAGCTTGGAACCTAGCACACAGACAGGTAGCAAACATAATATCAGGTCTACTAGCAGTTAAGTATAGCAAGCTCCCAATCATGCCTCTGTAAGCTGTTACTGAAACAGCTTTGCCACTGGCATCAGCATCCAATTTTACATTGGTTGCCATTGGGGTTTTAATAGGAGAACTTTGATCAAATTTGAACTTTTTCAATAGATCTAAAGTGTACTTTCTTTGATTTATAAAAATTTCAGTTGAGGTTTGTTTAACCTGTAGTCCTAAAAAAAAAGTAAGTTCTCCCATCATACTCATTTCATACTTGGATTTCATGAGTAATGAAAAATTCTTGCACAACTGCTCATTAGTAGAACCAAATATTATATCATCCACATAAATTTGAACAAGCATAATGTCAGATTTCACCTTCTTTATGAACAGTGTAGTATCCACTTTACCTCTGGAATACCCATTGCTCATAAGGAACTCAGTAAGAGTGTCATACCAGGCTCTAGGGGCTTGTTTGAGACCATAGAGAGCTTTGTCCAACTTATAGACAAAACCTGGATGTTGTTCATTTTCAAAACCTGGAGGCTGCTTGACATAAACTTCTTCTTGCAGCTTCCCATTCAAAAATGCACTCTTCACATCCATTTGAAATACCTTATGCTCTTATGAGCAGCGTAGGCTAGATACAAACGAATTGCTTCTAGCCTGGCCACAGGAGAAAATGTTTCATCATAATCAATTCCTTCCTCCTGTCTGTAGCCCTGAGCAACCAGTCTTGCCTTATTTCTAATGACATGACCTTGCTCATCCATCTTGTTCCTGAAAACCCATTTTGTGCCAATTATAGTTTTACCTTTAGGAGCAGGGACCAGCTTCCATACATTGTTTCTTTCAAACTGATTGAGCTCTTCTTGCATGGCAGTGATCCAATTGGCATCTTTTAGTGCTTCATCAACCTTCTTTGGCTCCATTAGTGAAACAAAGCTAGAGAACATACAAAAGTTCCCTAAGCTGTCCCACCGTGTTTGTATCCCTTTGTTGATGTCACCAATTATTTGATCATTGGGGTGACACCTGATCCACTTAGGATCATTTTTCAATGATGATTCACCTGAGTTGTTAACATCTTCAGCAGGTCCTGTTGAACAGTTCTCAAGATTTTCAGACACACTATTGTCTTGAGCCTGTTCACTTGTTGAACATGTCTGACCACTGTTGAACATATCAGTAGAAGAACTAGGAAAATCAGCATTGATAGGTTCAGGACATGCAGTTGTAATTAAGTCAGTACACTTATTCACACAGGATGTATTGACATAATCATCATCATGCCCATCATGATTAACAGGTTCCACACTGGGTGTAGTGGAATCTTTTGAGTCCTCTTCATTGTTTGAATGCATCAGATCATCAAAGTTAAGTTCTCCTGAAACTGATTTAGGAAAAGCTTTGGTGGAAGCATTATTGGACTCTTCAAAGGTGACATTTATAGATTCATCTATCACCTTTCTTTTGTTGTTGTACACTCGGTAGGCTTTGGAGATAGCAGAGTAGCCAACAAACACACCTTCATCAGCTTTAGGTTCAAACTTTGTCAGTTGGTCCCTCTGATTCAGAATGAAGCAGGGACACCCAAACACATGGAAGTAACTGACATTTGGCTTCCTCCCTTTGAGCAGCTCATAAGGAGTCTTGTTGAACCTTTTCACCACTAAGGATCTGTTTTGGATGAAGCAGGCAGTGTTGACAGCTTCAGCCCAGAATGATGAAGGTAAACCTGATGCACACAGCATGGTTCTAGCAGCTTCAATGAGAGTTTTGTTTCTCCTTTCAGCAACTCCATTTTGTTGTGGAGTCCTTACAGCTGAAAAGTTTTGAATGATTCCTTTCTCTTCACAGAAGTCTTCAAGAGTACTGTTTCTGAATTCAGTACCATGATCACTTCTAAGCTGCTTCACTTGGGCAGAGTTCAGCATCTCCATCTTTTTCACAAATCCAATAATTTCTCTAGCAGCCTCTCCTTTGCTCTTCAGAAAGATCACCCATGTGTACCTGGAGAACTCATCAACCATTACTAGAGTGTATCTTCTTCCTCCTAGACTTGGGACATTTACAGGTCCAAACAAGTCCATGTGGATTAAGAAGATTGGAGTATCAATAGAGAAATTATGTTTGGATTTAAAAGATGTTTTCCTCTGCTTGCCTTTCTCACAAGCTGTGCAGAGTTTATCTTTAACAAAGGTCATAGAAGGCAAACCTGTCACCAACTCTTTCTTACAGAGTTTATTGATGTTCTTGAAGTTCAGATGTGACAGCCTTTTGTGCCATAACCAGTTTAAGTCTGCATTTGTTCTTGTGAGAAAGCAGGTTTCAGTTGTGGGATCAGCAGATTGCATGTCCACAACATATACACCTTTCTTTCGTTGAGCACATAGCACAACTTTGCCTTGGGGATCCAATATGTAACCCAGGTGCTCATCAAAGTTAACCTTGTAGCCAGCATCACACAGTTGGCTTATGCTAACAAGGTTATGTTTTAGCCCAACCACATAGGCTACTCTTTTGAACACTGCAGCACCAGCTTTAAGATTTCCATATCCCTCAGTGGATCCCTGTACATTGTCACCAAATGTGACTTTTGGCCCTTTTTCAGGCCTGAGATCACTCAGCAATTCTTTACAACCTGTCATGTGCCCTGAGCAGCCACTGTCCAAGTACCAAACCTTGGAAGGTTGTTTTTCCTTATACATCATTGTAGGATTCCAGTTCTCCAAGCTGCTGAAAGCTTCAGCTTCAGCCAGATCCTGTTTGAAACTGCTTGTTGATGGGACATCAGTGTTGGCCATCAGACATTGATTGTCTTCTTCATCAGATGATGAATCAGATTCCTCCCAGTCACAAGTCTCTGCCATGAGTCCCTTTTGGCGGTTGGAACCCACTGAGTTTTCCAACTTCCTCAGCTTAGCCATGGCCATAAGGTACTTAAACCTATAACCATCATCCTTGTTTGTCTTGTATGGTTTGGATGACTGACCAACAGCTTTTGACACAAAGCCAGCAGCTATATGGCCAGTTTTGCCACATTTGAAGCACTCAGCCTTGGATTTATCAAATACCTTCTTTTTGCCAGCACCTGAACTTCCTTGTAGCATGTTTCTTCCAAACCTTTTCTTATTGAACCTTTTGACAAGCATAGCTATCATTTGCTCATCATCCTGTTCAGCAAGATCTGCATTATCTTCCTCATCTGACACCTCCTCCTTATCATCATCCTGTTGATCAAGTTGAGTGAACACATCACTCACCTGACTCACAGGCTGTCTCACATTAGCCACAAAGGCTGCACCTCTTTTAGACATCTCCACGGCATTTCTCTTCTGTTGCCTTGACTGTTCATCATTTAGTAAAGATCCATACAAGTTGACAAGATCCATACTTCTGATTGTACCTGAATTTCTTAAAATTGTTGAAAAGTAATTCCATTCTTCAGGGAGGATGTCCAAAAACTTGTTCACCAGAGTAAGGCTGTCCTTAGTGATCCCAACAGCTTTGAGATCATTCACAAGAGCAGTAAACCTGGTGTAGGTTTCTGTGAGAGTCTCCTTTGGTTTTGCAAAGAATAGTTCATACTGTCTAACAAGATTGTTAATTCTGTTATCCAGTGTGATTGTGGGTCCATCATAGACGGTACACAAAGTATCCCACATCTCCTTGGCAGTCTTCATCTACTCAACCTGTTTGAACACATCATCAGGTAGAGAGATGACCAGATTGTTTCTGGCCTTTGCATCAAGAGCCACCAATCTTTTGTCTTCATCAGACCATTGAGCTTTTGCTTTCTCAAATGTTCTGATCTCAGGAGCAGCTCCTTCAACAGCAGGAGTTATTGTTGTAATAGAGGTTGGCACATAGGGACCCTCCATTACAATTTCGGGTAGTTGTACATCCAGATTCTCTAGATAGAGCATCATTCTGCACTTCCAACCAGAAAAGTTCTGATGATTGAACTTTGGAGGTTTGCCCATTGAGCCATTGTCATAGTATGAGGAGTTTGCAGCACTGTTGTCCATGAAAACTTGGGAGAATGAGAGATCTAGAATGACACACACTCTAAACTGCTCTGATACCAGTTGTAGGTCCCGAGAGGTTCCCAAAGTATATAGCTTTAAGCTGTAGAGGGGGGTGAATACAGCTATTTAAAGACTACACACTATTTTCTCAATGTTTGTATGTATTATCAACAAATTGTTAATTACAAACAAGCTTGAATGCGGAAAGGTTCAAGCTGAGATGACAGATACAACAGTATGTTCACTAGTCTAAGACAGACTCAAACTAGATTACAATGAATACACTCACTAAGAAGCACTCACTGTGTTTACAAGACTTAGATAGACAGCTTATGTAGAACAGCTTAGACACGGAGAAACTGTATTACACAAGCAGGCTTGCATGCATGAAAAACACGCTTGCACGTTCACTCTTGGTTTCAGCACTTAGCTCATCTTGGCTTAATCTTTCTGACCTTAGAAGCTTCCTTTTATACTCACTCAGAGGATCTAAGAGAAACTTCTTCATTGGACGGAATGAAAAAGGAGAAGTCTTGTTGAAAAGACAACATAA
>JAANYP010006257.1:0-32531 GCA_020465985.1 Centrapalus pauciflorus | reverse complement strand
GCTGGTAGTTGCTGTTCACAGGTTCTGTGGATACAACAACAATTGCGGGATTACGGTTTGGCTTATACTCAAACTCCAATTAGGATAGACAATCAATCAACAATTGCTATAACAAATAATCCAGTTAAACACAGTAAAACAAAGCACATTGACATACGGCATCATTTTATTCGTGATTGTGCTGAAAAGAATTTGATCAAACTGGTTAAGGTGGCAACTGAAGATAATAATGCTGATTTATTTACCAAAGCGTTTGATAAGTCACGTTTTGAGTATTTAATTCAACTTAATGGAATGCGCAACCCAGAGTAAATTGACCTTAGTAGTATTTTATTTCCTTTTATAGTTGTTATATTTCTTTCTTTTTAGTGTAGTCTGCTAATTTAGGAAAGTTTCTATTTTTAGTAAGTTTCTATTTTTAGTAAGTTAGTAGATTAGCTTAGTTTAATGCGTTTTGCTATGAAAAACAAAAGAAAAAAGAGAGAAAATTACAAAAATACAAAAAAAGAGAATATCAGAAAAAGGAGTTAAAGTCTTAGATACATAGGTTCAAAGTGACGAAAATTAGCACCGTCGTTACAGACTCTAAGTGTTTAGGCTTTCACACATAATGCAACTAAATCCTAAGTGTTATACTTTATTTAGTTTGATGTGTTGGTAGGCATAATACATATAGGGTATCTAAAGGCTAATAAAATATTCTAGAAAAGGTCAAACGTGTCACTAGCTTAGATGTATGACCAATCGGTCTTAATTTTTATGTACAAGACATACAAACATTGAGTCTAAATGAGGTATGCAAACTTTCTGGGGATGTATAGCAACATCAAATACGTCTGAAAATGGAAAGAATAGAAATATCATGAAAAACTGAGAGTCGCAAACATGCAACTCTGTTGTACGTAAGTACAGACCTGTTGTCTCTGTTTAGATTCGGGTTAGCAGACATGTCGCTTTGTTGTACGTCAGTACAGACCTGTCACCGCTATCTGCTAACTTTAAAAATAAACCTTAAGTCGAACTAAGACACTTTGTTGTCTGAGAATACAGACCTGTGTCCGATGTTTGTCTTTTAAAGAAAGTTTGCAAATACCAACAAGTTAGAATTTTTGTCTGTGTGCCTTGATCATAAAAGTATGTCTAAGTCTGAGTCACGTAAGATAATTTCCTGATAAATAAAAAGGCCAAGGGATATTCCGAAATGTAGAGTGTTTAACAGGGTAAAATACCAACAATCGGCTAAATGGGTATGTCACGACAAACAATCAAAGGAATCAAAAATTCCTAAGTGTGAAAGTTTAAGTACTGAAAGTTAGTATCGGACATAGCTATCTGATTGAACCTTTCTTAGACTATACTCATCAAAAATATGTTGTTTGGTATTTAGCGTAGCCTGTAAATTTATTTTTATAACTTAAGTCTAGATTAAATTTTTTAATCAAAATTTTATTTTATTTTATTTTATTTTTACCTATTTTATTTTATTTTAGTTTAGTTTAGTTTTTACTTAGGTAAAAGGTCAAAAGTTACTGAGGGTGCATTCAAAGTTGGATAAAATATACAATGCGTGAAATATCTGAGCTTAGGGTAAAAGATTTGGCATAGTTTATCTGGTTACACTACACAGTAGAAAATAGTTGGTAAAAGTTGAAAATATTTCAAAATTTCCGAGATTTTTCTAAGTGTTGGAAATTTCGAATCTAAGACAGACTCGAATGTGAGATACTTCGAATCTGTCAGTAGACTCGAAATTGCATAGACTCGAAGGTAGGTAGTATAAATAGGTCCACAGTGATGGCATTTATTTCTTACTACCCTCGAATCTGATTTCTCGAATCTGTCTTTGGCGATCTCGAATCTATTCTCGAGTCTATCGAATCTCTACTAAACGACATTTCGTCGAGTTTGAAGTCTTTGTGTTCGATTCTAATCTAATATCTAGGTATAATCAACAGGATTGTACAAGATTTTGGTGGTTTAATACACAAATTTGGACTTAAACATCACATTTTGATGTTCTATTGGTCAAAATTGGGTTTTTGCAAAATTACCAAGTTTGGACTAATAAAAGATCAAATTAAAAGCATAAATCTATAATTAGAACCTAGTTGAACTAATGTATGTGATTTGCTACGTTCAAAATGGTTAAAATTGTTGGTTTTTGTTGAAATAAGGTCCGACGGCCTTTCGAATCTGATAATAGGTTCGAATCTGATCATGGCTTTCTCGAATCTATCAATAGATTCGAGATGACCAGATATTCGAATCTGTCCATCAGACTCGAATAGGGTATTTTCGAATCTGTCCATCACATTCGAATATGGGCACTTCGAATCTGTTTCTCTCGATTCTGTACTTCATTTATTTTGTTGAATTTAAATTTTATTAACCTTGTGAAAATTTAATTGTGTTAGATTTTGTATTTAATCAAATACAAGATAAAACAAATTTGAATTTAAACAAGTTTATTGATTTTTAATAAAAATCTAACAAATTTTATGTATTGTGCAGATATGGCGCTTCGTGCTTTTGTTCCCAAGCACAATATGGTACTGAATCCTGCCCATAACATCCCTGAGGCGCAGGGATTTCGAGAAGTTTTGGATTTTCTGGCGGAATCTAGGATAAGTTATGTGCTGTATGAAAACATTCCGATTGTGATATCCTATGTGCGTCAATTTTACGATCACTTGCAGGTGGACTGCACTGTCTCCCCGACAGTGTTAAGAACTAGAATTGCCGGACAACCTTTGGTTTTCTCCGCTGATATTTTGAGACAAGTCCTGCAGTTGGGTTCCCTAGAACAAGAAGACGGGCCTACAGACTTTCCTTTAAGTATTAGGCAAGCAGCTTTTTTGAGAATGGGATACAGCTTGGACGTTACAAAATCTTCGTATATGAAAAGCGGGTTGATAGGACAATGGCGTTTCTTGGTCCATGTGTTTATGATCTGTTTTGCGCCTAAGAAAGCTGGTTTTGATTATATAGTATCAAAAATCCAATCCGCAATGATCGCGATGGTATACAATAAGAAGTTTAGTTTCTCGCAGCTGATTTTCTCGGAATTTATCCATCAAATCACGGCTCCTGAGAGAGAAAAGTTCCTTTTGTATCCGAGGTTTGTGATGATGTTGATTAGACACTTCTTGCCTGAGCTGCCACAATCTGATGATGCATTGACCGTCAATGTTATAGAGAAGCGTATCTATTCTGACTGTTCCTCACACCGAGGAAGGTTAGCCGTTCCTGAGGCACGTCCACTTTTTGGCGCAATTCTGGACAGGGAATTTCAAGCTCCGAATGATGCCAACTGGGCATGTGAAATAGAAGAGCAACAGCAACAGCAATAGCAACAGCAACAGCAACAGCAACAGCAACCGCATCAGCAACCGCATCAGACTCGTGTTCGTCCACGTGATCCAAGGCGAAGACAAAGAGATACTGCAAGTCAGTCTCAGGCGTCTAGGCCTTCTACGAGTCAGCCAGAGCCAGAGGTACAGGAAGCAGGGCCTTCAAGTGCCAATCCAGAAACCGAGCAAATAGCCCAAACATTGGAGGAAATATGGGCTTCGGGTCCGCATGCAAATGAAGATGTTGCAGCAGCATTGGTGGATGAGCTGCTGAGTCCGCCTGGAGATAATGATGATATATTTCGTGATGTTGACGACTATGAGCCAGAGGGGGCTGAGGCTGGATTGACATCTTCGGAATCTGAAACCGAATCAGATGAAGTTCATGAGGTGGTGACTACCGAAACTGGAAGTTGTTTTGAGACTTATGGTTCTAGATTGATTGTCAATCAAGGTGGTTCGAGGAGGAGAGAGACTAGGGAATTGGAGGAGTCCGATTATGAAGAAGAAGAGATTGCTACGTTAGTGACGAGGCCACGAGCAAAACGTCATAGATTTATGCAAGGGTCGTCTTCTACCTCGGAAGCACAACCAGAAACCTCTCCAGCCCAAACCCAAGCACCAACCACAGATTCACCATCACCGCCACCTCAGCAACACGAACCCTATATTCCATCACCAATCACTCCAACTCCAATTCAGTCCATCCCATCAACCTCATCCTCATACGCCGACAATCAAAGGTTTCAGCAGCTCAAAGCGCGAGTCGATTTCCAAAATATCCAAATCTTAGGCCTAACAAAGGCAGTCGGCGAGATTCAGACTCATAATGCCGATCTAAAGAAGATAGTGGACACAGTTCAGGAAGAGAACTTAGAGCTGAAGGCCTTTGTTTGCGATCAGTCAGCCGAGATAAGGTCGATGCGCTCCCTTATTGAGCAGTTAATGAAGAATCTACAGGCTCAGGGGGAGACATCGTGCCGTGATCAGGAAGCACAGAGACCGAGAGATGAAGATGATGAAGACAACCAAGGCAATGATCCCAGCCCACAAAGACAGAATGAGCCAGTAGATTTTTCTGCTGCTCAGACTGCTCAATCTGAGGGGGAGCCTAGTAAAAGGGGAGAAGTAGGAGGAGCGGGAGGAGAAGCTAGTTCTTCAAGGAATTTAGACAGCGACATGATCGATGCGCTGAAAGATATTGAAGAAGAGCTGATGGAGTTTGATTTTGAAGATGAAATGGAAGAGTTGGAGGAAGGGGAATTTATTCCAGATGATGTTGTTGACTGGAAATCTGACGATGAAGTGATAGAGGACGAGGACGATAATGTTAATGAAGTAATCATCAATTCACAACCAGTCACTGAATTTTATGAGAGCTCAAATCATAATGTGATTGATATTGATTACATCAAGGTAGCCTCAGTCGAGGATAAAGAACTGGAGGAAGCTGAAAAAGAGCCATCTAGAGCTGATCTGTTAAATCTTTGGTTCAAGAAGGAAGAAAAGAAGGATCAGCTAAAGATGAAGAAGACAATGAGAATTCCAAGTGCCGGAAACTTTTGTGAAGGGATTATTAGCTGGTTCTTTGACAGAGAACTGCAGCTGTTCATTTTGAAGAGAAGGGATGGACTTCAATACTTGAGGCGGACATTGAAAGCGTTTAATTCTTTGCCCAAGATTGAAGTTAAAGAGTTAGCCTGGAAGGAGCTGATCAACATTGGAAATGATCCCTACGCGAGCGTTATTGAAAGAATTATAAGGAAAGAAGGGCGATCAGGCAGATTTGAGAGGCTTAAGCCGAGATCAGGCAAGAGGGTTGAGGATGGATCAAGAATAGATCCTCATACTGGAAGACCGTGGGCTAGAATGATCTATAAGCCGGTGAAATGCTTGAAAAGAGTGCCAATTAAGCCAATGCCACAAAATGTTTTGAGCAACATGAAGTGGTGGTACCTGGAAATTGATACTGCTGAAGCTATAATGGAGGATCAAGACGAGCAGGTAATTTTGAAAGTATACGACCCACTGCATTTGATAAACCTATCTAAGGACGACCTGAAGAAGCTTCACGATCAGCCTATATTCTTCACTGAACCATGGAGATCTGAAGCCAGGAAGTTCCAAAAGGTAGTTAAAGTTTGTATAGATGCAGGGTTATATGCAGGTAGTAATATCTATAGCTCTAGTACTTAAATTTGATGTCATGTAAATAATTAGAAGCTATCGTCAAGGGGGAGTCTGTTGGTACACCCTGTGTGACGATAGCAGTCTAATCGATCTACGTTATGATTTAAGTAATATTCTGAGTTATCCAGTAATTTGATATATATGTTTAAAATGTGTTTGTCTGTTATTGATTGTGTGTTTGAACTTGATGTAACATATTACAAGAAGTTCAAACATAAAAGTCAAAGAGTATGTCAAACATAAGTTAAAACATAAGTTTCATCACGTAAGTGTTTAAATGTATTGGCTAGATTCGAATAGGTTAAGGAAGACATTCGAATCTGTGATAGATTCGAATGTATCCTTAGATTCGAATAGGTTAGATTCGAATCTGTCAGATGGACAGATTCGAATGAGGCCTTAGGCCAGATTCGAGGTTGGCCCACAACAGACTCGAATCAGGGTCTATAATTAGGGATAGACTCGAATCATTAGCAGACCTTTGGCAGAATTCGTGAGGAATTAAGCGATAGGCGATCTCGAGTTTATCAGCTAGGTGAGTCCCATTTCGGAGAGAATTAGTACGTAGGATCGTTCGTGTGTCGTTCGTTCAGCGTCTAATAGTCTCCGTGTTTCCGTTGGTTGAGAGTTGTCCGTCTGACCGTCAACGAGGATTCCGCACTCGTTAACGGGTCCGCGTCTAGATAGATCTGTCAGTGGTAGACCTTACACTCCCTCCATGCAAACTCCATTAGCAGGTTTCACCACTGCTGATGTTGAAATGCATATCCCATCTCCAAATGATGATGTGCCTTTAAACCAAGGCACTGCAGAGGGAACCACCACTGGTCTTCATGAGGATGTTGCAGCACAAGCAGCATCTGAAAGGCCCTCAACACCAACCTCTTCTCTTGGTGATGCAGCTACAGCCGCTGCTGAAGGACCCTTTGACCCCTCCAAGCTGGGCCATATTACTTTTGCCCAGGCTATGGAGCTTCTTTCAAAAGTTTCTCTTCCCTCTCCATCACATCCTCCTACACCAGCCTCATCCTCATCTTCTGCATCTACCCAATCTAAACAGTCTACTCACACACCTCCATCTCCAAAAGACCTACCTTTGAAGCATCAACTTTCCCTGTTGACCAACAAAGTTGGTTCTTTGGAAACTACCATGACCTCTCTACCCTCTCTTATTTCAGACTCTGAGTCTGAACAGCTTAAGGGGTTCTTTGATTCGTTCAAAGACTCCTTCCCTGCTACTCCACAAACAGATACTTCTCCACAGCTGATAGCACTCACTGCACAGCTGCAAATAGTGTCCAACTCCCTCTCTTCCATTCTGTCACTACAACAGGACTCTGTGTCCTCAATGACAGCCATTTCCCAACAGCTGTCATCTCTCCTCACCTCTTGCAATTCTACCCTTCCTGCCACTCTGGCCAGCTTGACCACACTAATTGTCTCCCTATCTAATTCTATGTCATCAAACCTTGCTGATGTGCAGGATTCTCTCGAATTACATCTTGCACAGCTTCAAAGTTTGCTGTTCACAGAGTCTGATAGGGAAAACATTGTTAAGCTGACCTCCCTTGCTGATACACAATCCTCTTCTCTTCAAACCTGTCTTTCCCAGCTTGCAGAGGTAAAGGACAATTTGGCTTTCTTAGTGACTAGCCTTGTTGGCCCCAGGCCTGCTGCCAAAACTGCTAGCAAGCCTGATGCGTTTGTGTCTTCAGGCAGACCGGGTGTTGAAGGTGCTGGTACATCTCCTTCAAAGGGGGAGAAGTCGTCTGCCTCTTAGACCAAGTCTAAGGGGGAGAAAACTTCCTCTCCTAAGGAGAAACCAGTGCCTGCAGCACAAACTGGTCATCCAGCAGGAATCTCTGCAACAGGTACAGTAGAGGTTGCTTCTCATGCTGCTCAGTCTACTCAGGTTGAATCTCCAATCTCTGCTCAGTCTAAGGGGGAGGAATCCATTCCTGAGGGCAGGCCAAGCAGCAGAAGGAGGCATCTGATCCTAGAGGAAGAAGAAGAAGAGGAAGAAAGTCCTGAAGCTGCTACCACTACAGCAGCTAAAGGAAAAGAAATAGCAGAAGATGATCCCATACAGCAGAAACAAGCAGAAATCCAATTTCACAAAGCCAGGGCCAAAGAAATGGGTCTTCCTATGCACAAGTATTTTGAGTTTAGAGAAGAACAGCTTCAAGCCCTGGAAATTCTTAGAAAAGAAGAAGAATCTGCAAAAGCTGCCAAATCATTTGCACTGCAAGAAGCAAAGAAAGTTAAAATGTCTACTCTGGAAGTGCAAAAGAAAATATTGGAAGCTGCTAAGGGATCAGCAGGGGAGAAGGAAGCAGAGAAAGAAAAAGGTACTCTGGTCTCTGTGACCAAGCCTACAGTGCCTCACGCAAGAGTTCAATTCCATTTTGACAACCTGGCAAAGAAAAAATTTCAAGATGTTGCTGAAAGAAGGCTTGCCAAGGAAGCAATTGTCAAAGCTGTCCCAATATCAAGAAAAGGCAGTCAGTGGAAGTTGAAAATAACAAGGATGGGTGCAACAGGCCCTGAATTTGAAACTTATGACTACACTGACGTAGCACAGATGGGGTACAGAGAATGGATTGAGCTGGCAGTTTCTCTGAGTGAGTCAAAGTCAGAAACGGCTAAGACAATCAGGGCATATGTCAAGAAACTGATGGAGAGAGTAAAGAATCTTGGCCTGATTTCCAAAGAAGCAAGTGAAGGTGTCTTGGTGACACATCCAAAAATTAAGGCCAGGAGGACAAAGAAGGATACTGAAATGGAACTACTCCTTACACTGATTGAACAAGGCGATTATGCCATTGAAATGAAAGGAGTTGATCACAGCCTGCCTAGTGGAATAGAGTTTGAAGATGGCAAGATTATTGAAGAGCCTGAGCTGAGGGCATTTTTTGTAGATCCCTTAACTCAGAAGAAATGCTTTCAAAGAGCTTAAGATCTATACAAAGTGGATCTGAGACAACTTGTGGCCTTCAGACTTGAAGTTTCATTCAGGCAGTCTAGTAAGTGGAGAGCAGCCGTCTGGGAGCAGCTCAGAGGCTTCTTTGAGAGAGGTGAACTTCAAGATCCCAAGTTTATGATAATATGAAGTGAAGTTCAAGAACTTGAGGAAACAAGGGAAGAGCTGGAAAAGATGTTTCATGGTCCCCCTCCATTGTGATGAAGTCCATCTACCATCTGGGTAGGTGAAGAATGGAAGCTGTCCATCAGTTGGACAGACTTACCATTATCTGTTCCCAACAAAAACAGTCCAATGTACATCAGTTGTACTCTATTTTACATATGTTGTAATTTCCTTTTACATTAGTTGTAATATACATCAGTACATTAGTTGTACTTTTGTAAGAACATATGTTGTTCTAATGTAATAAAAAATCAGTGTATATATAAACTGATCTTTTGCTTTATGATGATGTTGTAATTCTATATCAACAAATGTATTGTAAAAATATATAGTAATTTTTGATAAGACCAGCTTAGACTGGTTATTGCAAATAGGGGGAGATTGTTAGGCACAAAAAGGCCTCAGTCAAACCTGTTCTGCATCTGAGGGGGAGATTCTTAATCAAACCTGTTGATGAATTTGAAGGTTGAATTTAAGGCCTGTTATATGCCTTATTGAAACCTGAAAATGATTTGCAATATCAGTCCAAAGCTGTTCTATATGTTGCATGTGTTGCAACGAAGACAGTTTGCCCAAGCTGTTCAGTCTGCTGAACAGGCTGGACATAAACTGTCTACGCTGCTCTACACTGGCGAGCAGCTTGGCCAGTATACAAGTGTTCTGTTCTTTGTGAACAGAATCTGTTCTTTGTGAACAGGCTAAACACTCTATGGAATATGTTTCCAAGTCCTCATGTATTGTTTTTGGCTAAAAGATCAGTTTACAAAGTCGAAGACAAAGTGGAAAACAGAACTGCTCAGCCTGCCCACGCTGTTCTTTCACATGAAGACAAAAGGATATTTGAAAAAGGGTGACAGACCTTTTCTTATATCAAAATAGGCCTTTTACAAGGAAGAAAGACGCAAAGTTGACATTCCATATTTGGTTAAAGGCAATGCAACGGTAGACAAAGTGAAAAGACAAAAGTTCTGCACGTGAAGACAAGTCTGCTTTTCAGAAAAGTGCAGAAAAGTTATGTGGTCTTTTCAAACAAGACTTCTCCTTTTTCATTCCGTCCAATGAAGAAGTTTCTCTTAGATCCTCTGCGTGAGTATAAAAGGAAGCTTCTAAGGTCAGAAAGGATAAGCCAAGAAAAGCTAAGTGCTGAAACCAAGAGTGAACGTGTAAGTGTGTTTTTCATGCATGCAAGCCTGCTTGTGTAATACAGTTTCTCTGTGTCTAAGCTGATTATACATAAGATGTCTCTCTGAGTCTTGTAAACACAGTGAGTGCTTCTTAGTGAGTGTATTCATTGTAAGCTAGTTTGAGTTTGTTTTAGACTAGTGATCATATTGTTGTATCTGTCATCTCAGCTTGAACCTTTCCGCATTCAAGCTTGTTTGTAATTAACATTTTGTTGATATTACATACAAACATTGAGAAAATAGTGTGTAGTTTTTAAATAGCTGTATTCACCCCCCTCTACAGCTTAAAGCTATATACTTTGGGAAACTCTCGGGACCTACAATATATATATATATATATATATATATATATATATATATATATATATATATATATATATATATATATATATATATATATATATATATATATATCTGTCTGTATGTGTGTGTGTGAACCTTATTATTATAGATATATATTGAACTTTATTGTTATAAGGTTTGGATATAATATAGTGATAAAATTGGAGGTTAGTGATATATATACATATATATATTTATATTATATATACATATATATATATATGTATATATAACATAGATATATACATGTATATATATATATAATATAGATATATACATGTATATATATATGTATATAAATAGATATATATATATATATATATATATATATATATATATATATATATATATATATATATATATATATATACATGTATATATAGAATAAGGTTCCCCTGTGTACCGATCAAAATCTCGGGTATCCAACGTACCCCACACATGTAAGAATATTTTCGTAATTTTAGCGACCATTCACATTACGTAATTGATGATTCACAACACTTATTTGAACATTCACATCACTTATTTGAACATTCACAAGAATTATTTAACTATTTATAATTCTTCTACAGTTATTTAATCATTCACAACACTTATTTGACCATTCACAATTCTTCAACACTTATTTGATCATTCACAAGAATTATTTAACCATTCACAATATTTATTTGATCATTCAAAACACTTATTTGATAATTCACATGAATTATTTGATCATTCACAATATTTATTACATCATTCACAATAATTATTTGAATATATACACTTCTTCTACACTTATTTGATCACTCGCAACATCCGTTTGATCATTCACAAGAATTATTTGACTATTCACACTTCTTCTACATGTATTTGATCATTCACAACACTTATTTAAATATTTACACTTCTTCTACACTTATTTGATCATTCACAACACTTATTTGCTCATTCACAAGAATTATTTCACACACAATATTTACGTAATCATTCACAAAACTTATTTGATCATTCACATGAAATAATTGACCATTCACAACATTTATTTCATCATTCATAATAGTTATTTGACTATTTACAATTATTCTACACTTATTTGATCATTTATAAGAATTATTTGACCATTCACAATATCTATTTGATCATTCACAACACTTATTTTATCATTCACAAGAATTATTTTATCATTCACAGTATTTATTTTATCATTGACAACACTTACTTGATTATTTACAAGAATTATTTGATCATTCACAACTCTTAATTGATCAATTAAATGTTGTGAATGATTATTTTATAAGTATTATGAATGGTCAAATAATTCATGTAAATGATCAAATAAGTGTTGTGAATGATCAAATAAATATGGTGAATGGTCAATAATTCTTGTGAATGATCAAGTAAATGTTGTGTGAATGATCAAATGAGTGTAGAATAAGTGTAAATAATCGAATAAGTGTTGTGAATAATCAAATAAACACTGTAAATGATCAATCAATTCTTGTGAATAATAAAATAAGTGTTGAGAATGATTAAATAAATACTATGAATGGTCAAATAATTTTTGTGAATGATCAAATAAAGTGTTGTGAATGATTAAATAATTGTAGAAGAAGTGTAAATAGTCAAATAATTATTGTGAATGATGAAATAAATACTGTGATTGGTCAAATAATTCATGTGAATGAATAAATAAGTGTTGTGAATGATCAAATAAATACTGTGAATGGTCAAATAAGTCTTGTGGATGATCATGTAAGTGTTGTGGATGATCAAATAAATGTAGAAGACTTGTGAATGTTTAAATAAGTGTTGTGAAAGATCAAATAATTGTAGAAAAATTATGAATGGTCAAATAATTCTTGTGAATGATCAAATAAGTGTAGAAGAATTGTAAATAGTCAAATAATTATTGTGAATGATCAAATAAATACTGTGAATTGTCAAATAATTATCGTGAATGATAAAATAAGTGTTGTGAAAGATCAAGTAACTACTGTGAATGGTCGAATAATTCTTGTAAATGATCAAATAAGTGTAGAATAATTGTAAATAGTTAGATACTTATTGCAAATGGTCAAATATGTGGTGTGAATGATCAAATAAGTGTTGTGAATGATCAACTAAGTAATATGTAAGGTCTACCACTACGAGATCTATCTAGACGCGGAACCGTCAACGAGTGCGGAATCCTCGTTAACGGGTAGACGGAAACAACTCTCAAACAGAAACACAGAGACTATCAGAAGCTGAACGAACGACTCACGAACGATCCTACAAACTGATTCTCTCCGAAACGGCACTAACACTGATGATAAACTCGAGATCGCTTAATGCTTAATCCCTGACGAATTCTGCAAAAAGTCTAATAATATTTCGAGTCTATCCCTAATTATAGAGGCTAATTCGAGTATGTTATGGGCCAAACTCGAATCTGGCCCAAGGCCCATTCGAGTTTGCCCTCACTAACATTCTCGAATCTGCCTTCATTCGAATCTAGTATCACATTCGAATCTATCACAGATTCGAATGTTAACCCTTATATAATTCGAATCTACTTAACTTGCATATAAAACCTATGTTATAACTTATGTTTGAGTTAACCTTTGAACTTTATGATTGAACTTCTAGTAATATGTTACATCAAGTTCATTCACACAATCAATAACTAACTAATAAACATATATAAACATATATATCAAATACTTGCTAAATCACAATGTTAGATCACTTAGACTGCTATCATCACACTGGATGTACCAACAGACTCCCCCTTGACGATAGCTTCTAATAATTCACACATTTGATTAAGAACTTTGTTTATTATTTATTCAAACTACTTCCAGCATACAAGCCTTTTTCAATACAAACTTTAACTACATTCTCATATTTCCTAGCTTCACTATCCATGTGAGCGTCACTAGAAATCTTACAAGCATGCAAAATATGAAGATCATCTCTAGATAGGTTTACTAGGTGAAGAGGGTCGTAGACTCTAAGAATAACTTTTTCTTCAAAATCTTCCATGACCGCTTCCCCAGTCTCACTGTCAGCGTACCACCAATGCAAATTCTTCAAGACATTCTGTCGCATGGGCTTCAGAGGCACCTTCCTAAGACATCTTACCGGTTTGTAATGAATTCTCATCCATGGTCGGCTAGTTAGAGGATCTATGGGTGAAGGATCTTCTACTCTTTTTCCAACTCTTGGATTCAGGCGTTCGAACTTTCTGGATCTTCCCTCTTTTCGAATGATTCTTTCAATCACGTCTGCGTAGGGATCATTCCCAATATTAATCAGATCTTTCCAAGCTAACGCTTTGATCTCGATGTTTGGTAGGGAATTGAAAGCTTTTAGAGTTCGCCTCAGGTACTGAAGCACATCTTTTCTCTTGATTACAAATAGTTGCAGTTCTCTATCGAAGAACCAGCTTAATATGCTTCCAGACAGCTTTACAGTCCCTGGCACTCTCATTGTCTACTTAAGCTCTAACTCCTTCTGTTTAGCCCTGAACCATAACTTTCGTTTCTCTTCATTTGATAGCTCTCTAGCAGGTTCTTCTGTTGATGGCTGAGCATTCAACGCAGCATTCACTACATCTACGTTGACAATATTATTCTCATCTATCATGTATGTATCCGTGATAGGATTCTGCTGTACGACTATCTCATCAGCTTAATCATCCTCATCAGCACATACTTCGTCATCTGATTGCCAATCAACTATTTCTTCTGGCACAAACTCACCTTCTTCCAGCTCTTCGTCTTCATAATCAAAACTGAAATCCATCGGATCATCATCAAGATCCATAAGAGCATCGATCATCTCACTGATTTCAAAATCTGTCGGCTTAGATGAGCTTGCTTCTCCTACCTCTCCTCCTGCTAGACTAGGCTCCCCCTGAGATTGAGCAGTCTGAGCAGTAGAAAAATCTACTGGCTCATTCTGACTTTTAGGGCTGGGATCATTTCCTTGGTTGTCTTCATCATCATCATCTCGATGCCTTTGTACTTCCTGATCACGGCACGATGTCTCCCCTTGAGCCTGTAAATTTTTCATTAACTGCTCTATTAGGGAGCGCATCGCCCTGATCTCAGCTGCCTGGTCGCAGACAAACGTCTTCAACTCTACATTCTCTTCCTGAACTTGTTCTACAATCTTCTTCAATTCAGCATTCTCTTTATCAAGATTTGCATTATGCGACTGAATTTCACTCATTGCCTTTGTTAGGCCTAAGATTTGAACATGCTGGAAGTCAACGCGAGCTTTGAGCTGCATAAACCTTTGGTTGTCAGCGTATGCGGTCGAGGTAGATGGAATGGACTGTATAGGAGTAGGGATGAATGGTGATGGAATATATGGTTCATCTTGAGGTGGTGGTGGTGGTGGACTGGTGGTTTGAGGTTCTTGAGTTTGAGGGATCTGAGGTTGCTGAGTTTCTGGTTGATCTGTTGATGTAGAAGATGATCCTTGCATGAATCGATGACGCTTGGCCCTTTGCCTCGTCACTAAAGGAGCAATTTATTCTTCTTCAAAATCTGATTCATCAGCTTCTCTTGATGCGCGCCTCCTCGAAGTTTCTTCATTAATAACTACTATTCTCGAACCATAAGTCTCTATTCGAACATGAGGTTCAGTAGACACAGACTCTGGAGCTTCAGCTTCAATTTCCTCCATTTCTTCCGATTCGGTTGCAATGGATGACAAATCATTATCAGCCTGCTCTGGCTCATATTCTTCAACATCTCTGAACACGTCGTCTTCACCCTCTGGAGGCTCAACTAATTCTCCCACTAACGCTGCAGCTACATCTTCCTTTGCATGGGGACTTGCCTCCAAAATTTCATTGAGCGTTTGGCATAATTGATCAGCTTCATTTGGAACATTTGATGGCCCGGCTTCCTGCACCTCTGGTTGCTGACTCGTAGAAGGCCTAGACGCCTGAGTTTGACTCGCGGATGGTCTTTGTCTTCTCCTTTGTGCACGCGGTGGCTGTGGTTGTTGTTGTTGTTGTGGCTGTGGTTGTCTTGGTTGAAATTCAACTTCCCCTGCCCAGTTGGCAACATCTGGGGCTTCAAAATTTCTATCCAAGATGGCTCCGAATAACGGACGCTCAACTGGAACAGCCAATCTCCCTCTGTGTGAGGAACAATCAGCGAAGATCCTTTTATCCATTACAGCGACGCTTTGAATCTCATTCGATGGAGGCAGATTTGGCAAGAAGTGCCTTATAAGCATCATGATGAACCGTGGATACAGCAAGAATTGTTGATTTTCTGGAGCGGTGATCTGGTGAACAAATTCGGAGAAAAACATTTCCGAGAAGCTGTATGGTCGATTATACACTATCGCGACTATCCCAGACTGGATCTTCGCAACCATATAGTCAAACCCGGCTTTCTTTGGTGCAAAGCAGACCATAAAGACGTGAGCCAAAAACCTCCATTGGCCGATTAACCCGCTCTTCATATACAAAACTTTCGTCACGTCTAGACTATATCCCATTCTCTGAAAGGCCGCTTGCCTAATATTCAGAGGAAACTCGATTGGTCCAGACTCTTCTTCTTGTGTACCCAGCTGCAATACCTGACGCAGCATATCCGCCGAAAATACTAGCGGTTGTCCAGCTATGCGAGTTCGTAGCACTGTCGGGGTGATTGAGCAGTCTACCTGAAGATGATCATAAAATTGACGAATATAAGGTAAAACGAGCTGAACATTATGAGACAACGCAAAACCAATCCTAGATTCTACTAGAAAATCTAGCATTTGTCTGAATCCCTGCGCCTCAAGGAGATGATGATCAGGATGAAGGACCATATTGTGCTTCGGCACAAAAGCTCGTACAGCCATTTCTGCATAATAAACAAACTATTAGATTCATTGAAAATCAATAAACTTGTTTAAATTTAAATCTGCTTTATTTTGAACTTGTTTAAGTACAAAATCCAACACAATTAAATTTCTACAAGTTTAATAAAATTTAAATTAAATAGTGCAAATAAAAGACAGATTCCAATGTAACAGAATCGAATAAGTCCCTTTTCGAGTTTGATGACAGATTCGAATGTCCTGGTCTTCTCGAGTCTAATGACAGATTCGAGAAACCTCAGGAACATATTCGAACCGCCGACTTTTCTCAAATACCAAATCTCTTGATTTTAACCTTTTTGGACTTAGAAAAATACATTCATTAGTCCTACTAGTTACTAATCACAGATATGTGCCTCTAATTTGACTATTTATCGGTCCAAACTTGGTAATTTTGTAAAAACCCGATTTCGACCTTTAAACCTTCAAAAATCGATGATTTTGCCTAAAATGGTGTATAAGACTACATGAATCTTGTACAATCAAGTTGATTATACCTAGATACAACAGTAGAATCGAACTCCTTACCAATAATCTCGACAAATTGTCATATATGAGAGAAACGATAGATTCGAGCACAGATTCGAAATCGCCTGATTAGATTCGAGAATATAGATTCGAAAACAGTAAGTATTTAATGACTTCACTGTTAACCTATATATACTACCAACCTTCGAATCTAAGGTCAGACTCGAATCTACTGACAGATTCGAAGCTTTCCCAATTCGAGTCTGTCCTAAACTCAAAAACACCAAACACTTAGAAAAATTTCGAAAATTTTTGAAATAACTTCAACTTTTTCAACGTTTTTCTACGGTATTTTGTAACAAGATAAACTATGCCAAATCGTTTACCCTAAGCACAAGATATTTCACGCAATGTTAATTTTATCCAACTTTGAATGCACCCTCATTAATTTTTGACCTTTTACCTAAGTAAAAATTAAACTAAAATAAAATAAAATAAAATAAACTAAGGTAAAATAAAATAAAATAAAAATAAAATTTTTACCAAAAATTTAATCTAGACTTAAGCTATACTTATAAAATTTACAACCTAAGCTAAATACTAAACAAAATCTTTTTTATGAGTATAGTCTAAGAAAGGTTCAATCAGATAGCGATGTCAGAGTCTCACTTTCAGTACTTAAACTTTCACACTTAGGAATTTTTGATTCCTTCGATTGTTTGTCGTGAAATACCCATTTAGCCGATTGTTGGTATTCTACCCCTTTAAACATTCTACATTTTGGAATATCCCTTGGCATTTTTATTTATCATGAAATTATCTTACGTGACTCAGACATAGACATACTTTTATGATCAAGGCACACAGACAAAGATTATAACTTGTTGGTATTTGCAAACTTTCTTTAAAAGACAAACATCGGACACAATTCTGTATTTTCATACAACAAAGTGTGTTTGTTTGACTTATGGTTTAGTTTAAAAGTTAGCAAGACAGCGGTGACAGGTCTGTACCGAAGTACAACAAAGCGACATATCTTGCCAACCCAGATTTAAACAGAGGCAACAGGTCTGTACTTACGTACAACAGAGTTACATGTTTTCGACTCTCAATTTTGTATGATATTTCTATTCTTTCCATTTTAAGATGTATTTGATGTTGCCATACATCCCCAGAAAGTTTGCATACCTCATTTGGACTCAAAGTTTGTATGTCTTGTACATAAAAATTAAGACCGATTGGTCATACATCTAAGTTAGTGACACGTTTGACTTTTTCTTGAATATTTTATTTGCCTTGAGACTCCCTATATGTATTATGCCTACCAACACATCAAACTAAACTAAGGTATAACACTTAAAATTTAGTTGCATTATGTGTGAAAGGCTAAACACTTAGAGTTTGTAACGACTGTGCTAATTTTCGTCACTTTGAACCTATGTTTCTAAGACTTAACTCATTTTCTGATATTCTCTTTTTTTTTTTTTGTATTTTTCTGATTTTCTCTCTTTTTTCTTTTGTTTTTCATAAAGAAATAGCAATAAAATATGATAACCTACTAACTTACTAAAAATGGAAACTTACTAAAAATAGAAACTATCCTAAATTAGCAGACTTACTATAGAAAGAAAGAAATACTACTTCTATAAAAGGAAATAAAATACTACTAAGGCCAAATTACTCTGGGTTGCGCATTCCATTCAGTTGAATTAAATACTCAAACCGTGACTTATCAAATGCTTTGGAAAATAAATCAGCATTATTATCTTCTGTTGCCACTTTTACCAATTTGATTAAGTTCTTTTCAGCACAATCACGAATAAAATGATGCCTTATGTCAATGTGCTTTGTTTTATTGTGTTTGACTAGATTATTAGTTATCGCAATTGTAGATTGATTGTCTATCCTAATTGGAGTTTGAGTATAAGCCAAACCGTAATACCGCAATTGTTGTTGTATCCACAGAACCTGTGAGCAGCAACTTCCAGCAGCAACATACTCGGCCTCGCACGTTGACACGGCTACCGATGTTTGTTTCTTGCATTGCCAGGATACCAATCTCCCTACTAGGAACTGACAACCTCCAGTCGTTGATTTGCGCGTCAAGCTACATCCTCCGTAGTCAGAATCCGTGAACGCCTCCAACTCTAGATCTCCCTCCGCGTGATACCAAAGTCCCAGCTTCGGTTTCGACTTGAGGTATCGAAGAATCCGCTTCACAGCTTTCATGTGCATCTCCTTCGGATTAGCTTGAAACCTAGCACAAATACACACAGCAAACATAATGTCAGGTCTTGAAGCAGTTAAATACATAAGTGATCCGATCATGGCCCGATATAACGTCGGATCCACATCAGTATCACTTTCAGTACCCGGTCCGAGATTATGATTCACTTGAATCGGCGTGCTGAAATGGGCAGTCAACTTTGTTCCCTCCATCCCGAAACGTTCCAATATGTCATAGACATACTTTGTTTGAAGGATAAACATCACTTCCTTCCCATAGCACTCATCTCGAATTTCGACTTCATCACCTTCTCGAAATCTTTGCACATCTGTTCGTCTGATGATCCAAAAATGATATCATCGACGTACACTTGTACTAAGATAAAATGATCTCTCCTCCTCTTAACAAACTGAGTACTATCTATCCTACCCCTTTCAAACCCGTTCTCTAATAGATGGTTGGATAGAGTCTCATACCACGCCCTTGGTGCCTGATGCAATCCATATAGAGCCTTATCTAGGCGATATACTCTATCAGGATATTTTGGATCTGTAAATCCTGGCGGTTGTTCTACATACACCAACTCCTTCACTTTCCCATATAGGAAAGCACTCTTAACATCTAATTGATATACCTTAAAGCCCTTGAAGGAGGCAAATGCTAGAAACAACCTAATGGCTTCCAGTCTTGCTACTGGTGCAAATACCTCGTTATAATCGATTCCCTCCTCTTGGTTGAAACCCTTTACAACTAGCCTAGCCTTGTTGCGCGTGACTATATCCCGATCGTCTATTTTGCACTTAAAAACCCATTTGGTTCCTATTGCAACTTCCCCTCGAGGTAATGGAACTAACTCCCACACTTCTAGTTTCCTAAATTGCAAAAGTTCTTCCTGCATCGCTTCAACCCAGGAGTTATCCTTAAGTGCCATCTGCACATTCTTAGGCTCTACTTGCGATATGAAACATGAATAGAGACATGTGTGATATGCCTCGAAGTCTTTTATCATCGACAACAACACAGTGTTGTTATTTAAACTAGTCCTAGTCCTCACACCCTCGTTAGGATTTCCTATGATGCTTTATATAGGATGGTTCTTGTTAATCCTAGAGGTCTCTATCTCATCAACCCTTAGATTATCTCCTAAGTTGGATCCTATTTCACCTAATGCGGGAACAGGCTCAGCTTCTACATTTTCCTCCTCGTGGACGTTTTCCTCAGAGTTGGCACTTGATGCTTGAGTCTGATTCTCAGTGGTAGGTGCTTCTTGATCATCAACTTCTGGAGATCCATCTACAGTCGCAGTAGGCTCGGATGTGGATTTAAACGTAGTTCTCGGAAAGATATGGTCATCGTCATTCAGATGCAACGTCGCCATGTCCTTTTCGATTGTTCCTGCATGATCATCCAAAGGAATGTTAAATGACTCAAATAGTTTATCATAGTCAAATATCCATTCCGGACCAGTTTGGGGTTCACGTGTATAACTGGTAACTTCAATGTTATACGCAATCTCCACTGTACCATTTGTTTTGTTAAAAACTCATTTGTTTGGTGAGTTCGGCACATAACCTAGGAAGTATCCTTCGTCAGCCTTTTCACCAAACTTCGGTTGATGTTTTGTACGCAAAAGAGTGCATGGTACCCCAAACGGTTCGAATCCAGTTAAATTAGGTGGCCGTTTATTTAAAATTTCATAACATGTTTTGTTCAAAGATTTGACTGTAAGGACTCGGTTTAAAATATGGCACGCGGTATTCACTGCCTCCCCCCAAAACATGGTAGGAAGTTTTGAATCCGAAAGCATAGTCCTTGCAGCTTCAATCAATGTTCTATTTTTACGTTCGGCCACCCCATTTTGTTGAGGTTCATATGGTGCACTGAATTGATGCACGATGCCCTTTGATAGGCAATATACACCAATTACATTGTTTTTGAACTCTGTTCCATTATCACTACGTAGCCGTTTAACCCTTGTTCCGTAGGAATTCTCCACTTGGTATAAGAACCCGATGAGCTTGGAAGCCGTCTCGTCCTTTGTACCTAAAAAGAAAACCCAAGAAAATCGTGAGTAATCGTCAGTGATAACCAAACAAAACCAACTACCTCCGATACTCCTTTTGTTGATTGGACCGAAAAGTTCCATGTGCAACAAATCGAATGTTGAGGTTATGGAGTTATGCGTCTTGGACTTATGTGTCTTCTTATGTTGTTTGCCCTTCTTGCACGGTAGACACTTGTCCTCGAACTGAAAGCTCTTCAGAGGCACACCTTGCACCAGTCCATTCTTCGTTATGTAGTTCATCTTCCTTAGGTGCAAGTGAGCCATGCGTCTGTGCCACAAAACCGATTCCGTCTCCGAAGCTTTTGATAGTAAGCAGATCGGACCCATCAAAGTATCCGGCTTGTTCATATCGAGCATGTACAAGTCATTCTTCCTTGGTGCCCGCATCAATATCCAATCTTCAGGTATCTTGAATCCCGGTTTTAGCACTAACGCTTCAGTGTCAGTGAAAAGCACTGAATTCTTCTTATCACAGATTTGAGATACACTAATGAGATTATGAACCAATTTATCAACGTGATAAACTTGATCCAATGTAATCGTCCCATTAGTGACTTCTCCAGTTCCAGTGATATTTCCTCCTTTGTTGTCGGCGAATGATACAACCCCCCGATTCCCACCCTTGAAGTCCGTAAGCAGACCTCTTTCCCCCGTCATGTGCCTGGAGCATCCACTGTCGACGAACCATTGGTTGTTTGGACCTGTGGTAATCTCCTGCACATGAAAGAAAATAGGTTAGTTATCACGGGGAACCCAAGCCATAACTGACTTGGTTTACCATTCTCATCCACATACTGAAACTCTGTCAAATACCCATCTCGCCTTTCAGGTGACTTGGGTCGTTGAACAGGAGTTTGTTGTGGTGCCGAGTGATTTAAATTCACTATCTGCCTTTGAGTAGGCATTTATTGTGGAGCTCTAGAATAATTCCTATTATACTGCATTTCGGACTGTGATCCCTGAGCTCGTACCGGTGCATAATGTCTAACAGGAGTATGTGACCTAACTGGAGTGTGTGACCTGCTAGGTGTTGTGCTCCTATAGACTTGTTGAGGTGCTGACCTAGATTGATTAATGACACGATTCGGTGAATTTATCCTAACCACTTCTTTTGGTCCAACCTTAACCGGTGTTTGATTCACAACAGGTTTTGGTGCGGCCTGCACAGTTTTCTCGGTACTCTGAGAACTACTCGTGCTCGCCACACTTGTTGAGGGTTTAGGCTGTTCTGGCTTCACTATCTTAGGTGTCGTATCAACTTCCCTATGTGGACAAGTAGAAGCCACATGCCCCCTCTCGTGACATCTAAAGCATGACATTTTGTCTATTGGCTTCTTTTGTGAGCCCTTAGACTTAGGTGTCTCACTAGTGTCTTGATCCTTATGTACATCTATGGCGACTGGCTCATCATCCTGATCAGCCCAATCAATTTTATGTTTTCCTGCAGGTGTTTCACTGGAGGAAGTCACAAACTTGACCTTCTTAATCTTGACGGTTGTGTCAGCCACCTTAGGTGTATTTCCTACTATAGGCTCAGATTTAGGTTCAGGTATGTCCTCTAAGTCTACTGATTTGTCATTTTTCTCCTGAGGCTGAGGCACATAGTTTGCATTAAAAGGTGGAGGAATTTCATGAAATCCTAGACCTACGGGCTTTTTAGATTGTCTTTGGGCATCTAAAACTTTCCCTAGGTTTAGGCTTGAATTCCTAAACTTCTCTAGCTTACTGTTTGCCTCTGCAACCTTAACCTTTGTTTCAGCTAGCTCGATGTCTTTGTCTTTAAGGTTTTTGGTCAAGGCTTCTACATGCTCATACATAAGCTCTATCCTAACACACTGCTCACTCAGTTTATCTTTTAGAACTATTACGTCTTGAGCATCAGCCTTAAGCTTTTCTTTAAGATCTTGCTTAATATCGTTTAGGCTAGCATTTTCAATCTTTAAATTCTCATTTTGAGCAGTTATGGTTTTATGCGATTCTAAGACTAGATTTAACCTATCATTAGAAGTAACACACAACACACATAATTCATGAAAAAGAGAGTAAGTTAGACTAACCTTTGAGTTATCAGATTCCACGTTGGCCATCTAAGCAGCAAACTCCAGAACTGTCTGATCATTCGTCTTTTCCACCAACATCGGACTGTTTTCCCTTGTGGTCTGCTCTTCTCCTTCACACCCCGTCTCCGTGACTTCAGCCATAAAAGCCCGAGCATTTGATTCTGGATGTGAGCTCCAGTCATACGTACCATCTAGCTGTCTGTCTGAAGTGACATTGGATAGTAGACCAGCTAGGTTGGCTTGACTGGCAGATGAACTCGGAAGGTATCGTTGTTGAGACTGATTCTGATACTGTCCCTGATGCTGATTCTGCCCTTGATACGTTTCTACTTTCGGCCTCTGACATTCTCTGGCGAAGTGTCCCAGACCTTGACAGTTGTAGCACTTGACTTTAGACTTATCAAATCCAATCCCCTTGTTGTTCATCGTCAAATTCCTACCAGTTCTCTTGATGAATCTCTTAACCCGTTGGGTTACCATGGCCAGTTGCCATTTGAGATCCATTTCCTCAAGATCATCAGGGTCGACCTGATCATAGTCCTCATCCCAGAGCGCAGGATCGTTAATCTTCCCCTGAACACAATTCCCGTACGCGGCCACAAAAGAAGCAAGCAGATCCAAATGTTCTTCCGCTGATTTTGCGCTCATGGGCATCTTCGAATAACTCTGAGATGGCGATGCCTGTTGTACTTGAGGCTGCGGTTCTTTTGATCTTCCTAATCCTAAGAACGCACGATTCAATGAGTCATCAGACTCTGCTGGTGACGACGTTTCTCCGGTGAAAAATGCTATAGCAGTCTTCAGATCGGTGGTCACTGAAGGTTTTGTCGACTTTCCAAAATACAATGCTGGATTCTGGACTTGTTCGTAATCAGTTTCGGCCTTCAGTAGCTCAAAGTGATATGCCCGCAACGTTCCCACAATGTCATCTAGAGATTGAGTATAATACTTGTCTTCATTCAGCTTGATCATTGCCACATACATAGCCCATTTGGCTGGTAAGGCATCAAGAAGCTTGTTGTTCTTGTCAGTGTCAGTATACTCAATTCCATGACTTTCAAGTTCCGTCAACAGATGATAGAACCGAGTGATGATATCATCCAGCTGTTCATCCTTTAACGCCTTGAAGATTGCAAACTGTTGTTTCAACAGCTCTGTACGCTTTCTACGAACCCTAGGATTACCCTCACACCTCTTCTCTAGAGACTCCCAAAGTTCCTTCGACGTCCTTTGAGTCCTAAATGTGTGCAGTATGTCCTGAGGTAAAGCCATTCGGATTATCGAGAAAGCTTTGTTTTCGGCTTCAAACAATTTCTTATCATCCTTCTTCATCATTTGGTAAGATAAGACTTTCTGACGGCCTTCAACTTCAGAAACTGGTGGAATATATCCTTCGTCGATGCACACCCACATGCGCATGTCATTAAAACGCACGAAATCGGTAAACTGATCTTTCCACCAGTAATAATCCTTGATTTTCATCAGCTTAGGCGGAGCGTTTGCCTTCCCGACCTCGTGGTCCATTTCCAGGAATTTTTGGAGATTTGACATGTTTTCAAAAGTAATTGAATTGAACTTAATTAATTTAACTCGAAACTAATTTGAATTAACTAGTTCGAATCTAGATAGATTCGAATATAATTAGATTCCAATTGATTTGGGATTAAATTTGATTAAGTGTTATAATTCAATTAAACTCGAAATTATGTCAGATTCGAAAAGTCCTTAGATTCGAAGGTCAGAGCAAACTCGAAAACACAGCAGATTCGACACCCTTTTCGAAACTAAACTAAAGTCGAATTAAACTCGAATGTAATAGACTCAAGACCCTATTCGAATGTAGCAGAAACTCGAAGTAGATTCGAACCCTTTGTATCAGACTCGAAAGGAGTGGATTTTGGTTAAACTCGAAACTAAGTGTAACCCTAATTACCCCTAATAGATTCGAGCGCCGCAAACTCGAAAAACGGCTAACACTTTGATTTTTTGATGTTTTGCAGATTAAATCAATATTTTTGCAATGAAAACTATTGATTTCGATCAAAAACGTCAAAAACTACAAAGTATTTCCCGGTTAACTATTTGCTAAGCTCGACGAATACGAAAAAACACGATTTTGAGAGTAAAACCGTCCAAAAGCGTCAAGAAACCTAGAATGTATCTAGATGAACACGAAGAACACCAAGAACACTCCGTTGGCTCTGATATCACTTGTAAGGTCTACCACTACGAGATCTATCTAGACGCGGAACCGTCAACGAGTGCGGAATCCTCGTTAACAGGTAGACGGAAACAGCTCTCAAACAGAAACACGGAGACTGTCAGAAGCTGAACGAACGACTCACGAACGATCCTACAAACTGATTCTCTCCGAAACGGCACTAACACTGATGATAAACTCGAGATCGCTTAATGCTTAATCCCTGACGAATTCTGCAAAAAGTCTAATAATATTTTGAGTCTATCCCTAATTATAGAGGCTAATTCGAGTCTGTTATGGGCCAAACTCGAATCTGGCCCAAGGCCCATTCGAGTTTGCCCTCACTAACATTCTCGAATCTGCCTTCATTCGAATCTAGTATCACATTCGAATCTATCACAGATTCGAATGTTAACCCTTATATAATTCGAATCTACTTAACTTGCATATAAAACCTATGTTATAACTTATGTTTGAGTTAACCTTTGAACTTTATGATTGAACTTCTAGTAATATGTTACATCAAGTTCCTTCACACAATCAATAATGACTAATATCAGGACTTTCGTACTCGCGGGATCCGAAACAGTTCTCATCCGTGTTTATATAATCATCTGGAGTACTGTGAGTGTAACATCCTCGGATTTATTTTAATGTATTTTGGTTAATTAAGTGGAAAATATATGTTTAAGTTAAAATTAAGCAATTATTATGTATTTGGGTTATTTAGAAGTTTGTTGCTATTTTTGAGAAAAATTGAACTCAGAATCATTGTTATGGAATATTAAGGAATTAAAAAGTTATTTATGATAATTCTAAGATTAAATCAGTATTTTATGGAACCGGTTAGGTCGAGTGGTGAAATGTGCAAAAATGACGAAAGTTGTATAAAAAGGGCAATAGGCTTCATTTTTCTATTTTACACTATCTCACTACTTTATCTCTCTAGAAGTTCTCTCTACATCTCTCTAAGTTATCTCGCAAACCGACCGTCAGATTATCGAAAATTATACGTCAACGGAAAGGTATCGAGGAATACAACAACAATCTACAAACAGATTTCTGATTTCATACGAATTGAGGTAAGAATCGAATCTTTTAAGTTTATAGTTTCGGTTTTGAAGTTAATTAGAATTCGAATCTGTTGTTTTGTTCGAATTTGAGCTTGTTTTGCTTGAAATGTTGCTGGAATATGATAATATATGCATAGTAGAATCGAAACTAGGTATTATACATGATATATTAGTGATTTTAGCCTTAGAAATGAAGGATTTAAGTTGAAATGATGAACAGACTCGAATATGTCAAGAACAGAGTCGAAATGCATGAACAAACTCGAAATTTGTGCTAGATTCGAGTATATACTCGAGTTTAACCATCAGATTCGAGCAAGGGTTCGAATCTATCATTATAGGTTCGAATTTAGCCCCTAGATTCGAATGGGGTTCGAGTTTAGCCTCTAAAGTCGAAATGGTTCGGATTTAACAGGAACTCGGCGAGTTCCTATATTGAACTCGGCGAGTACTAGCCAATTTTGGGCATATTCGAATGGCTTTTAAAGGAATCGAATCTATGGAATAATAATTACACTTTTGGGATATTTTTGGTAGTAAATTAAGGTATATAATGAAAGGTTATTTGGAAATAAAAACACACCAATTGATGGTTTATATCATGAGTTATATAAAGGACAATGTATGAACATGAAAGGGGTTCAAACTTAATTATGGTATGAATTTGGACATGTACCCGAAATGGGGGAAAATATCGCCAAACTTACGAAACTTGATTTTATGGATTTAAACGGTTAATGATATGAGGAATTGTTGTAATTGATTTAACAGGTCCCTTGTGGTGTTGTTTAACCCACAGTGGGGTACTTGGTGGATCCGGTTGAAAGCCCGAAGAGAAATAATATCGGTTAAAAGATAAATTACGCACCCACTGTGAGTACAGTAGATTTCGCATGTTTATATTTGTTTTATGTAAGCTTTGCCTGCTGAGACTTGTTGTTTCATTGATTGTTTGGAATTCTACTAACTTGCGTAGATTTAGATGCACATTCTTACTTGTTGCATGTCCTTTCGGTTGTTGTGCATCTAGTGATGGACCGGTGGGTCGCATCGATTACTCTGATGTTACTGTGCTATATGACCTGGAGCTGATCCCTCCTAGGCCCGGTAGGCAGTATGTCATCCCCGATCGTACGTTTGTCTCAGATGGTATGTTTAAATGCCGAGCTTTGAGCTCGAAGGGGCTGCGGCTCTGGTCCGTACTTTGTGTACGAAGAGGATATCCGATGTTGGTCATCTGTGTTATCCTTGGGCTTCATAAAAATTTATAAAATGCATAAACTCTGTATTCACTAAGCATCCGCTTATTCCCCAGTTGTTGTATTTTTACAGGCAAAGGAAAATCTACTGCTGGACCTTCTAGTTAGGTCGTTTGGAAGATTTGGGAGACTCGGCACTATTTAATCGGTAATCGTGATTGGACAATGTTGTAATATATTCTGGATGATTGTAATAATTGTATGGGTGTGTAGACTTAGACTTGATACCTTATAGCACCGTAGGGTGTTTAACACTTGTTGCACTACTTTAATTATGTTTTAAATGCTTCCGCACTTAATTTAGGTTATCAGATCATTATGTTATTGTATGTTGGTGATTAATCCTGGGTGCATTGTAATTGGTGGTTGTTGTGGCAAGGGTGTCACACGAGATGGTATCAGAGAAGTTGTTTGAGATTCAAGTGTCCGTGAGGTCTTGATCTCAAACATTAGGTAATGATATATAGTGGTTTAAGTAATGATCTGAACTAAGATAGGTTATGATCTAGTAATTATAAGAGATTGACTATCATACGGGACAAATAAGTGGTGTCTTTAAACTGATGAGATGTTACTAAACAAGTTATATGTTTATATTTTCAGAACATGTCTGGAGGAATGACACCTGAGGAAGCCAGAGAGATGATGCTAGCCATGATGGCTGAGCAGAATAAAATGATACAAGATCAGTTTCGGGCTCAAGATGAGGCTGATGCTAAGAGGAGAGAGGATAAGAGAAAGAACAAGGAGAAGGAAGGGGGTAACAACGAGGAACGAGATGACAACACTGGGTCATCTAACAAACCTCGAGGTTGTCGTTTTAAGGATTTCAAAGGAAACGGAGCTGTAGAGTTTAATGGTTTAGGGGATGCTGTTGCTGCACTTGAATGGATAACCGCAACTGAGCGAACATTCCGAATCAGCGACTGTGCTGAGGAGGACATGGTTCGTTATGCAACTGCTATGTTCACTAATGACGCAATTATGTGGTGGAATGCCATGGTGAATGCTTTGACATTGGAGAAGATTTCTGTTATGACTTGGGCTGAGTTCAAGGACCTATTCACTCAGCAGTACTGTCCGGTTGATGAGCGCCGGAGGTTGGAAGCAAAGTTTATGGCGCTGGTACAGGGGACTAAGACGGTGTCCCAATATGCTGTGGAGTTCACGAGGTTAAGTCTGTTCGCACCTCATCAGGTGGACACCGAAGAAAGGAAAGTGACCAGGTTCGAGGCTGGTCTTGACATTGAGATTAGGAGGGTTATGAGCAACGTCCGCTACCCTACATTTGCTGGCTTACTTGAGGCTGCCAGAAATGTAGAGCAGATTTTGATTATGTCGGGCTACTCTGTTGGGTCTGCTGCTGCTTCCACCAATCCAACACAGCCGTCACCGCCGAAGCGCCAAAGGGAGGGAGGATATTCTGGTTCTTCCCGGTCTTCACAGTACTCACCTCAACAGTCGTATCGCCGACAATCTGGTTCATCTGATCGCAGTCGTGCGCGTGCATACTCCATCAACACTGAGCCGCAGTATTGCAATAAATGTCATCTGGAGCACTTTGGCAAATGCACTAACGGACGTGCTTGTTTTTGCTGTGGGGAGCTGGGCCATTTTCAGAATGACTGCCCAAGGAAGGGTGATGCTTGTTATAAGTGTGGAGTGTGGGGTCACTATAGCAGGAATTGTAGGAAGAATGCTCCAACGGCTGCTGTCCCATCATCAACACGATCGTCTGGAGGTTCGAGTGGTTGTTCAGTTAACCGCCGGGGTCAGTCACAGAGGGCACCTGCTCGTGCTTTTCAGATAACTGCAGAGGAGGCAAGGGAAAATCTGGAAGTCGTCACGGGTACGTTCATAGTTAATTCTATGCCAGCACGAGTTTTATTTTATTCGGGTGCCAATAGGTCGTTTGTTTCTACTGTGTTTGCACAAAGACTTGCCATGCCACTGTCTAAGTTGTCTGCTATACTTGATATTGAAACTGCTAGCAATACTTTAGTTAAGGTAGATCATGTATACCGAAATTGCACGTTAGTAATTGAAGATGTAGTCTTCAATTTAGATCTGATTCCGATAGAGTTCAACGAGTTTGATGTGATAGTCGGAATGGACTGGTTGATCGAGAATGAAGCCCATATAGTGTGTAAGAGCCGAATGATAAAGATAACTACCCCGGAGGGGCGTGAGATATGTATATATGGGGATAGGAGAAGCGGGGATCTGTGTTTGCTGACTATTGCAAAAGCTCGAAAGCTTGTTGCAAAGGGATGTGATGCATACTTAGCATATGCGATTGATGCTAAGGCAGAGAAAGAACTTTGGCCGATGTGCCGGTTGTTTCACAATTCCCGGATGTGTTTCCGGAAGACTTGTCTGGCGTGCCGCCTGAAAGACAAGTAGAATTTAGGATTGACTTGATCCCTGGAGCTGCACCGGTAGCTCGTTCTCCTTATCGTCTTGCCCCAACCGAGATGAAGGAAATGATGACACAGCTGCAAGAATTGTTGGACAAGGGCTTCATTCGGCCGAGTTCATCGCCGTGGGGAGCTCCGGTACTGTTTGTAAAGAAGAAGGATGGCACGATGAGGATGTGCATAGATTACCGGGAGCTGAATAAGTTGACTATTAAGAACAAATATCCGTTGCCACGGGTAGACGACTTGTTTGATCAGTTACATGGGGCTAGTATATTTTCTAAGATTGATCTGAGATCGGGATATCATCAATTGAAAGTTCGAGAGGAAGATGTGCCAAAAACAGCATTCAGGACTCGGTATGGACATTACGAGTTTCTGGTGATGCCTTTTGGATTAACCAACGCCCCAACAGTGTTTATGGATTTAATGAATAGGGTTTGTAGACAGATGTTGGATAAGTCGGTGATAGTGTTTATCGATGATATTCTAGTATACTCTAGGTCTGAGGCTGAGCATGCTGAACATCTCAAGGAGTTATTAGAGTTATTGAGGAAAGAGAAGTTGTACGCCAAATTTTCGAAGTGCGAGTTTTGGCTGCAACAGATACAGTTTCTAGGACATGTCATTTCGGGGGCTGGGATTTCGGTAGATCCGGCTAAAGTTGAAGCGATAAAGAATTGGGAGCCACCTCAAACAGCTACCGAAGTTAGAAGTTTTCTGGGGTTGGCAGGATATTATCGGAGGTTCATAAAGGATTTTTCTAAGATTGCAGTTCCTCTGACTGCATTAACTAAGAAAAATGCACCGTTTGTGTGGGAAACTGTGCAGCAGGAGGCATTTGAGATCCTGAAGAAAATGTTAAGCGAAGCGCCGATACTTGCCTTACCTGAAGGCAACGATGATTTCGTGGTGTATACGGATGCCTCAAGACTGGGGTTAGGCGCTGTATTGATGCAGCGTGGGAAGGTTATTGCTTATGCTTCAAGACAGCTTAAGCAACATGAGAAGAACTACTCAACTCATGATCTTGAGTTAACAGCTGTTACGTTTGCATTGAAATTATGGAGGCATTATTTATATGGGACTAAGTGTCAACTCTACACGGACCATAAGAGTTTGAAATACATCTTTAGTCAGAAAGAGCTTAACATGAGACAGCGTAGGTCGATGGAACTTATAAAGGATTATGATTGCGAAATCCTTTATCACCCCGGAAAAGCTAACGTGGTGGCTGATGCTTTGAGTCGCAAAGCATATGCTAAAGATTGCTGCTACATGTTGACATCTACTATGTTAACATCCACAATTATAGATGATGTCAAGGCCGCACAGGAGGAAGCCTTGAAAGACGAGAATGTTGGTGCTGAGGATATAAGGGCGCAGATTAAGAATATGGAAACAAGTGAGTCGGGTTTGAAAGGTATATATGGGAGAATCTGGGTGCCGAAGTTTGGTGGGATGCGAAATGTGATCATCGAAGAAGCGCATCAATCAAAGTATTCTGTACATCCCGGGAGCACCAAGATGTACAATGACCTAAAAGCAGACTTTTGGTGGCCCGGACTAAAGAAAGACATAGGTCAGTACGTGGAGAGATGCCGAACTTGTCGGTTGATAAAGGGCGAACATCAACAACCTTATGGCAGTCTGCAACCGCTTCCCATTCCGGAATGGAAGTGGGAGCACATTACCATGGATTTTGTTACAAAACTGCCGAAGACTAGGCGTCAACATGATGTAGTTTGGGTGATAGTCGATAGATTAACTAAGTCCGCACATTTTATACCGATAAGAGAAAGTTACTCCTTAGAAAAGTTGGCTAAAATTTATATGGACGAGATAGTTTCTAGGCATGGAGTGCCTAAGTCCATAGTATCGGACCGGGACAGCCGGTTTACTTCAAATTTTTGGTCGGCTTTGCAAGAAGGGTTAGGGACAAGGATAGCAATGAGTACAGCTTACCGCCCGCAAACTGATGGTCAGAGTGAGCGGACCATCTTAAAGCTTGAAGACATGATGAGATCGTGTGTGTTAGATCTCGGTGGCAATTGGGACGATCATCTGCCACTCATAGAGTTTTCGTATAACAACAGTTACCACGCTACAATCAAGAAAGCTCCATTCGAGGCTTTGTATGGAAGGAAATGTAGGACTCCTACATGTTGGAGAGAAACGGGTGAAACACCAATCGTTGGGCCGGCCTTGCTTCAAGAAACAAACGAGAAGATACAGTTGATTAGACAGAACATGAAAGCGGCCCAGGATCGTCAGAAAAGTTACTATGATCGGAGGCACAAACCGATCAATTTTGAAGTGAACGACTGGGTCTACTTGAAAGTATCACCCATGAGGGGTGTTACTCGTTTTGTTAAAAGGGGCAAGTTGGCTCCGAGATTCGTCGGACCCTTTAAGATTGTTGAAAAAGTTGGAAATCAGTCTTATCGATTAGAATTGCCTGAAGGGATGTCGGGCATACATCCAGTATTTCACGTTGGGAATCTCCGAAAATCATTTAGCACTGGAAATGAGGATTGGGCAGACCACACGAAGCTGCAAGTTGACGAAAGGCTTCTTCGATATGTGGAGGAGCCGGAATGTGTATTGGATACTAAGATGAAGAAGTTGAGGAGCAAAGAGATAGAAATGGTGCTTATACGATGGAAGCATCATAAGGGAGCAAATCATACATGGAAAACTA
>JAANYP010006255.1:180265-251042 GCA_020465985.1 Centrapalus pauciflorus | reverse complement strand
CTGCTGTGTCAAGGATCCCCCCGACTAGGCTTGGTATTTGTGCAGAATCTGTTTTGACTTAACAATGGCTGACCTTTTGTGCAGATTCGGCACCAAGGAGTCAACACTATCTTTGAAGCTTGCGCTGCTTTATATCTGTTCTCTCTCTTTTCTTCCAGTAAAATAGAGTTGATGTGTTGTTAACATCAAGCTCAGGTTTCCAAGCTATGGACAACTGTCCAGTTTACTAGATTAGTTTTAAGATCCGTTTTAAGCTTAGAGATTTCAGATTTTCGATGTAAAGGCAAACTCTGCTTGCTCAACAGCAGGCTTTTAGTCCACAAAGGCACTATATTCCAACATTTTAACTTTTTCTCAGAACTGTAAGCCATAAAATTTTGTACGCTTATACATCATAGTAGGATTCCAGTTCTCTAAGCTGCTGAAAGTCTTCAGCTTCAGCCATCATCCTGTTGGAAAACTGCTTTGATGGGACATCAGTGTTGGCCATCAGGACATTGATTTCTCTTATCAGCCGATGAATCAGATTCCTCCTACTCACAAGTCTCTTGCCATAAGTCCCTTTTGGCATTTAGTGATGGAACCCCCCCCCAACTGAGTTGTCCAACTTCCCCGCTTAGCCATGGCCATAAGGTACTCTTACACCCTATAACCATCATCCTGTTTTCTTGTATTGGTTCTTGGATGACTTGACCAACAGCTCTTTTGACATCAATCAGTCCAGCAGCCTATCTGACCAGGTTTTGCCACATTTGAAACACTCAGCCTTGGGATTTATCACATGCCTTCTTTTTCCAGCACCTGAATTTCCTTGCAGCATGTTTCTCTTCCAAACCTTTTTCTTGTTTGAACCTTTTACAACGATACCTATCATTTGCCTCATCATCTTTTTTCAGCCACGATCCTTGCAGTATTCCTTCTCCATCTGACCCTTCCTCCTTGTCTCGTCCTGTGACTCAGGTTGCGTGACACATCACCACCTGATTTACAGGCCTTGTCTCACATTATTAGCACAAAGGCTGCACCTCTTTTGGACATTTCCAACGGCCATTTCTTCTTTTGCTTGCCTTATTGTTCATCATCAGTAAGGATCCATACAGATTTGACTAGATCCTACTCTGATAGACCCTAGAGGTTCCTTAGAATTGTTGAGAAGTATTTCCAACTCTTCAGGTAGAATGTCCAGCAACTTTATTCCAAGGGTGAGACTGTACTATGTGATCCACACAGCTTTGACGATCATTCACTAAAGAAGCTAAATGTTAAACTTGGTGTGTAGGTTAAGTGAGAGCTCCTTTGGTTTAGCAAAGAAACAAGATCAACTGTCTAAACAAGATGTATTTGTCCTGTTGTCACAGTTGATTGTGGGTTACCATCCATATCGACGGTTAAACCAAATATCACAACATCTTTGCTTTTGCTGTCTTCATTTCTCAACCTGTTTTTGAAACAACATCATCAGGAAAGAGAAATGTACCAGATTGTTTCTGTCCTTTTGCCTCCCAGATGCCACAGTCTCTTTTCTTCACAGACCATTGAGCTTTAGCTTTCTCAAAGGTCCTGATTTCAGGAGTAGCTCCTTCAACCGTGGAGTTATGGTAGTAACAGAGGTTGGCCATAGGGACCCTCCCTACTATCTCTGGCAGTTGTACATCAGATTCTCTAAATAGAGCATCATTCTGCACTTCAAACCACAAAGTTTTGATGATTAAAATTTTGGTGTTTGCCCATAGAGCCTTGTCATAGTAAGAAGAATTTGCAGCACTGTTTCTCCTGGAAACTTGGGAGAATGACGAGATCTAGAATGACACACACTCTAACTGCTCTGATACACGTTGTACGGTCCCGAGAGGTTCCCAAGTATATAGCTTTAAGCTGTAGAGGGGGGTGAATACACGCTATTTAAAAAACTACACACTATTTTCTCATGTTTGTATGTATTATCACACATTTGTTAATTAAAACAGCTTTTGCGGATAGTTCAAGCTGGAGATGACAGATACCAGTATGTTCACTAGTCTAAGACAAACTCAAACTAGTATACAATGAATACACTCACTAAGAAGCACTCACTGTGTTTTACAAGACTTAAGGGAACAGCTTATGTAAAACAGCTTGAGACACAGAGATACTGCATTTCACAGAAGGCTTGCATGCATAAAAATCACACTTGCACGTTCACTCTGGTTTCAGCACTTAGCTTTCTTCACACTTCTTTCTGTCCTTAGAAGCTTCCTTTTATACTCACTCAGAGGATCTAGAGAAAATCTTCATTGGACGGAATGAAAAAGGAGAAGTCTTGTTGTGAAAAGACAACATAACCTTTTCTGCAATTTTCTAAAAGCAGACTGTCTTCACCGTGCAGAACTTTTGTCTTTTTACTTGTCTACTGTTGCATTGCCTTTAACTAATTTAGGAATGTCAACTTTGCGTCTTTCTCCTTGTAAAGGCCTATTTTGATATAAGAAAAAGGTTGTCACCCTTTTTCAATAACATTTTGTCTTCATGTTACAGAACAGCTTGGGCCGGCAGTTCTGTTTTCCACTTTGTCTTCGACTTTGTAAACTGATCTTGTAGTCAAAAACAATACATGATGACTTGGAAACATATTCCATAAAGTGTTTAGCCTGTTCACAAAGAACAGGTTCTGTTCACAAAGAACAGAACACTTTAAAATTGCCCAAGCTGCTCACCAGTGTAGAGCAGCGTAGACAGTTTATGTCCAGCCTGTTCAGCAGACAGAGCAGCTTGGACAAACTGTCTTAGTTGCAACACATGCGACATATAGAACAGCTTTAGACTGATATTGCAAATCATTTTCAGGTTTCAATAAGGCATATAACAGGCCTTAAATTCAACCTTCAAATGCATCAACAGGTTTGATTATAAATCTCCCCCTCAGATGTAGAACAGGTTTGACTGAGGCCTTTTTGTGCCTAACAAATATCCACTGCTCCTTTCCTACATTTAATTTGAGCACTAATCGTGGCTAAGAAAGGTATGCCTAGGATAATAGCCGGTTGAATATCTCCTATTGAACTTTTGGTGTTCAATACTAGGAAATCAACTGGATAGTAGAAGTATTCAACTTTTACTATGACATCTTCTAAAATACCTCTTGGGCACTTGGTTGACCTATCTGCCAGTTGTAAGATAATATCAGTGGTATGTAACTGGCCTAGATCATGTTTATCAAACAAGTTTCCAGGTAAAATATTAACACTAGCTCCAAGATCAAGCAGTGCCTTTTTAATCTGCACATTCCCTATAGTTACTGGAATCAACGGTGATCCAGGATCTTTCAGCTTAGAACGTAGAGAACTAGAAACTACTGCACTTAATTGTTCAGTTAAATTGATCTGCTTTGGGAGCGAGACCTTATACTTTCTCTTCTGAGTGCATTGATCTTTCAAAAATTTGGCATAAGAGGGAACCTGTTGAATGACCTTGATCAAAGGAATATTGATCTTAACTTGATTGAACAAGTCACACAAATCCTCTGGTTGTGGGCCTCTTTTGCCATATGGAGAAGATTTTGGATTTTCTAAAGCAGCGGGGTAAGGAGGAGGAATTGTAGTGTCCTGATTCTTATCCGCCTCCCCAACTTTGGGGGTTGGGATATCTGCTTTAATGGGTTCCTTAAAAGGAACTTTCTTAGGAATCTCCTTCTTTGGATCCTCCGTCTCCTCTTACACGACTTCAGTGTCAGTACCTTCTTCTGCCTCTTGCTCTTTAGGAATCTCAATCTTATTGTCTACCTCTTTACCACTTCTTAATGTGGTTATCTTAGATACTTCATTAACTTCATTAATCTCATGTTTCTTATCTTTATTATGATGAGCATGTGAAGGATTGGGAATAGTATTGCTAGGAAGCTTTCCTTCCTCACGTCTAGTGAGCGACTCAGCTATCTGACCCATCTGGCGAGTTAACATCTCCATAGTCTTAGTACTGATAGCTGATTGCTGCTTCATAAATTTAACAAATTCTGAAACTTGCGAAGAAGTCATATTTTTTTCCACTTGGAATTGTGGTTGATCACAATGATTTAACTTATAATATGGCTCATCTTTAGCTGCTGAAGTTGAACCATATTGATATTCTCTTTGTGGTGGTTCATATCTCGGTTTGGATTGATGATCGGTGGGCTGATTATTTTTCCATCGAAAGTTAGGATGGTTTCTCCACCCTGGATTGTAGGTTTCCGAGAATGGATTATCCCTCTCTCGATGAGCTCTGAATCTGTAAACTTCATTAGCGAATTCCTCAGTGGATTGCATTTGAGGACATGCTTCGAAATGATGCGATGGATCACCGCATGTAACACAATTAATTGATGCATTAGGGTTTGAAAGACCCTTCATCAATTGATCCATTTTCTTTGCTAGTTCTGAAATCTCACTTTTAACCTCTCGTTTCCTGACATTATCTATGCCCATAACTTGAACTCCTATGCCTTTTTCAGAACCAGCTTGGACTTTAAGACCATTACCGAGTTGACTAAACAACTCCCATGCTTCGTCGTCTTCTTTCGCTAAAAATGTGCCTCCGGTGGCAGCTATAATCATATTACGACTTTCTTGACTCACACCATCAAAAAATGTTTTGGAAAGCATCCATTTTGGTACTTCGTGGTGTGGACAAGCTCTTAATAATTGATTCATATGATCGAAAGCTTCGTAGAATTGTTCGCCCGGTTTTTGTTTAAATCCGGTGATTTCTTTTCTTTTCTCGGTTGTTTTACTAATGTGAAAATATTCATTAAGGAATTCTCGTTTCATTTGATCCCATGTTGTAATGCTATTGGTCGGTAAGGATACGAACCAATTCTTCGCTTTCTCTTATAATGAGAAAGGAAATAATCAAAGTTTTAAACCGTCGTTGGTTATACCTCGAACGTGGTTTGCTTTACAAATAGTTGTGAACACAGCTAGATGTTCGTAGGGTTCCTCGCTTGGCATCCCTCGGAAGATCGAAAGAATTCAAAATAATTGAGGACGAACTTCGGGTTCGTTCTCGTTTTCAGCGTAACGAATTGTGACGGGTCCGGCACATCACCTGGGCCGTAATGTGACTCAACCGTACGCCTCGCTTGCTCACCCAAGATGATTAGCTATGCGCTTGGGCTCTTCTTGATCACGATTTTGCGGCGAAATCGGAGGGCTTTCTAAATTAGGAATCTCTGAATTGGGAATTTCTAAATTAGGAATTGCTTCCTCTTGTTCATTTGAATTCTCTGTGATTAATTCTTGTTTTTGAATCCTGACAGTCTTTCGGTTCGATTTCGCTACTCTTTCGATCTCGGTTTCGAATTGTAGCGATAATCCTCTAGCCGATCGACGTGTGTGCATATACTAAATAAAATACATAATTAAACTAGTTATATTTTTGGTGGTAAAGTAGAGGACTACACTGACCATTTTTTTTTAAATATTTTTTAATTTTTTTTATTTGATTTTTAATAATGGAAAATTAAAGACTAAAAATAACCAAAGTACGGAACTTAAACTTAAAAACTTAAAACTAAGGCAAAAGACTAACTTCTAGCCCTAACTATCGTTACTACTCCCCGGCAACGGCGTCAAAATCCTGACAAGCCGTCGTTGTGACCCGCAAAAATAATCCTTATATCCACTATTTAGCTTAGAGAAGTATGGGTCGAATCCGTAGGGAGTTCAATTTGTAATTAGGATTAGGTAATTAGCCTTATAAGTTTTATTGAAAGCACTGTAAATTGGGAAATGTGGATTTGAATGATTTGTTTAGATTAATGACTTACTATTACTTGTGGCTAAAATTAGTGGCAAAATAACTAACATAGTAAATAAACAATCAAGAGAAGAATAAACCATTCACGGGATCACCACGGCATAAGTATTACTCACTCTAAGTTCATGCAACAATCACATAGACATAACTCATTACGCGACTAAATTACTCAAACATGTTTTAACCAATAAATCTCGGCATAGCATATGAAATATTCATTACTTGTCTTAATTCCAAAACCAATGGACTCGGCACAAATAATAATACCACTATAAACTATCTTGCTTTTACCAATCAAACATACAATCATAATCATAATTGAATGCTTATCATTTGCATACACATAAAATATCTCTATCAATACGAATACATCAAAACATAAGAAATTAAAGTATAGTAAACTTAGTCGTAGATCCTTCGCAAACGGCTAATGAGATTAGCCGCTCATCGTATGCTCTTCACATGTGTAGATCTGAGGCATCTTTGTAGCTTGCGAATCACCGTCTTCGTTCTTGTATCGTAGATCCACTCCGGCAGGGCTACGCCAACTCTTTCACACATGTCGGGACCTCTCTCCAATGCTGCCGTCGACCTCTATTTATAGAGGAGTCGAGATTAGGGTTTCACAGGCTGGAAAATGCGTTTTTCCGTTGTTCCAGCGCAGGCCAAGAGCAGGCCTGCGCCCCCCCCCCCCCCCCCCCCTTCCCCCGCGCGCCCGGGAGCGGCTAGGGTTACACTGGTATACGCTGGAATGCATCTAGACAGCTGGAACTCTTCTGTTGTGGAGCGCAGGGTGGCGCAGGCCTGCGCCCCCTTTGGCTCGGTTTGCTCTGAATTTCCTCGAGTTGCTTTCTTTTAATCTCTTGACCCTGAAACACAAACTTGGAGTAATAGTATTGATTTTATGAAGTATCGGTGCTTCAAATGGACATAAAATGACTCTGAAACCATATAAATTATAGACTCCTCAGTAGTCAGATTGGAATTTTTTATCATAAATTTCTAAATTATACATCCAACTTATTCATAATCAAATATAAATATTTTATTCAGGCAAACATAATTTCAATATATTTTTTCTAATAACTTCAATTATTTTTTATCAAAAAATTATTTAGTATATTAACGTAATCAAATAGTTAGATGAAAACATATAAAAGATAAAAATGTAAAAATATTTTATCAAATGAAACATATAATAAATAATTTTTTAATAATTAAATTGAATATATATATATGTAAAAGAAACATAAAATAAATAAATTAATATTCCAATGGGGATAATTTTTCAAAAATAAAGAATAAATATATGTTGTATAATAAATATATCTTGAAAAAAAAAATGTATAAATAGTTCTAATAATTAAGGGAGAGTGAAGAGAGTTGGTTTTAGATTTAGAATAAGTGACAATAAGTGGGTAAAATATGCTGACTGAATAAGTGATTATAACTGCTGATTTACCACTTATTACTTTTTGGAAAAGAACGCACTTATTAGCCAAAATCACTTACCGAATAAGTGAAATGGCTAAATAAGTACTTATTGTAGGAAAAAAAAACCCCTTAGTTATTCGGTCAATTAGTTTTAATTATTGCCTCTAAATGTTAATTTCTTCAAAAATTCTAAAATAGCTAAATATTTGTTTAGGTTGTAGTATTGGATTCTTCGTTCTTTATTCCGTTCCCCTAGTTTGATAAATCTTGGGTGATTCTTAAAGCTATAGTGCACACGATTGGTACACTGCGAGTTGTGTAATTTATACATTGGGTTCATTTAGTATAAAACCTGAGGTGTGTTTTGCACGCATCAGGAAGGTTGAATAAGGGGTAGGTAAGGAAAGGGTGAGGTGGGTTGTGGTGAGCATTATAGGGTAGGGTGGTTTAGGTAGCGTAAGGGTGGACGGGGTGGTGTGTTTGGGTTGGGAGTGATGGAGTTTAGGTTTGGGGTATTTTTGTAGTCATCCATTTTCTATTATTGAAAGGAATTGAATTCCATTGATAATGTGAAAGAATGGCATTTTCCTTCATTCATTGGAAAATTCAATTTTGAAGGAATCAAATTCTATTTAGTAGTTGAACTAAACACATGAATTGGCTGCAATTGGATTCCTCTTCCCTCCAATTCCCTAAGATTACAGTGATCTTAGAGTCTCTCTGTTCCTCATACTTCTTATTTCACCTTAAAGAGTAAAGAGACTTAAATGTCTCTATCTTATACTTAGCTTATTCCTTGAATGAAATTGAGAGACTTAAAGTCTCTAGGTCCTAGACTTAAACATCAGGAAATGAATACCGAGACATGAAGATGAATTAAGGTTGAACCACACCCACCCCGAGATTAAAAGTCTTTGGGTCCTCATGCTCTTAGCCATACCGAGACTATATGTCTCCGACTCAACCACAAACCAAAGCCAGGCCGAGACTTAGCCTATATGTCATAAAGACCCCATGGGTCTTTATGACAATTTGCTTCAATTTTAATATTACTCCAATTGGACACTAGATATTAACCTCCATATGTATATTTATATATTTGCAACTTATTTTGAACTTCAATTTGAAGTTTATTGATGTTATTCATACAAATGGCTCCTGGACATCCAGAGCCATGGAATACACACACAAGGCATAGTGTGTTGCATTTGATGAGTTTAAGCTTCAATTACCATAAATTTCTTTGTAGATATTCACTTGCTTTTGTTTGTTGATCACAAATATAATCTTTCCTTGAAGATTTCTAGCTTCAAATATTTGATTTTGTAGAGAAATGTTAGAGAGATGAAGAGTGTGTGTTCGTAGGTGTACATGCAAGAATGCAGATGTTCGAAAGAATGAGTCAACAATTGTTTAATACGTGTTTTATTTAAACACTTTGACTATGTCAGGATCAAATCACCAAAGATTAACTAGTTTGAATAAATCAGAGTTAAACTACTAATCTTGTTTTGAATCAAAGTCCAATTAAGAAGTTCGCGGAATAACACTTAATTGTTTTAAGAAAACTTTTTAAAACAATAAGAACAGAATAAATTAGACAGAAGACACTATTAATATCAAAACATTTTGTATTAATAACCACTGATTACAAGAACCTCTAATTTGTTTGATTAGATGAAGAACACTGATTGTTCTTAGGGTTTTACAACCTTTTAGGCTTGAGAAAACTAAAACAGAATACGAATTACAATTTCAATTGCTGAGCACCGATTTTATAAGAAAGACATAGTCTATCTCTATTTTTAACCTTCTGTTTTGTTTCCTTAACAAACTGCGATTTCCCTTGAGTAGATATCTTCAGAAGATCCTCAAATCTTGATATCTTTTATCACTTCCTGATTTATAGCACTTTCTGTTATCATCTCCAGAAGCAGCTTGAACTTTATCTCTGGCAGCTTGAACATTTTGAACTAGCAGCTCGAGATTCTTGAACTAGCAGCTTGAACTTTGTAATTACATAGAAATACTACTAATAGCTTGAGAAATCCTAACTAGATCTTGACATACTTAGATTATCTCCCAACAATCTCCCCCTATCTTAAATTCTTAACTAAGATCTTAAGTTTCTTTACAAGTTCAAAAATAAGGAAATATTTAAAAAGTAAAACTGTTATGTACAAACTAAGGCATCCAAAAACTTACATAATTACAGTTGTGCAAGTTTCTGCCTCAGAGTCGTTTTGAAGTTTCTTTTCAACTCTTCATTATCACAATTTATCGTCACTGAATTCATCTGATGTAGCCATTCTTTTGGTAGGTCAAGAACTCAATACCATAGAACCTGCTGGATCTATTTGCCAGTTTGAGTCTATATGTCATGGATTTTTCATATAGATCAACCTGTACAATCTTCATCTCCTTGGCAGCCTCTATTTCTGATCGTGTAATTTCTGGTTCCATGATGCTTTGAAGACCTGTCATGAAGTTTTGAACCCATACTATTGGAGATCTAGAGTGACTAGCCTTCCCAATGTTGTACAATCTGAAACAGGTTCTTATATTCTTCACCTTGACCAACTTCTCTTTTAACCATAAAATGATGTACCAAATCAACGTTATCCATTGATTTGGCATACCATGAAGTAACTGGTGGTTTTGAAAAGTCATGCTTATCCATGGCTTTCTCTATCTCCATGGCCTTCTGCAATTGTTGTTCAAACATAACCCTTTTTACTTTATCAAACTTTGCTTGAGAAATTTCTTCTGGTTGAGGCACAACAATAGTTTGAGTAGATTCTTTGACTTGTTCAGGGGTTTTGGCTTTGGCAGTGGCTTCATCATACAGAGCCTGAAGTTTCTCTGTAGTCCATGACTCTGCAATAGCCCTTGGAACTCCAGCATTTGCATAATGTACTTGCCAATTTATTAGAAATCTTTTGTGTTCTGCCTTTAAATGCCCTGTTGGCCTTTTCCTCTTCTTTTGCCCCTCTTTGACAACAAACCAATGAAGATAGTCACTAAGGGTTTCATCATCACCTATAGAAGCTTGAGCTTGTTGATCAAAAATTTGGTCTTGTTCTTCTGCAAGCCTTCTAGCAAGTTCAACATCAACAGCAACTTGAGCTTCTTTAGAAATGAACTTTATCTTTGGCTCTTCAATTAAAATTCCTTTGCCTTTGCCTGAGACTGCTGCTTCGACTGTTGAGGATGCTCCTTGCTTTCAAGTTGAACAGCTTGGACTTCTGAACTAACAATCTGAGAAACTGTGGAACTGATAGGCATGAAGTTGGGACTGCCAGAGGTGAACCTGGGACTGCTTGGACTGAATGTGGGAACTCCTGATTCTCCCCCTTTTTGGATGCATTGGTTTGATTAGAAAGACCAAAAACCTTTGCTAACAGAGCTTGAATCTTCTTCTCTTGTTGCACAATCTTGGTACCATAGACCTTCAACCCTAGCTAGAATTGGGCAAGCTTTTGTTGTTGGACTGATGAGAGCCTTTGGAGAGCAATAATTATGACCCCTGTTTAGCAATAATGGACTAGTGTTCCAAAATGGCTACAACAGGTTTCAGTTGGGGATCCGTCAAAATCATTAGTTGCAGATTGGCCTCAAGATCTTCAAATGATAAAGGTATTTGAGAACTATCACTCGCACCAATACCAGATGTACTAGTAGTACCTGGGCCCCTCTGTTCTTGGTGCTGGGGACTTCCAGAAGGTGCTTGCACACCCTCTGTTGCCATGGGTGTGGTCTTAGTGATGTTACAACTGTCCTGTGCCCCTTGTGCAGTGCATCAGTTGTTCCAGCCACAAATCCCATATGAACATCCTTAGAAGGGATGTTCACTTCCACATTGAGGTTGGGAGAGTCCTCAGTAGGTTTCCGTTGGATATTCTGTGCAGGAGTATCCTCTTGCACAGGGCTATTTGGTTTTGGCTGTTGGACTGAGGTGGGAGGAGCACCTGCAACCCTTTGTTTCTTTTTAATGTATGTTTTGAGTGATGAGGCTGTGGAGGTATGTCTAACAGAAGGTTTAGAAGGGATATTTGTATCGTGGGGAGTGGGTTGTGATCCTGGGGGTGAAGCAGTATTGGGGGGCTGAGCCTGCTCAGGATCCTCTCCCCTGTTTGTTGGATTGATGTTTAGCATTGCTTGAGGCAGTGAAACATCAAGAGCTTGAATGTTTGCACTCTGTTTCAAAAGTCTTTCTACAGTTTGTAAAGAGTGCTTATGAGAAACATGTATCCACTTATGTATTTTTAAAGAATTGCAAGATTTTGCAAATGTTTCGGCTAAGAATCGAGGATACATCAAAAATTTCTCATTCTTTAAGGCACGATGCCTTAACATCCCTTGAAAGATCATATTTGAAAAATTGAACTGTTGGCCTGTTGATAAGCAAACTAAAGCAGTTGCAATATTTGAAGAAAATTCAACCAATTCTCTTTGGACTTAGACATTGTTGAATAATATGGATTAGGTATTTCCATTTGGGGCCAAAATTTGCTTTGAAAAATGTAAAAGTATCCACTGGTCCCCTATACCCTAGCTCAAATAAACCTTCACGCATAGGAGTTAAAGGAAGATCGTTTATACATTTAGCATCTTGTAGTTGGAAGTGTTGTCGAATGGAGTCCTCAGAGATGGTGACTGATTGACCATCAATGGTAGACACAAGAGAAGTGACTCCATGGTTTATGTTCAGACATGTGTTATTCCAGAACTGCTCTATGTGGGATACATAAATTGTAGGGTTTACTGTAAGAGCGTAGTAGATAGATGAACTGCAGAGAAAGTCCATCATCTCGTGAAATGGTCGCAGTTCAGCATGCTTTAGGGTGTAAGGAAGGCAGTTGTGTTCTTCGACAAAGTCCATTGGTGCTCAAGAATGAAAACATTTAGGGTTATGATTGAATCGTAGGGTTTCGTGAAGAGAGGGAATTGATAGCTCTGGTTTGATATCGTAAACTGGTAGTTGTAACTGAACGAAACTGGGACTTTTAAGGGTTTTGGGTTTGAAATATCTAGTCCCGCATTCAATTTCCTTGGAAATGACTGAAATGCCCTGCACACCTAACAGATCAAGTGAAAACAACTAATAGTTCGAGAAAATACACTAGCAGCTTGAGAATATTCTCAAGCTGTTAGCTATAAACAGAGCAATATCTATTTGAACATTGTCTCCTCCTTAACTAAACACATAAGACAAAGAATTAACACGATTTACAAGAGATTTTAATTGAGAGAGATTAATCCATGTTTACCATACCAATATTTGAAATCAGAAAAGTAAATCTTCCCACATCAAAAGGTTTAGTAAAAAGATATGCTAACTGATCATCAGTATGAATTTTGGTAACATGAATTAACTTCTTTTCATTACAATCTCTTATAAAATGAAATCTAATATCTATATGCTTAGTTTTGGGAAACTTTACTGGATTTTGTACAATACTTATTGCATTTGAATTGTCAATATTGATAGGAGTATATAGAAAGTTCATACCATAGTCTCTTAGTTGGTTTTGAATCCACATAACCTGAGAGCAATAGCTAGCAGCTGCAACATATTCTGCCTTAGTGGATGATGTGGATACTGTGGTTTGCTTCTTGCACTGCCAAGAGACTAGTCTTGCTCCTAGATATTGACATCCTCCAGTTGTTCACTTCCTGTCTATATTGCAGCCTCCATAGTCACTATCAGAATATGTTGTTAATTCAAGAGGAGAATCCTTAGGATACCATAGGCCCAAATTGGGTGGTCCTTTTAGATATCTAAAGATCCTCTTAACAGCAAACAAGTGTGAATCCTTTGGAGCACACTGGATACTGGCACAAACACAAACAACAAACATTATATCAGGTCTAGAAGATGTTAGATACATAAGTAAACCCATCATAGATCAATACAAATGTATGTCCACATCTACTCCTTCTTTATCTGCATCAAGCTGTTTGTGAGTGTGCATTGGAGTGCTTGCAGTTATTGTATCCTTGTACCCAAACTTTTCCAGAATATCATTTATATACTTTGACTGACTTATGAAGAAACCAATTGGCTTCTGCTTGACTTGCAATCCCAGAAAGAAAGTTAATTCTCCCATTGAACTCATCTGAAACTTCTTGTGCAACAAAGTCTCAAATCCCTTGCAAAGCATGTCATTGGTTGATCCAAAGATGATATCATCAACACAGATAAGAACAAGTAGGATCTCTTTTTTGATAGTCTTTGTGAACAATGTCTTGTCTAAAGTACCTCTCTTGAACCCATTCTACAGCAAGTAGGAAGACATAATGTCATACCATGCTCTAGGGGCTTGATGTAACCCATAGAGTGCTTTGTCTAACTTGTAGACTCTGTCAGGATACTTGTAGTCTTCAAACCCAGGAGGTTGACACACATACACCTCCTCATCAATTGTACCATACAGGAATGCAGACTTTACATCCATTTGATACATTTTGAACCATTTGTAGCTTGCATAGGCTAAGAACAGTCTGATAGCTTTAATCCTTGCTACTGGAGAAAAGACATCATCATATTCTATTCCTTCTTCTTGAGTATAGCCTTGAGCTACTAGCCTTGCTTTGTTCTATTCACTATGCCTCTTTCATCCTTTTTGTTCCTGAATACCCATCTTGTACCAATTTCCCTCTTCCCTTTAGGCAATTCAACCAGTTGCCACACTTTCTGAATCTTGAACTGTAGTAGCTATTATTGCATGGCTTCAATCCAGGATGGATCCTTCAGTGCCCCAGATACCTTCTTTGGTTCTAGCCGTGACATGAAACTTGCATGTTCAAATGCAGCTAAACTGAATTCAGGCACTTCTTCTTCAGAAACAGTTGTTTCCTTATGGATCATGTTCCTTGTTTGCACAGGTGTGCGTGGATCTCCCATGATCTGGTTAAGTGGATGATATTTGTGAATCCTAAGTGTAGGTTCACTTTCTACTTGAATTGTGCTCTCTAGGTTGGTGTCATCACCTTCTGCAAAACTTGATGATTCTGCTTCAAGAGTAACAATTTGATTTGGAGTTGGGACTGCTTCCCTGTTTTGTGGAACTGTTGCTTCAGGACTTGGGACTGGCACCTCAAACTCTGGACCTTTTTCTTGTTGACCATCCAGGATCCCAGGTGGGTCACAAGTAAGATGTGGTAGAACGGTGTATTCATCCCAACTATCAGAATCTTCAACAGTTTGAGTCGTTGTGCCAAAAGTCTGAACTTTTGTGCTGGCAACATGAGGATTTGTACTGGAAACATGAGAATTTGTGCTACCAATTTGAGCATTGTTTCCAGCTGTTCCTGCAGAATACTCATCAAAACTCAGAGAATTTGTTAGTGAATCAAAATCAAACAACCAATCAGGACTAGTGCCTTTAACATTTGCAATGTTTTCATAAAACTCAACATTGGCACTTTTTTTCAATGATTTTAGATACACTGTTACAAAATCTATAAGCTTTGCTCTGTGTGGAGTATCCTACAAAGAATCCTTCCTCAGATTTACTCTCAAACTTTTCTAAGTGAGTTTTAGTATACAGGATAGTGCATGGACAACCAAAGGGTTTTAGGAAGTTAACTAAAGGAATCCTATGGTGAAACAACTCATATGGAGTTTTCCCTTGTGACTGGACAACTTGGACCCTATTTAGAACATAACAGGCTGTATTAACTGCCTCTGCCCAGAAGGTCATTGGCAATTTGGAATCAGCTAACATGGTCCTAGCAGCTTCTATTAATGTTCTATTCTTCCTTTCAGCTCCCCATTTTGTTGTGGTGTTCTAAGTGCACTATACTGTTTTGCAATTCCTTTTGACTCACATAAACTGTTTAGTTCATAATTTTTAAACTAAGTTCCATTGTCTGACCTGATCACCTTTACTTTTAAGTTAGATGGTTTTCAATTTTTAGAATAAAGGATTTAACTAACCCTGCAGTCTCATCCTTAGTCCTAAGAAAATAGACCCATGTAAACCTGGTGAAATCATCAACAATGACTAAACAGGAAGCTCTTTTATCCAAACTCAAAACAGATGTTGGACCAAAAAGATCCATATGCAAGAGTTGTAGTGCATTTGAGATGAAATTTACTTCTTTGGCCTTATGAGAAGTTTTGTGTTGCTTGCCTTTGAGGCAGCCTACACAATGATCATCATATATGAACTCTTTTTGTGGTAATCCTCTTACCAAATTATTTTTGACTAAAGCATTCATAGATCAGAAGTTCATGTGACACATCCTTCTGTGCCAAAGTGCAGATTCATTAGTGGATGCTTTGGATATTAAACAACTCAAAGGATTTGCAGAAGATAATTTTTCGGTGTCCAGACAGTATACTTTGTCCTTTCTTGGTGTTCTAAGTAAAATAAGATTTTCAGGTATTTTAAAATCTTTGGATAGGACAATGCACTCAAAGTCTGTGAACAGAACAACATTCTTTTTGTCACATACTTGAGACACGCTTAGTAAATTATACTTCAGCTGTTCAACATACAATACATCATTAAAAGTCATATTACCTGCTTTGACAGTACCTTTACCTGTCACCTTACCTATTTTGGAGTTTCCTCCAAATGCAACATATCCTCCTTCAAAGCTTTTGAAATTTGACAAGCACTCAGAATTGCCTGTCATGTGCCTAGAGCAGCCACTGTCCATATGCCACCTTGTCTTATGTTGGTTCCTGTGGTTGCCCTGCATAAATAAAAGCTCAATTAGTAGTGTAGTAAACCCAAACCGAGCTGGTTTTTGGTTGACCATGTGCATTAACTTAACTAAATACGGTTTGTGTCTTTTTAAACTTAGTAAGGTCCACTAGTGTATTCTGTGATGAGTATTTAGTTATAACATGAGGTTTCCAGTTGTTCCTTCCAATTGTTGCTTTAACAGTCTCAGATGATGCACTAACAGTTCCAAATTTTGCCTTAGCAGTAGGAACTGTACCTTGGCCTTTAACAGTTTCAGATTTTACACTACCAGTTCCAACTTTTGGCTTAATAGTTCCAGAATTTACATCAGCAGTTGGAACTGTGTTTTTTCCTTTAACACACCATGCCTGTTTCACACTCTGTTTAGGTTTATTGAAAGCTTGTTTTCTTAGTATAGGCTGCTTTTTGTTGACCTTTACAAACCTGTTGTCAACTGTGTGCTTTGGAACTGGTGTGGCAGGTTTTGAAGTCTTTAAAACTTTTGGCTTTTGTAAAACCGATTGTTTTTGAAAAACAGTTGGCCCATCAAGAGTTGGCTTGTAAAGACAGTGTTTGGCCAAATGGTTTTTCCTGCCACAGTGAAAACATCTTTTGACTGTTTTGATTGGAGAACCAGTTTTGAGTGACCAAAACTGATTCTTGTTTCTTTGATTTTCCCTCACATGCTGTTGTTTAGGGAACTTTTGTACTCCATGCTTTTGGCATGTGCACACTGGAACATTTTTACCCTTTTTACCTGCTTTGGAAGAAGATAAAATTTCAAATAGAAGGTACAGAGACATTTGAAGCATGCATGTGTTCACTTATCTTCTCTTTACCTTTCAAACTGTTGGGATTATTATTCATGTTGTTAGGTTCTACCCTCATGCTGTTGGTACTAGTAACACCATTACTCTCTCTGCTGGATGTAATAACCATAATAGGGTTAGAAATTGGGGTTACTATGGGTACACTCATGGTTTTATGATTACCCTCTTCTTCCTCATCATCACAGTCTACATCAGTAACAGTCCATCTACCAACTCAGGCTTATCCTCAAGGATAGGATCTACAGTCTTCATCTTCTCATCTAGGGGTTCATTCACAAGCCTATCAGCAACTTCACTCATAAGATGAATGTATTTGTTATTATAAGGAGGTGGAGTGGCATTTTATCCTATTCCTTCCTTGGGATTTAGTTGAGACTTTACCCTATCTTTGAATTGAACTTCCATTAGGTGTTCTAAATTCTGGTTGGCTAACTTGAAGTTACCTAATTCAATGTTTATACTTTCTACTTTCTTGTGAGCTTCCATCACCCTTTGTTCAGCCTCTTCTAGTTTCTTATTAAGGGTCTCTGTCTTCTCTTCAAGTTCCTTTTTCTCCCACTTATGATATGTCCTATCATGTCTCATTTGAATCTCATTATCTTTATCGTCATTGATTTGTTTTTTAAGATCCTCTATTGCCTGCATATACTCATACCTTCTCTCTTCCATCTTAGCTAGAGTTTTACACAAGCTTTCATTATGATATCTGTACTTTTTAACCATATTTTTGCATGCTTGGGAGCAGAGTTTAGCATTTACCTCAGATGGTAAGTCAGTGGAAGTGACACTTGTAGTTTCTTCCATAAGAGCTTGATTTTGATACTCTTCTTTTGTTTGATCACTCCAGTCAAAAACATTGTCCTCTTGTGAAACAAGAGCCTGTGAAGGTTGTGTCTGACTTGTCTTTTGGGTTCTTGGCTGCTGCTGACTTTGTGATCTACATTCTCTGGCAAAGTGTCCAAGTTTGTGACATTTCAAGCACTCAACCCTTGAATTGTCAAAGGCTGGTTTGCCTTCTGATCAGGCTTGAAAGTTTGTTCTACCAGTCCTTTTGAGAAATCTCTTAGCCCTCATTGTCAGCATGGCATGTTGCCACTATATCTATCTCCTCTGGATCATCTGGATGAATTTGTTCCAGATCCTCAGGATTGAGGGCAAACAATCCATCACTTGCAACAAAGGCCTCATAGTTGACCTCAGAGGAGTTGCCATCAGAACCTATAAAAGAATCACAGCAGTTTGATTTATCATTAGATGCAGATGATAATAGAGCAGTGTTTTGATTATAAGAAAGGTTTTCATTTTATTCTCTATCTTAGACACAAACAATCTCAAGCTGTTGTAGAGATCATCCAACTCTATTTCATCTAGAGTGTCCTTTGTTCAACAGTGTGCAACATACACAGTCCACTCTTCACCAAGAGACCTGAGGAATTTTCTGTTTATCTCATCTTGATCCAGGCACTCTCCAATTCACCTATCAACCTATTAAACCTATCAAAGATTTGAGTAAGGTTTTTATTCTTTCCACCAGTAAAATTCTCATACTGCTTCTTTAAAAGATCTTTTTTATTTCTTTTTGTCCTAGCATTGCCAGCAAATCTTTTCTCTAAAGCAAGCCATAGAGAATGAGCTAAATAAAACTTTTGTAAGGTCACCAACCTACGGATCCAATCTTGACGCGACACCGTCCAACGAGTGCGGAATCCTCCTTAGGGGCTTAACGGATTGATCACGCAACACGAAACACGGAGACTAACATGATGATAGACGTAACAACGGACCTCCCGACACGTGAATCTCTCCTAGAACACTCTGCAAATACTCTGCAAACACTCACAAGTTCGTAATCGCCTCGAACACTGATTTCTGCAAATACTAGTTCACCCGGATGCTCTGTTTGCTCTGAAGTTCGACAGAACCTCTGAGCCGTCAAAGATTTCTGAATTCACAAAGATAAGTTCATTACATAGCCGATAAGTTCGTGAAGACGCTCCTCAGGAACTTATCATTGAACTTATTCTGGAATTTATTCTAGAACTTAATCTAGAACTTGTTCTAGAACTTATTTCTAGAACTTATTCTAGAACTTATTTCTAGAACTTATTCTAGAACTTAATCTAGAACTTATTTCTAGAACTTATTCTAGAACTTATTATGATAGTCTAGAACTTACCATGCAAATGTAAACATCATACACAATCATGATATCAATAACAAAACTAGACTGCTGTCGTCACACTGGATGTACCAACAGACTCCCCCTTGATGATAGCTTCTAGTTGTTGTTCATTGATCGTAATAGACTATCAGATTCAGAGACTATGAATACCGAAACTAGACAGCTATTGTCACATCGGGTGTATCAACAGACTCCCCCTTGACGATAGCTTCTAGTAGATATTCATTACTCTATGAATACCGAAATCACCTTTTCTTCTTTGTTATCCATGACTGCCTCTCCAGTTTGGCTGTCCTCACCGGTTTGTAGACTAACTTAGTCCATGTCCTACCAGTCAGAGGATTTATTCTTATTAGAATCACAGCTCTTCTACCAACTCTTAGATTAACTTTTCAAATGTTCCAGAACGACCCTCCTTTCTGATATCTTTGCAAACACCTCAGCATAAGAATCGTCTTCCTAGATTTATAAGGTCCTTCCAAGCTAAATCAATCATTTCACACTTCAGAATCTGATTCATCATTTAGTGCAGATTTCATCATTTCTAGATCTATCACATTCTAATCTTCATTCATAACACTTTCATCGAGTGACTTCCAATTAGGCATATCTTTAGGAGTAAACGCTCATTCCTCAAGATCCTCCTGTTCTAAGTCATCTTCAAAGACGAACCTCATTTCATCTTCATCCAACCCTGACAATGCTCCGATCAGACCTTATCTTCAGTTACTTTAGTCGTATCTGAATCCTTGTCTTTTCCCTTGTCAGCGGCTATGAACACCGACTCCCCCTGAGGATGAGCAAGCTGAGCAAATTGTTGTCTTGAAAGATCTGCCAGCTCACTATTCGGGCCATCTTCTTTGACTTCTCTACAATTTCTCCGCTGAGATGGACGATCTTTCAACTACTCCTCCAGTATAGCCTCCAGATTTGCAATCTGCTGCTGCTGATCAGTCTCTGTTTGATCCAACTGGGCATTAAGATGTTGAAGTTCACGAATCGCCTTTGTCAGCTGAAGAATCTGTACTTCTGTTAAAACTCCAATTCTTACACTGTATAGACTTAATCAACACATGAAACAAGTCATAAAATGTTAGTCGGACATCCAAATCCATTATTCAATGATAAAAATGTAATGAAACTCTCCTTACTTACATTCTTTGATGGTTTCGAAGGTAAACCAAACACTAGAATTAAGTTCGAGAGAAACAGTCAATATCTTCGATAAATAGACACAAAATCGTAAGTTTTGAAAAATTTTGAACAATTTTCAACTTTTTCAACTTATCCTAGAACCCTTCACTTTTAGCAACAACAATTTTTCAACTTTTTCAATCACGCAAAATTTGTTTTTCCAACTAGAATGCATCCTAGTAACTTTGACCTTTATCCTACTTAAAATAAAATAAAATAAAATAAACCAAAATTAAAAATACTCAAAAGTACTTTAAAAATTACCACTTATACTAACAGAATATTTTTGCGAGATAGTCAAAGAAGGTTCAATCAGATAGCGGTGTCAAACACACTTTCAGTATTTCACTCTCACACTTAGGACTTTTTTATTCCTTTGATTGTTTGTCGTGATATACCTTCCAAGTCGATTGTCGGTATGTTTTTCCATTTAAACATTCAACACTTGGGAATTTCCTTCGGCCTTTTTATTTATCAAGAAACTACCTTACGTGTCCCATACATAGACATACTTCTATGATCAAGGCAGACACACAATGATTATGACTTTTTGGTATTTGCAAATGATCTTTAAAAGACAAACGTCGGACACAGTTCTGTATTTACATACAACAGAGTGTCTTAGTTTGTCTTAGAGTTCCTTTTAAGTTAGCAAAACAGCGTTGACAGGTCTGTACTTAAGTATAATGACAGGATCTAAATATGAATTACCAAGACTAACTGATTTGAATTTATCAGAGTATAAATCAATAATCTTGCTTTGAATCAAAGTTTAATCAAGAAGTTTGCAGAACAACACTTAATTATTTTAACAAAAACTTTCAGAATCAATAATGAATAAACACACAAGAACTAATCAAGACTGTTTGTATTGCTGAATTCAACGATTACAATCACCTCTAATCTGTTTGATTAGACGAAGAACACATACTGTTCTTAGGGTTTTACAACCTTAGAGGCTTAAGAAAACTTAATCAACAAAGCAATTACAGACTCAAAATATGCAGAAAAACTCCTATACAATAGAACGACCTATTCTCTGTATTTATATTGCTTCTTGATATGTTTCCTTGACGAACTATGACTTCTCTGATAGTAGATATGCTGGAATCTTCATGTAGATATTGTTTCCTGAAAATCAGCACTTTCTGTTTCTGAAACTGTTGAGCAGCTTGAATCTCTTGACAGCATGAACTGAGCAGCTTGAGTTGTTTTGCTCTGGCAGCTTGAACTTTTACACTGGCAGCTCGAGTTTCTTCAACTAGCAGCATGAACTTTGTATTTACATGTAAAATCTACTAACAGTCTGAGAAGTCTAAACTAACAGCTTGAATGTACTTAAACTATTTCCCAACAATCTCCCCCTAACTTAAATTCTTTACAAGACTTTAAGTTCTATAAAAACATGGAAATAAATAAGTAAACTGTTATTTACAAACCAAGGCTTTCAAAAACTCACAACTGTGCAAGCTTATGATCTATAGCCTTCAAAAATTCTCTCTTCATCTCTTCTTTATCACAAGATATTCTAGCTGATTTGATTTTCAGCAGCATATCTTTTGAAAAATTGAAATACTCAAGATTGAAGAAAATACCAGACCCATCTGTGAATTTGATTCTGAATGTCTTTGATTTGACAAACAGATCAATCTGCTTGATCTTTTTCCCTTTCTTTTCAGCATCTTCTATCTCTTGTCTTGCAAACTCAGGATCAACCACTGTACTTAGATCTTTGATGAGTTGCTTGACTTGTGGAAGAGCAGACCTTACTTGTGTAACTGACCCTATATTGTACATCTTTATCAATTCATCTCTGGTCAGCTTCTGTACTATCTGCCAAAAAGTGTCATACTCTTCTTCAGGTCCGGACTCTCTTCTGATTACAAACTTTATTCTCAAGTCACGGTCATCCAGTGACTTAGCAAACCAGTAGTTAATTTGAGGCTTTGTAAAATCATGCTGATCAATCAGCTTCTCTATCTCCATAGCCTTTTGTAGTTGTTGCTCAAAGAGCACTCTCTTAACCGATGAAGGAATAGGGACAGCTGCTTGATCAGTGGGAGTAGGTGCACTGGCACCAGCTTCAGTTTGGACTGATTGGGTTGTTGGTTGGACTTCTTGGGATGGTTGAGCTTCTGGAGAGACTGTTGTTCTCTGTCTTTTGTCCATCTCCTTATCATGAATCTCCTGCAGCCTTTCAGTAGACATGGACTGAGCCATTTTCTTTGGAATACCTGCTGCAAAGGCAAAATTGATAAGAAATCTTCTATGCTCAGCCTTGGAGTGCCCTGTTGGCATCTTTCTTTTCCTTGCTCCTTGCTTGACCACAAACCCCTTTAAGTAATCACCTAAAGTCTCATCATCATCCATTGGGGTTTGGGCTTGCTGCTCTAATTCTTTGTCTTGTTCTTCTGCTATTTTTCTGGCAACTTCAGCATCAAAGGCAATTTGGGCTTCTTTTGAGGAAAATTTATGCTTTGGAGACTCAATGAGAATGCCCTTGCCCTTGTCTTTTGTAGCAGATGTTGTAGCTTGGACTGTGCTTGATGGAGCTTGAATTCCTTCTCTGATCACAACTCCAGTGGCTTTTGAAGGAACAGCTTGAGTTTCTAGGCTAACAGCTTGAGAAGCTGTTGGGACTGCTAGCCTAGAAACTGGAACTGTTGGTGCTACTAGGACTGTTGTTGTTGGAGCTGCTTGGACTGATGTGGGAACCTCCTGATTCTCCCCCTTTTTGGAAGCATTGGTTTGGTCAGAAGAAACCACAACCTTTGCCCCTTGGGTTTGAATCATCTGCTCTAACTTCATAATTTTATTTCCACAGAGTGTGAAGCCTCTGTGAAGATAATCCATTCGCTTATTTTGAGCAGCATCTGCCTGCTTGAGAGCAAAAACTTGAGCCCCCTGTGCATCAATGATGGACATTTGATGGTCCAACATAGCTACAACTGGTTTGAGTCTGGGATCCGTTAAGAGCATTTGTTGCAGACTAGCCTCAAGATCAGAGAACACCTGAGGTGCTTGTGATCTATCACTAACATTAAGACCAGAGGTAGAAACTTCTAGGCCCCTCTTTTCTTGGTTCTGCGGACTTCCAGCTTGTGTTTGCACACTTGCTGTTGCCATGGGTGTGGTCTTAGCTATGTTGGCACTGTCATGTGCCTCTTGTGCAGAGACATCAGTAGTGCCAGCCACAGAACCCATATGAACCATCTCTGAAGAGATGGTCACCTCCTGAGAGAGAATGGGAGTGTCCTCAACTGGTTCCCTTTGGATATTCTGTGCAGGAGTATCCTCCTGCACAGGGATATATGGCTCTTGCTGATGGGAGGAGGAGGAAGGAGCTCCTGGTCCCCTTTTTCTTTTGTATATGTTTCTGAGTGGGCGTGTTGGCTGTATAAAAGGATCAGAGGGAGTTTGTGTATCGGGAGGAGGGGGTTGGGGTCCTGGGGGTGTAGCAGTGATGATAGGCTGAGCCTGCTCAGGACCCTCTCCTCTGTGTTGTGGAATAATGTTCATCATTGCAGAAGGCAATGGAACATCAACACTCAAAAAGTTGGCACTATGTTTCAAAAGTCTCTTAATAGAGGATAGTGAGTGCCTGTGGGAAACATGTATCCTTTTATGTGTATGAGAAGATGTGCAGGTGTGTGCAATGATTTCTGCTAAAAATCTAGGATACATCAAAAATTTCCCACTCTTTAGGGAATGATGCCTTAACATCCCCTGAAAAATCATGTTGGAAAAATTGAACCGTTGGCCTGTGGAAAAGCACACTAAGGCAGTGGCAATGTTAGATGAAAATTCAGACCAACCAGTTCTTTTGGGGCTTATGCACTGCTGAATGATATGTACAAGAAATTTCCATTTAGGAGAAAAATGGGCTTTTAAGAAAGTAAAAGAATCAGCAGGACCCCTATAACCGATATTAAAAAGACCTGTATGTAAAGCATCAAGGGTTAGGTCAGTTATACCTGTGGCATCTTGAAGATGCAAGTGATGTCGGATGGATTCCTCAGTGATATGGATATCAGTTCCATCAATCTTGGAAAGGAGGGTAGGCACTCCATTGATGGTTTGAACAGATGCATGGTTCCAAAACTGTTCTATATGGGAGATGTATATAGTAGGGTTTATGGATAGTGCATGATGGATATGGGAGTGCCTGAGGAAATCCATTATTGCATGGAACGGTTGGAGTTCAGCGTGTTTCAGAGTGTATGGGAGGCAGTTGTGTTCTTTTACGAACTCCATGGATGAACAAACGATGGTTTTAGGGTTTGAAAGAAGAATGTGTGATTCGTTCAGAGAGAAAGCAGAAGGCCGTGGAAGAAGAATATGTAACTGGTAGTTACAACTGAACGAAACCGGGACCTTTAAAGGTTTCGAAAAGGTTGGGTCCCGCGCACACATTTTGAAGAATTACCCAAATACCCTGCACACTTTGACAGATCAAGTGAAAATAACTAGCAGTCCGAGAAAATGAACTAGCAGCATGAGAAAATACTCATGCTGTTAGTGTAAAATTGTGCAACTTTTCAATGGAACAGTGTCTCCCCCTTAAATTAGCATACTGAGTCGATAATAATGAAAACCAATTAATCCATGTTTACCATACCAATATTTGATATTAGGAAAGTGAAACTTCCCACATCAAAAGGTTTTGTAAATAGATCAGCTAGCTGATCATCTGTATGTATTTTGGTAACTTGGATTAATTTCTTTTCATTACAATCTCTGATGAAGTGAAACCTGATTTCTATATGCTTGGTTTTTGGGAATTTCACTGGGTTTTGCACAATGCTAATTGCACTTGAATTTTCAATATAAATAGGAGTGGATAAGAAATTCATACCATAGTCTCTTAGCTGATTTTGAATCCACATTACCTGGGAGCAGCAGCTTGCAGCTGCTACGTATTCTGCTTCAGTGGATGATGTGGAGACAGTTGTTTGCTTTTTTGCATTGCCAAGAGACCAGTCTTGCTCCTAAGTATTGACATCCACCAGTTGTGGATTTTCTGTCAATGTTGCATCCACCATAGTCACTGTCAGAATAAGTAGTTAGTTCAAAAGGAGAGTCTTTAGGATACCATAGACCTAAATGTGGTTGGCCTTTAAGATATCTAAAGATTCTCTTAACAGAAACCAAGTGAGAATCCTTTGGAGAGCATTGAAACCTAGCACACACACAGACAGCAAACATAATATCAGGTCTTGAAGATGTTAGATACATGAGAGATCCTATAAGGGATCTGTATAGATGAATATCCACATCTATGCCATCTTTGTCTGTATGGAGCTGTTTATGAGGATCCATTGGAGTGCTTGCAACCTTTGTGTCTTGATAGCCAAACTTTTCCAATATGTCTTTGACATACTTTGATTGACTTATGAATAGACCAGTAGGCTTCTGTTTAACCTGCAGCCCTAGGAGGAATGTGAGTTCCCCCATTGAACTCACTTGAAACTTTTTGTGCATTAGGGCCTCAAATTCTTTGCACAAACTATCATTAGTTGAGCCAAAGATGATGTCATCAACATAGATTTGGACAAGTAGAATCTCAGCTTTGATGGATTTAGTGAAGAGTGTTTTGTCCAGAGTGCCTCTCTTGAATCCATTCTCGTAGAAGATATGATGACAGTAGTGTCATACCATAGCCATATGGGGCTATGGTGAGACCATAGAGAAGCCTTTGTCTAGCTGTGACAACCCTGTCTGGAATACTTGTAGTCTTCAACCAGGAGGTTGAACACACAGTACTTACTTCCTCTGCAAGTTGTCCATACCAGAAAGCAGACTTAAACATCCATTTATACACTTTAATACCTTGTAAACTGGCATATGCTAAGAAAGTAGTCTGATGGCTTCAATTCTTCTACTAGGAGCAAAGAAATCACTCAATAAATCGATCCCTCTTCTTGAGTACACCTTGTGCTAACTAGTCTTGCTGATCTGACTGACTATCCCACTCTCATCCTTCTATGTTTGACCACACGCATCTCTGTTCCTACCCTTGCTCTTTTTCCCTTAGGAAGATCCACCACGACGATCCATACATTGCTGAAATTTGAACTGTAAAAGCATCTTCTAATGCAGTGGCTCAATCCAAGGAATGAATCTTTTAGTGCTTCTGATGCCTTTTTGGGTTCTAGTTGAGACATAAAACAGGCATGTTCAAAAGCAGCTAGACTGAATTCAGAAACTGCTTGTTCAGCAGCAGCAGTCTCATTGTGAACCATTTTCCTTGTTTGAACAGGAGTGCTTGGATCACCAAGTATTTGATTGAGAGGGTGATACTTGTGAACTCTTAGTGTGGGCTTTCTCTCTGTTTGAAAAGAAGTTCCAAGGTTTGTATCATCTCCATCAGAACCAGTGAATGGTTCAGTTTCTGGAACAGCTTGAGTTTCTAGGCTAACAGCTTGAGAAGCTGTTGGGACTGCTAGCCTAGAATCTGGGACTGTTTCCTTTTGTGTTGGAGCTGTACTGTCAGGACTTGGGAATGGCACTTCAGTGTCTGGATTTGCATTAAGTGGAGCATTCAGGACCCCTGGAGGATCACATGACAGAAGTGGTAGAGTGGTGAAATCATCCCAACTTGTTGAATCTGCAGCAGTCTGAAACTTTGTGCCAACAGCATGAGAAATTGTATTGGCAGCATGAGAATTCGTGTTAGCAGCTTCAACCCTGTATGCATCAGCTTCTGCAGTATACTCAACAAAGCTCAGAGAATTTGTTAGTGAATCTAAATCAAACAACCAATCAGGACCAGTGCCTTTGATATTAGCAGTATTTTCATTAAACTCAACATTGGCACTTTCTTCAATTGTTTTAGACACACTGTTGTATACTCTATAGGCTTTGCTTTGAGTTGAGTATCCTACAAAGAATCCTTCTTCTGCCTTACTTTCAAACTTCCCTAAGTGAGTCTTAGTGTGAAGGATAGTACATGGGCATCCAAAGGGCTTGAAGAAAGCTATTAGGGGACTTCTGTTATGGAATAACTCATAGGGAGTTTTCCCTTGTGATTGAACTACTTGAACCCTATTTAGAACATAACAGGCTGTATTAACAGCTTCTGCCCAGAAAGTCATTGGCAGATTTGAATCAGCTAGCATTGTTCTAGCAGCCTCAATTAATGTTTTGTTCTTTCTTTCAGCTACACCATTTTGCTGTGGTGTTCTTGGTGCACTATATTGTCTAGCAATGCCTTTGGACTCACAAAAACTGTTTAGAATGTGATTTTTAAATTCAGTTCCATTGTCTGATCTTATAACCTTAACTTTGGAATTGGATTGGTTTTCTATCTTAAGGACAAAAGACTTAACTAGCTCAGCAGTTTCATCTTTGGACCTAAGAAAGTATACCCAAGTAAATCCTGTGAAATCATCAACAATGACTAAACAGTATGCCCTTTTATTCAAACTCAAAACAGATGTTGGACCAAATAGATCCATATGTAGCAACTGAAGAACAGATGAAATTGAATTTACGTCTTTGGTCTTATGAGAAGTTTTGTGTTGCTTACCTTTAAGACATGCTACACAATGATCATCACAAATGAACTCCTTTTGTGGTAATCCTCTTACCAGATTCTTTTTAACTAAAGCATTCATGGACTTGAAGTTCATGTGACACATCCTTCTATGCCAAAGAGCAGACTCATTTGATGATGCTCTGGATATTAAACAGCTTAAAGTATTTGACTTAGGTAAAAGATCTGTGTCCAGGCAGTAAACATTGTCCTTTCTTGGTGTTCTAAGTAAAACAAGATTTTCAGGAACTTTGAAATCCTTTGAAAGAACAATGCACTCAGAATCTGTGAACAGAACAATGTTTTGTTTGTCACAGATTTGAGAGACACTCAATAAATTGTACTTAAGCTGTTCAACATACAGAACATCATGGAATGTCATGTTGCCTGCATTAACAGTACCTTTACCTGTAACCTTACCTCCCTTTGAGTTGCCTCCAAATGCAACAAAACCTCCATCAAAACCTTTGAAATTTGACAAGCATTCAGAATTGCCTGTCATGTGCCTAGAGCATCCACTGTCCAGATGCCATCTTGATCTATGAGGAGACCTGTGGTTGCCCTGCACAAATAACAGCTTAGTTAGTAGTGGAGTAAACCCAAACCAAATTGGTTTTGGGTTGGCCTTGTACATTGACATAACTAAAAACTGTTTTTGACTTCTTATATTTAGTGAGATCAACTGATGGAGTCTTTGGAGAGTATTTAGTGATAATATGAGGTATCCAACTATTTTGATCATCTTTTCTTCTGACAGTCTCAGATAATTCACTAGCAGCTCCAGATTGATGCCCAGCAGCTTGAGCTGTGTTTGTAGTGCTAACAGTTTCAGTTTTTGCACTAACAGCATCAGATTTTGATTTAGCAGTCTGATCTTTTGCATTAGCAGTTTGAGCAACAGATTTGTCCTTGACACACCACATTTGTTTAAAACTTGATTTAGGCTTTGCCAAAACTTGTTTTTGATGTGTGGACTGTTTTTGATTTACTTTTGAGAATCTGTGATCAACTGTTTTCTTTGGAGCTGCTGTGGAAGGTTTCACTTTGGAGTGCTTTGCCTGATTAGGATTTGATTTTGTGTGATGCACAGTCTGTTTTGCAACAGCTGGTTTGTAAAAACAATCCTTGGCTAAGTGATTCTTCCTTCCACAGTGAAAGCATCTTTTGACAGTTTGAATTGGAACACCAGACTTTTCTGTCAATTTCTGGTTCTTGTTTCTCTGGTTTCCTCTTACCAGCTGTTGTTTAGGAAACTTTTGAACACCATGCTTTTGGCATGTGCAGATAGAAACAGTTTTACCTCTTTTAGTTCCTTTTGATGAAGATGCAGTGTTACAGTTAGAATGTACAGAAACTTGTGGAGTAGCATTGCATACACTCATCTTCTCTTTCCCTTTCTTACTGGGAGCTTGGACTTCTATGGGTGCACTCTTTGTGTCACAGTCTCTATTTTGACTCTTATCTTCTTTTAATTCAGGACTGTTATCAAGGATAGGATCTACAATAGTCATAGACTCATCTAGTGGTGCATTGACAAGTCTATCAGCAACCTCACTCATTGGATGAATGTACTTGTTATTGTATGGAGGTGGAGTAGCTTTATATCCTATTCCTTCTTTGGGATTGACCTGAGATTTCACTCTATCTTTGAATTGAACTTCCATTAGGTGTTCTAGTTTTTGATTTGCTAACTTGAAGTTTCCTAGATCTATGTTAACAGATTCTAGCTTCTTATTAGCCTCAAACACCTTTTGTTCAGTCTCTTCTACCTTTTTATTTAGAGATTTCATTTTCTTATTTAGCTCGTTTTTCTCCCACTCATGATAGGTTCTATCATAACCCATTTGAATCTCATTGTCCTTATAATCATTGATCTGTTTTTCCAGATCTTCTATGGCTTGCATGTATTCATATCTCCTTTCTTCCATCTTAGCTAGAGTTTTGCACATGCTCTCATTATGATCTATGTACTTTTTAACCATATTTTTGCATGATTGAGAGCAGAGCTTAGAATTTACCTCAGATGGTAGTTCAGTGGAGGAGACATTTGATGTTTCTGCCATAAGTGCTTGATTTTGAAATTCTTCCTCTGTCTGATCACTCCAGTCAAACACATTGTCTTCTTGAGAGACAAGTGCTGTTGATGATGACGCTTGGATGGGCTGTGAAGTCCTTGATGGCTGTTGACCTTGAGATCTACATTCTCTGGCAAAGTGACCAAGCTTATGGCATTTATAGCATTCCACTTTTGATTTATCAAAAGATGGTTTGCCTTCTGTCTTGGCTTGAAAGTTGGCCCTACCAGTTCTTTTCAGAAATCTTTTGGCCCTCATGGTCAGCATTGCATGTTGCCACTTTAAATCCATCTCTTCAAGATCATCTAGATGAATTTGTTCCAAGTCTTCAACATTTAGAGCAAATAATCCATCATTGGCAACAAAGGCCTCATAGTGAGTTTCAGCAGAGTTGCCATCACCACCTGAGAAAGAATCACAGTTATTAGATATTTCAGAAGATAGAAGAGCAGTATTATGATTATAAGAAAAAGATTTCTTTTTAGCATCAATCTCAGTCTCAAACACTCTTAAACTGTTATACAGATCATCCAATTCTATCTCATCAAGAGTGTCTTTTGTTCTCCATTGTGCAGCATAGACTGTCCATTCTTCTCCAAGAGATCTGAGAAACTTTCTGTTGACTTCATCTTGATCCAGATTGACCTTTGCACTTTCCAGTTCACTTATCAGTTTGTTGAACCTGTCAAAGATTTGAGTGAGGTTTTCATTCTTGCCACCAGAAAAGTTTTCATACTGCTGTTTCAAGAGGTCTTTTTGATTTCTCTTGGTACTTGCATTACCAGCAAACCTCTTCTCTAAGGCATTCCAAAGAGAGTGAGCAGTATAAAATTTTTTGAACTGATGTTGATAAGCATTAGGAATGGCTATTTGTAATAGTGTGAGTGCTTCCACTTCATTCATTCCAGCCTTCCTTTCAAGTTCAGTTTTTGGAGGAGTTTTGACTAGTTTTCCCTCATCATCAAGTTCTGGATCAACTACAGGAGGGAATTCAACAGCTTCCCATATGGCATAATCAATGAATTGAATATGCTGTTGAATCCTGAGTTTCCACATCTCAAACTCAGTGGGCTTGAGCATAGGAACTTTGAGTCCTTCCCCAGATCCACTGCTGCTATTTTCAAATTCCATTGCAAAACAATTGAAAAATTAAAAGAAAGTTTTTGACTTTGAAAAACAAAGAGTAACCTGGTTTGACAAACCTGTCTCTGATACCACTTGACAGGATCTAAATATGAATTACCAAGACTAACTGATTTGAATTTATCAGAGTATAAATCAATAATCTTGCTTTGAATCAAAGTTTAATCAAGAAGTTTGCAGAACAACACTTAATTATTTTAACAAAAACTTTCAGAATCAATAATGAATAAACACACAAGAATTAATCAAGACTGTTTGTATTGCTGAATTCAACGATTACAATCACCTCTAATCTGTTTGATTAGACGAAGAACACATACTGTTCTTAGGGTTTTACAACCTTAGAGGCTTAAGAAAACTTAATCAACAAAGCAATTACAGACTCAAAATATGCAGAAAAACTCCTATACAATAGAACGACCTATTATCTGTATTTATATTGCTTCTTGATATGTTTCCTTGACGAACTATGACTTCTCTGATAGTAGATATGCTGGAATCTTCATGTAGATATCGTTTCCTGAAAATCAGCACTTTCTGTTTCTGAAACTGTTGAGCAGCTTGAATCTGTTGACAGCATGAACTGAGCAGCTTGAGTTGTTTTGCTCTGGCAGCTTGAACTTTTACACTGGCAGCTCGAGTTTCTTCAACTAGCAGCATGAACTTTGTATTTACATGTAAAATCTACTAACAGTCTGAGAATTCTAAACTAACAGCTTGAATGTACTTAAACTATTTCCCAACATATAACAAAGCGACTTATCTTGCTAACTTGAGCCAAAACAGAGGTGACAGGTCTGTACTTACGTACAACAAAGCGACTTGTTTTGACTCCCTCTGCTTTTTCAAACATCTTTCTAGTCTTTTCTTTAAAATGTATTTTGATGTTGCTATACATCCCCGAGAAAATTTGCATACCTCACAATCATTGTCTGTATGTATCTAACATAGAAATTAAGACCATTTGGTCATACATCTAACTTAGTTACACATATGACTTTTTTTGATTATTTTATTAGTTGTTAGGATTTCCTTTGTGTATTATGCCTACCGACACATCAAACAAGAAATCGTACATCACTTAGAATTTATGGTGCATTATGTGCGAAAACTTAACACTTAGAGTTTGTTTAGACTGTGCTAATTTTAGTCACTTTGAACCTATGAATCTAAGACTTAATTCATTTTTCGATATTCTTTTTTTTTTTTTGAAATTTCTATGATTTTCTGTCTTTTTTCTTTTGTTTTTCATTTTTAAGATAAGCTAATAAACTAACCTACTAACTTACTATAAAAGCAAAGAAAATCTCCTAAGCTACTAACTTACTGTAAAAGGAAAGAAAATCTACTAAACCAGTAACTTACTATAAAAGGAAAGAAAATCTACTAAGGTCAAGTTACTCTGGATTACGCATGCCATTTAGTTGAACTAACAATTCAAAGCGTGATTTGTGAAACGATTCGCATAGTTGTTATTACTAACATTGTTATATCAATTACCACACTTTACCATTTTCCCGTAAGAGTCCTCAACTTGGTCTAAGGACCCAAACAACATGCTTGTTGTTTAGCCCTTTGTACCCTTATCCTGTGTCAAGAGCCACCACTATCCTAAAACCGTTTATTGTTTGGACCTGTTGCTAACTCCTGCACACTAAACAAGACAAGTTAGTTATCTTGGGGAATCCAAGCCATGACTGACTTGGTAATACCGTTCTCATCCACAAACGTGATTCTTTCAAATACCCATCTCTCCTTTCAGGTGACTTGGGCTTTTGATCAAGAATAGGTTTGTGGATTCAAGTGAATAACATCCACGCTCGGCCTTTGGGTAGGTCTTTGCTGTTCAGTTCTTGAATAATTTCTGTTATAATACATCTCAGTTTGATAATTCTGGGTTCTACCTGGTGTCTTATGTCTATTAGGAGAATTAGACCTAATGATGGATTGGGGGCCAGACATTGATTGACTAGGGGATCTATTCGGTGAATTATTCCTAAGTCCGTCATTTTGTCTGAGAGACACTGGTGATTGTCGACTACCTAGACGTGACATCACAATTGAGTTCTTCTAGGCATTGTTTTTAAGGTTTGCTGCTCTTGTTTCCCTATGTTTAGTGAAGACTCTGACTTTTTGTAGGGATAACCTAAAGCAAACATGTCCTTTCTCATGACACCTAAAGCAAGACATCTTGTCAATAGATTTCTTATAGGCACTCTTTGACCTAGGTATCTTACTAATGCCCTGATTGTTTGTATCAACAACTTGGTTTAACTCCCCTTTGTTATTATTACTTACAGTCTTATCTTCCTCTAGTTTTGGCTTACAACTAGACTGCACACACTGTACCATTTTCTTAAACTGAGGAGTAGTTGAATATACTTTAGAAGGTTCAGTTACCTTGACTACCTCTGATTTAACCGTATCCTTGGTCTTATCCTAAGGAATAGGTCCATGGTTGCTATTTGCCTCAGCAACCTTAGGCCTAGACTCAGCTAATTCCATATCTTTAAGAGAGATCTCTTTGGTCAGTGACTCTACGTGCTCATAAATTAGTTCATTCCTGACACTTTGTTCAATAAGTTTGTCATTTAGAACTATCAAATCTTGAGCATCATTTCTCAGTTTGGCCTGAAGCTCTTCCTTAATGTCTAATAAATTAGCATTATCTGATTTTAACGATTGAATTTGAGCAGTCATAGATGAATGTGTTTCTAGTACTAAATTCAATTTATCATTCAAAGTAATACATAAAACACATAAAGAATGAAAAGTAGAAAAGTTTAGAATTACCTTTTTCCGATCAGATTTTATGTTGGCCATCTGAGCTTCAAACTCCAAAGTAGTCAGCTCCTCAGTAATTTCTAGCACCAAAGGATCTGAATCAGACTGGTGTGTATCCTCTTTCTTTTCCTATTCTGCTCCCATATTCGTTTATGTCACTTCGGCCATGAAAGCCCTAGTATTCGCCTCTGGATGTGTATTCCAATCATATGTGCCATCTAACTGTTTGTTAGACCCCACATTAGTAAGTAAACCAGCCACTGAACCCTGATTTCCTGATCTCTGATTCCTTAAACTGGTTGAATACTGACGTCCCGAGTTCTGATGATTATCCATTTGGGGTCTTTGACACTCTCTCGCAAAGTGTCCCAACCCCTGACAGTTATAGCACCTAACTTTTAACTTACCAAATCCTACATTGTTCACACTTAGATTTCTTCCCGTTCTTTTCATGAACCTCTTCAATCTCTGTGTGACCATAGCCAATTGCCATTGTAGGTCAACTTGCTCAAGTCATCCGGATCCACCTGCTCATAATCTTCTTCCCATTGAGCTGGATCGTTTATTTTCCCTAGAATACAATTCCCGTAAGCTGCTACAAACGATGCTAGAAGCTTTAGTTGCTCCTCTGCAGTTTTAGCACTCATTAGCATTTTTGTGTATCCCTGAGACGATGATCCTGAAGAAGATGTCTACGGCTGATCATCCGAATTTGAAAAACCTAGAAAGGCCCTACCATAAGATACTTCAGCTTCCCTTGGTATGCCTTCTTGTTCTCCAGAATAGAATGTTGTAGCTTCCGACGTAGATGCACTAGAAGTAGAAGTCTTTGATTTCCCGAGGTATATTTCAGGATCTTGGACTTGATCAAGTTCTCTCTCCTTCTTCGGGATTTTAAAGTTATATGCTCTCAAAGTGCCGATGACTTCTTCCTGTGTGAGAGTTTCTAACTTTTTCTCGTCATGCTTTATCAGTGATGTGTACATCTCCCATTTCGCTGGTAAAGCATCAAGAAACTTTTCTATCTTTTCTAACTCTGAATAATCAACCTTGTGATTATCTAACTCAGTCAGAAGGTGATAAAACCTTGTAATCACCTCATCTAAACTCTCATTCTTCACACTCTTGAAGATGGCAAATTGTTGTTTCAACATTTCTGTTCTCCCCTTTCTTACCCTCGGATTTCCCTCACATCTCTTCTCTAAAGCATCCCAAAGCTCTTTAGAAGTTCTATGATGTAACATCCGGCACTAAACCAGGTTAGCAACTATGACCTAATCAGTGTTTATTAGCAGTTAATACCTAATCAGTGGTCAATAGCAATTAATCAAGGTGATTAACATTGTTCATAAGGAAATACAACTCAATTGGAATCAATTTCATCGGTGCGATGAATCGGCAAATCAATTAATCCGATCGATTTGCGATATGATGGATTAATCCAACTAAGTACATAGTTAAATTATGATTAGTGACACTAATCATGCACTAATACACTTACTTAACTGTAGGTCCCAAAAGATATCCCAAGTATATAGCCTTAAGCTGTAGAGGGGGGATGAATACAGCTCTTTAAAAACTACACACAATTTTCTCATTATTTGTATGTATTATCAACAAATGTTAATTACAAACAAGCTTGAATGCGGAAAGGTTCAAGCTCAGATGACAGATACAACAGTATGTTTAACTAGTCTAAGACTGACTTAAACTAATTACAATGAATACACTCACTAAGAATCACTCACTGTGTTTTCAAGACTTTGAAGAACAGCTTGAACATGAACAGCTTAGACACTGAGCACTGTTTTATTCAAGCAGACTTGCATGCATGAAAGACTCACTTTGAATGCACGTTCACTCTTGGTTTCATCACTTAGCTTTTTGGCTTATTCTTTCAATCCTTGGAAGTTTCCTTTTATACTCACTCAGAGGATCTAAGTGAAGCTTCTTCATTGGACGGAATGAAAAAGGAGAAGTCTTGTTGAAAAGACAACATAAACTTTTCTGCACTTTTCTGAAAAGCAGACTTGTCTTCATATGGGTAGAACTTTTGTCTTTTCACTTTGTCTACTGTTGCATTGCCTTTAACTAAATAAGGAATGTCAACTTTGTGTTTTTCTTCCTTGTAAATGCCTATTTTGATATAAAAAAAAAGGTCTGTCACCCTTTTTCAAATAACCTTTTGTCTTCATGTAGCAGAACAGCTTGGATAGGCTGAGCAGTTCTCATTTCCACTTTGTCTTCGACTTTTTAAACTGATCTTGCAGTCAAAAACAATACATGAGGACTTGGAAACACATTCCATAAAGTGTTTAGCCTGTTCATAAAGAACATGTTCTGTTCACAAAGAACAGAACACTTGTAAACTGCTCAAGCTGCTCACCAGTGTAGAGCAGCGTAGACTGTTTATGTCCAGCCTGTTCAGCAGACTGAACAGCTTGGGCAAAACTGCCTTTGTTGCAACACATGCAACATGTAGAACAACTTCAGGTTGATATTGCAAATTATTTTCAGGTTTCAATAAGGCATATAACAGGCCTTAAATTAAACCATCAAAAGCATCAACAGGTTTGATTAATAATCTCCCCCTCAGATGCAGAACAGGTTTGACTGAGGCCTTTTTGTGCCTAACAATCTCCCCCTATTTGCAATAACCAGTCTAAGCTGGCGTTATCAAAAGTGACTATATATTTTTACAGTACATTTGTTGAAATAAAGTTACAACATCAACATAAAGTAAAAGATCAGTTTATATATACACTGATTTTTTATTACATTTGAACAACACATGTTCTTACAAAAGTACAACTGATGTATTGATGTATATTACAACTAATGTAAAAAGAAAATTACGACATATGTAAATAAAGTACAACTAATGTACATCAGATTTTGGACTGTTTTTGTTGGGAGCAGATAATGGTAAGCCTGTCCAACTGATGGACAGCTTCCATTCTTCACCTACCCAGATGGTAGATGGACTTCATCACAATGGTGGGGGACCTTCAAACATCTTCTCAAGTTCCTCTCTAGTATCCTCAAGTTCTTGAATCTCACTTCTTATGATCATAAACTTGGGATCCTCAAGTTCACCTCTTTCATAACAGCCTCTGAGCTGATCCCAGATAGCTGCTCTCCACCTGCTTGACTGCCTGAATGAAACTGCAAGTCTGAAGGCTACAAGCTGTCTCAGATCCACCTTGTATAGATCTGATGCTCTCTGAAAGCATTTCTTCTGAGTTAAGGGATCTACAAAAAATGCCCCCAACTCAGGCTCTTCAATGATCTTGCCATCTTCAAACTCAACTCCACTAGGCAGGCTGTGATCAACTCCTTTCATCTCAATAGCATAGTCACCTTCTTCTATCAGGATGAGGAGTTGTTCCATCTCAATGTCCTTCCTTGTCCTCCTGGCCTTTATTTTTGGTTGTGTCACATAGACACCTTCACTTACTTCTTTGGAGATCAGGCCAAGATTCTTCACTCTCTCCATCAGCTTCTTACATATGCTCTGATAGTCTTAGCAGTTTCAGACTTAGACTCACTCAGAACAACTGCCAGCTCAATCCATTCTCTGTACCCCATTTGAGCAATGTCAGTGTAGTCATATGTTTCTAGTTCTGGGCCTGCTGCACCCATTCTGGTTATTTTCAACTTCCACTGACTGCCTTTTCTTGATATGGGCATAGCTTTGACAATTGCTTCCTTGGCAAGCCTTCTATCAACAACATCTTGAAATTTTCTTCTTGCCAGGTTGTCAAAGTGAAAATGAGCTCTTGCAGAAGGCACTGAAGTTTTGGTCACTGAGACCAGAGCACCTTTTTCTTTTTCTGCTTCCTTCTCTTCTGTTGATCCCTTAGCAGCTTCCAAAATTTTCTTTTGCACAACAAGAGAGGACATTTTAACTTTCCTTGCCTCTTGAAGTGCAAAAGACTTAGCAGCTTTTGCAGATTCTTCTTCTTTTCTTAAAGCTTCCAGGGCTTGAAGCTGTTCTTCTCTAAACTCAAAATATTTGTGCATAGGAAGACCCATTTCTTTGTCCCTGGCTTTGTGAAATTTAAGCTCTGCTGCTTTCTTCTGTTGAGGATCAGTTGCTGCTTTTTCTTTGCCTTTGGCTGCTGTAGTGACAGCAGCTTCAGGACTTTCCTCATCCTCTTCTTCTTCTTCTAAAATCAGATGCCTAATTCTGCTGCTTGGCCTGCAGTTTCCTCCCCCTTAGACTGAGCAGGGATTGGAGATTCAGCCTGAGTAGGCTGAGCAGCGTGGGAGGCACCCTCCAGTGTACCTGTTGAAGCTCCTGCTGGTTGACCAGTGAGTATTGCAGGCACTGATTTCTCCTTAGGAGAAGAAGCTTTCTCCCCCTTAGACTTAGTCTTCGAGGCAGATGACTTCTCCCCCTTTGAAGGAGATGTTCCAGCACCTTCAACACCTGGTCTGCCTGAAGACACGAAGTCATCAGGCTTGCCAGCAGTTTTGGCAGCAGGCCTTGGGCCAACAAGGCTATTCACTAAGAATGCCAAGTTGTCCTTCACCTCTGCAAGCTGGGTAAGACAGGTTTGAAGAGAAGAGGATTGGGTATCAGCAAGGGAGGTCAGCTTAACAATGTTTTCCCTATCAGAAGCTGTGAACAACAAACATTGAAGCTGTGCAAGATGTAATTCTAGAGAATCTTGCACATCAGCAAGGTTTGATGACACAAAATTTGATAGGAAGCCAATGAGTGTGTTCAAGCTGGCCAGAGTATTAGGAAGTGTAGTGTTGCAAGAAGTTAGGAGAGATGACAGCTGTTGAGAAATAGCTGTTATTGAGGACACAGAGTCCTGTTGCAGTGAAAGAATGGAGGAGAGGGAGGTGGACACATTTTGCAGCTGTGCAGTGAGTGCAAGCAGCTGTGGAGAATTATCTGTTTGTGGAGTGGCAGGGAAGGAGTCCTTGAAAAAATCAAAGAACCCCTTAAGCTGTTCAGACACAGAGTCTGAAATAAGAGAGGGTAGAGAGGTCATAGTAGTTTCTAAAGAACCAACTTTGTTGGTCAGTAGAGAAAGCTGATCCTTCAAAGGCAGGTCTTTAGGAGATGGAGGAGTATGGGTGGACTGTTTGGATTGGCTTGATGGAGAAGAAGATGATGAGGCTGGTGTATGAGAATGTGATGGAGAGGGGAGGGGTCAAAGAGACCCTCAGCAGCGGCTGTAGCTGCATCATCAGGAGAAGGGGTTGATGTTGGGGGCCTTTCAGATGCTGCTTGTGTTGCAACACCCTCATGAAGGCCAGTGGGTGTTCCCTCTGCAGTGCTTTGGTGTAAAAGCACCTCATCATGGGGAGAAGGGATATGCATTTCAACATCAGCAGTGGTGAAACCTGCTGATGGAGTTTGCATAGAAGGAGCAGCCTCACCAAAGGGATGGTATGATCCCTGAGGTTCATCAGCTTGGGTTGTTGGTCCCTCAGCAGCTGTTTGGCGTAGAACAGCTGTATCATGGGGAGCAGAAGTTTGAGGCTGAGCTGCTGATTGGTCTATACCAGCAGTGTGGGCACCTCGTGCAGACTCAGGGTGTAAGGAGATTGGAGTAGGGGACAGTGTGGACTCAGTATGGAGTGGAGAGGGCTCCTGTCTTTCAATATTCTCAGCCTGTTGGGAGGCTGGAATAATTGAGGTGGTTATCTCCTTTTGTACAACTGGTTCCTGTTGGGAGGAACTAGAGGGTCTAGGCTGACTCAGGGTGGACTCAGGTTGGAGTTAAGCATGCTCCAATTGTGCTGAACCTTCTCCCAAAATAGGAGAGGCAGCAGGGGTGGCTTCTCTTACAACTGAACCCTGTTGAGAGGGAACAGAGGAGGTAGTTTCTTTTTGGAGAGTGATTTTCGTTGGTAGTGGATGGATGAAGTGGGTGATTGTGGAGAGGTGATGAGAGGTTCAGACTGGACAGGTTTAGAGACTGGGTCAGAAACAGGTGGGTTAACCTGTTCCATAGTCTCAAGTGCCACAGAGGCTTCACGTTCAACGAATGAACCAGGGTGAGGAGCCTGCTCCCCCTCAGCCACAGAGGCTAAGAGTGCAGACTCAGACTGAGCTGTTTTGGCCTTCTTTTGCACAAGGCCAGCTTCAGTGGTTGCCAGGGTCCTCTTAACAAGTTTGGACCTGGCTTTGGATTTTCTCTTGGGAGCAGCAGCTTCTGGATCCACCCTCACAGCAGAGGGTCCTTCCACCAATCCTAACAACCTCCTCATTGGTGTGGACAGAGGAGGTTCATTTGGAAGAACAGCAGTGTAGAAAACTCTATTCCCTATTACAGGGAATGCAGCAGTATGAAGTAAAGGCTGAGAGTTGTACAGGTGCTCACCACAAATGTGTCTGAATATGAGGCTCAGAAACCTGGGGTATCGAACAGCAGCTGGTCTTGGCTCTTGCTGCACCAGGTTCCTCAAGTTCAGAAAGATCCACTTAGCCATATCAATTGTAGTCCCATCCACCAGCTGTAGGACTATTGGGACTTCATCACGACTCAGTTGGTCAAATGAACTAACTTTGCTGCTGAAGCTCATCATCACTGAGCAAACAGAAAGTTGTAGGTAGGAGACAAATCCTTCCTGTACAGCGTAGCTCCAATTTTGGGTTCTGCTACACCACAGAAGCGTAACAAATTTCCCATTTGCTCATTTTCAGGCTGGGGCATGTCATATGAATCAGCAATGGGCAGATGAAGAACCTCCCTGAGAAGATCAGCAGTAATCTCAATGGTCTGAGTCCCATTGAGAATAGTCCCCTTGATGACTTTGGTATTGGGGTTGTAGGCACAAGTGTACCAAAACTCGTATACCATCTCCTGGTACAGGACACCAGGAGTAGCAGTCTTAGCATAGTTCAACGGATGAACTGTCAAAAACTCCACCATTTGATCATAACCTTTCCCCATATAGCTTTTGGGGATTGTGAGGTTGGCAATGTAGTTTGTGGGTTTGAGGGTTAGCATTGTGGTGACTGATGAATGTTTCTGCACATCATCACCAACAAATACTGGTAGGAAGGGGTTGTTTCTGTGTGCCATTTTGAGAGTAGGGAAAGTAGCAGAAGCACAAGACACTTTGTCGAATTTTTAGGGTTCTTAGAAGGTTTATGATAGTAGTGAAGAAGACGAAGATGTAACAGTATGAGGTATTTATAGGATTTGAATGTGAGTGGGTATGAGAGAGAAACATTTGGGCGGTTGATTTGAAAAGGTCGTTAACGGAAAACGGAACGGTTGTCCATGTCAGACCGTTTGTCAGACCACTTGAGCCCTTTTTAATCACTAACACACATAACCCACATTATCCGCAGTAATTAAGTTAAATAAAAACAGAAATTAAGTAACTTAATTGTGAAGAAAGGTAATTAAAAACTATTGGTCTAAGCTGTTGGTCAAACCTGTGATGAGCAGGGTCATCACAGGCTGTTCATTCTTCAAGCTGTTTCCTCAACCTGTTCAACCATGTAGGAACAGGTTGTGTCCAATAGCTGAGCAGGGTACAAGACAATGTCTTGTAAATCAGTGTGAGGGAATGAGCAGAGTGAAGAATGGACCATCAGAGCAGGCTGGACGAGTAAACTGTTTTTGTTCAGCCTGTTGTATGTTCAAGTTGTTCAAGGATTTCAGAAAAATGGCTAAGTACATAACATGCAGAGCCTGTTCTGTCTAAGCTGTTCTGAGAAACTTGATCAGTGTGAGACATACACAGTCTTAGACCTTTGAGGACACTTAGTCACTTTTGTTTAACATGCCCAGCTTGCTGACAAGGTAATTAAACCTGGTTTCATCAAGAGGTTTGGTGAAAATGTCTGCAAGCTGTTCATTTGTGGAAATAAAACTGACCTCCACATTACATTTCTGAATGTGATCCCTGATGAAGTGATGTCTGACTTCAATATGCTTTGTTCTTGAATGGAATACTGGATTGTTGGAAATGGCTATGGCACTTGTGTTATCACACAGAATAGGAATTTTCCTATACACAAGCCCATAGTCTTCAAGCAGATGCTGCATCCACAGAATTTGCCCACAGCAGCTTCCACCAGCAATGTACTCAGCTTCAGCAGTAGAAGTAGACACTGAGTTCTGCTTCTTGCTACACCAACTTATCAACTTACCACCAAGGTGTTGACATCCACCTGTTGTGCTTTTCCTATCTAGCCTGCAGCCTGCAAAATCAGAATCTGAATAACCTGTTAGTTTAAGGCTTGAGTCTTTGGGATACCAAAGACCCAAACCTGGTGTACCCTTAAGGTATCTGAAGATTCTTTTAACAGCAGCTAGATGAGATTCCTTTGGATCAGCTTGGAACCTAGCACGCCGACAGGTGACAAACATAATATCAGGTCTACTAGCAGTTAACCATAGCAAGCTCCCAATCATACCTCTGTAAGCTGTTACTGAAACAGCTTTGCCACTGGTATCAGCATCCAATTTTACATTAGTTGCCATTGGGGTTTTAATAGGAGAACTTTGATCAAATTTAAACTTTTTCAAGATATCTAAGGTATACTTTCTTTGATTTATAAAAATTCCAGTTGAGGTTTGTTTAACCTGTAATCCTAAAAAGAAAGTAAGTTCTCCCATCATACTCATTTCATATTTAGATTTCACGAGTAATGAAAAATTTTTGCATAACTGCTCATTTGTAGAACCAAATATTATATCATCCACATAAATTTGAACAAGCATAATATCAGATTTCACCTTCTTTATGAACAGTGTAGTATCCACTTTACCTCTGGAATACCCATTGCTCATAAGGAATTCAATAAGAGTGTCATACCAGGCTCTAGGGGCTTGTTTGAGACCATAGAGAGCTTTGTCCAACTTATAGACAAAACCTGGATGATGTTCATTTTCAAAACCTGGAGGCTGCTTGACATAAACTTCTTCTTGCAGCTTCCCATTCAAAAATGCAGTCTTCACATCCATTTGAAATACCTTAATGCTCTTATGAGCAGCGTAGGCTAGATACAAACGAATTGCTTCTAGCCTGGCCACAGGAGCAAATGTCTCATCATAGTCAATTCCTTCCTCCTGTCTATAACCCTGAGCAACTAGTCTTGCCTGACTTATTATGACATGACCTTGCTCATCCATCTTATTCCTAAAAACCCATTTAGTGCCAATTATAGTTTTACCTTTAGGTGCAGGGACCAGCTTCCATACCTTGTTTCTCTCAAACTGATTGAGTTCTACTTGCATGGCAGTGATCCAATTGGTATCTTTTAGTGCTTCATCCACTTTCTTTGGCTCCATTAGTGAAACAAAACTAGAGAACATACAGAAGTTCCCTAAGTTGTCCCACCTTGTTTGTACCCCTTTGTTGATGTCCCCAATTATTTGATCATTGGGGTGACATCTGATGCACTTAGGATCATTTTTCAATGATGATTCTCCTGAGTTGTCAGCAGCTTCAGCAGGTCCTGTTGAACAGCTCTCAAGATTTTCAGACACACTGTTGTCTTGAGCCTACTCACTTGTTGAACATGACTAACCACTGTTGAACATATCAGCAGAGGAACCAGGAAAATCAGCATTGATAGGTTCAGGACATGCAGTTGTAATTAGGTCAGTACACTTATTCACACAGGGTGTATTCACATAATCATCATCATGCCCATCATGATTAACGGGTTCCACCCTAGGTGTTGTGGAAGCTTTTGAGTCCTCTTCACTGTTTGAATGCATCAGATCATCAAAGTTTAATTCTCCTGAAACTGATTCAGGAATAGCTTTGGTGGAAGCATTCTTGGACTCTTCAAAGGTGACATTGATAGATTCATCTATCACCTTTCTTTTGTTGTTGTACACTCTGTAGGCTTTAGAGATAGCAGAGTAGCCAACAAACACACCTTCATCAGCTTTTGGTTCAAACTTTGCCAGTTGGTCCCTTTGATTCAAAATGAAACAGGGACAACCAAACACATGGAAGTAACTGACATTTGGCTTTCTCCCTTTGAGCAGCTCATAGGGGGTCTTGTTGAACCTTTTTACCACTAAGGATCTGTTTTGGGTGAAGCAGGCAGTGTTAACAGCTTCAGCCCAGAATGATGATAGTAAACCAGATGCACACAGCATGGTTCTAGCAGCTTCAATGAGAGTTCTGTTTCTCCTTTCAGCAACTCCATTTTGTTGTGGAGTTCTCACAGCTGAAAAGTTTTGAGTGATTCCTTTCTCTTCACAGAAGTCTTCAAGAGTACTATTTCTGAATTCAGTACCATGATCACTTCTAAGCTGCCTCACTTGGGCAGAGTTCAGCATTTCCATCTTGTTCACAAATCCAATAATTTCTCTAGCAGCCTCTCCTTTGCTCTTCATGAAGATAACCCATGTGTACCTGGAGAATTCATCAACCATTACTAGAGTGTATCTTCTTCCTCCTAGACTTGGGACATTAACAGGTCCAAACAAGTCCATATGGATTAAGAAGAGAGGAGTATCAATAGAGAAGTTATGTTTGGATTTAAATGATGATTTTCTCTGCTTGCCTTTCTCACAAGTTGTGCAGAGTTTATCTTTAACAAAGGTCATAGAAGGCAAACCTGTCACCAACTCTTTCTTACAGAGTTTGTTGATGTTCTTGAAGTTCAGGTGTGACAGCCTTTTGTGCCATAACCAGTTTAAGTCTGCATTTGTTCTTGTAAGAAAGCAGGTTTCAGTTGTGGGATCAGCAGATTGCATGTCCACAACATATACACCTTTCTTTCGTTGAGCACACAACACAACTTTGCCTTGGGGATCCAATATGTAACCCAGGTGCTCATCAAAGTTAACCTTATAGCCAGCATCACAGAGTTGACTTATGCTAACAAGGTTATGTTTTAGCCTAACCACATAGGCTACTCTTTTGAACACTGCAGCACCAGCTTTAAGAGTTCCATATCCCTCAGTGGATCCCTGTACATTGTCACGAAATGTGACTTTTGGCCGTTTTTCAGGCCTGAGATCACTCAGCAGGTCCTTACAACCTGTCATGTGCCCTGACCAGCCACTGTCCAAGTACCAAACCTGAGATGGTTGTTTTTCCTGCAGAGTGATAAGAAGAATATTAGTCATTTTTAGGGGAACTCATCACAGAGATGAGTTCTCCTACTTCATCAACATTTGTTGATGGGTTTGTGATGTCAACACTAATATTCCCTATTTGAATGGTATCAGTTTGGATACCACTCTCATTGACTGAGATGTTTCCAACACTGTTTATGTTAGCAGTGAGGGAACCATCAGAGTCAGCAGGCCTCATGTCCTCAGTTTCTGGACAGTCTTTGGCCAGATGTGTCTTCATTCCACATTTATAACATTTTCTCCTTTTAGCATTTTTGGAAGAAGACCTTTCAGAAACGCATTCTGATTTGTTTCTGTTGATTTCATCAGCAGGTTTAGCAAACTTATTACTTTTTGATAAATCAACAGCTTGAGTGGAAAGTTCAATAGCCACAGCTTTGCCTGTCTCTTCTTTCCTCTTTTTAGGAGGATAGATATCAAAGATGGGAAGCTTAATTGGCTTTTGAACTTCAACAGGTTTAGGAAACTTATTCCCAGATCTCTCAGGATGAGCAATGGCTTTGCCTTTGTCCTTCCTGAGATGTGATTGATGTTGCCTATCAACATAATCATTGTTTCTGGTTTTGAAAGGCTTATTTTTATCTAAAACCAGTTTACCACTATGATTCGAAAACTTATTTGAAATCACAGCAGGTTTGCCTTCAACTTGAGACTTACTCTTGTTAAAGACAGACTGCTTACCTTTTGAAAACTTATTCTCTAAATGTTCAGCATTAAAAGGATTAGTATGCCTTTTTACATCAGCTTTAGACCCAAAGCCTGTTTTGTCAACAGGTTTGGTGTCCACAGCTGCAGTTTGGACATGCTTTCCTTTCTTTTGCTTGTCTGAGTCAGCAGAGCACTTAGCAAGCTTATTTGATGGAAAACGTATTTCATCAGCAGCTTTTGAGCTAGGTTCACACGAGCTGTCAGTGTTTTGAGGCCTGACAAACCTGTTTGTTGAGATTAATTTACCATTCACTTTTTGAATAGAAGTGTTTGGAAGCTCACCAAGAGTGGATAAGTCTTCTTTTAAATTATTAACCTCAACAATGAAAGCTGCTGTGTCAAGATCCCCTCCAAGATAGGCTTGGATTTGTGCAGGAATCTGCTGACTTATGCAGTGGCTGACTTTTTGTGCAGATTGGCACCAAGAGTCAACTATCTTTTGAAGCTTAGCATGTTTTATATCTATTTCTCTCTTTTCTTCCAGTAAAATGGAATTGATGTGTTTTAATTCATCAAGCTCAGCTTCCAACTTATGGAAACTTACCAGTTTACTAGATTTTGTTTCAATATCAGTTTTAAGCTTAGAGATTTCAGATAATAAAACAGCATGCTTCTCAACAGCAGCTTTCAGATCAACAAGTATATATTCAAACATTTTAACTTTTTCTTCAGAACTGTAATCCATAAAATTTTGTACCTTATACATCATTGTAGGGTTCCAGTTCTCCAAGCTGCTAAAAGCTTCAGCTTCAGCCAGATCCTGTTTGAAGTTGCTTGCTGATGAGACATCAGTATTGGCCATCAGACAGTTATTGTCTTCTTCATCAGATGATGAATCAGACTCCTCCCAGTCACAAGTCTCTGCCATAAGTCCCTTTTGCCGGTTGGAAACCACTGAGTTTTCCAACTTCCTCAGCTTAGCCATAACCATAAGGTACTTAACCCTATAGCCATCATCCCTGTTTGTCTTGTGTGGTTTGGATGACTGACCAACAGCTTTTGACATACAGTCAGCTGCTATCTGGCCAGTTTTGCCACATTTGAAGCACTCAGCTTTGGTCTTGTCAAATGCTTTCTTTTTGACAGCATTTGAGCTTCACTGTAGCATGTTTCTTCCAAACCTTTTCTTGTTGAACCTTTTGACAAGCATGGCTATCATCTGCTCATCATCCAGTTCAGCATTATCTGCATTGTCTTCCTCATCAGACATTTCCTCCTTATCATCAGCCTATTGATCAGGTTGAGTGAACACGTCACTCACTTGATTTACAGGTTGTCTCACACTGGCCACAAAGGCTGCACCTTTCTTAGATATTTCCAAGGCATTTCTCTTCTGTTGCCTTGATTGCTCATCATTCAGTAAGGATCCATATAAGTTAACAAGATCCATACTTCTGATGGTACCTGAATTCCTTAAAATTGTAGAAAAATAATTCCATTCTTCAGGCAGAACATCTAAGAACTTGTTTACCAAAGTCAGGCTGTCCTTGGTGATCCCAACAGCTTTGAGATCATTTACAAGAGCAGTAAACCTGGTGTAGGTTTCAGTGAGAGTCTCCTTTGGTTATGCAAAGAAGAGTTCATACTGTCTAACAAGATTATTGATCATGTTGTCAAGTGTGATTGTGGGTCCATCATAGACGGTACACAAAGTATCCCACATCTCCTTAGCAGTCTTCATCTTCTCAACCTGTTTGAACACATCATCAGGTAGAGAGATGACCATATTGTTTCTGGCCTTTGCATCAAGAGCCACCAGTCTTTTGTCTTCATCAGACCATTGAGCTTTTGTCTCTCAAATGTTCTGATTTCAGGAGCAGCTCCTTCAACAGCAGGAGTTATTGTTGTAACAGAGGTTGGCACATAGGGACCCTCCATTACAATCTCTGGTAGTTGTATATCCAGATTCTCTAAGTAGAGCATCATTCTGCACGTCCAACCAGAAAAGTTCTGATGATTGAACTTTGGAGGTTTGCCCATTGAGCCATTGCCATAGTATGAGGAACTTGCAGCACTGTTGTCCATGGAAACTTTGGGAGAATGAGAGATCTAGAATGACACACACTCTAAACCGCTCTGATACCAGTTGTAGGTCCCAAAAGATATCCCAAGTATATAGCCTTAAGCTGTAGAGGGGGGGGTGAATACAGCTCTTTAAAAACTACACACAATTTTCTCAATGTTTGTCTGTATTATCAACAAATGTTAATTACAAACAAGCTTGAATGCGAAAAGGTTCAAGCTGAGATGACAGATACAACAGTATGTTTAACTAGTCTAAGACTGACTTAAACTAATTACAATGAATACACTCACTAAGAATCACTCACTGTGTTTACAAGACTTTGAAGAACAGCTTGAACATGAACAGCTTAGACACTGAGCACTGTTTTATTCAAGCAGACTTGCATGCATGAAAGACTCACTTTGAATGCACGTTCACTCTTGGTTTCAGCACTTAGCTTTTTGGCTTTTTCTTTCAATCCTTGGAAGTTTCTTTTTATACTCACTCAGAGGATCTAAGTCAAGCTTCTTCATTGGACGGAATGAAAAAGGAGAAGTCTTGTTGAAAAGACAACATAAACTTTTCTGCACTTTTCTGAAAAGCAGACTTGTCTTCATATGGGCAGAACTTTTGTCTTTTCACTTTGTCTACTGTTGCACTGCCTTTAACTAAATAAGGAATGTCAACTTTGTGTTTTTCTTCCTTGTAAAGGCCTATTTTGATATAAGAAAAAGGTCTGTCACCCTTTTTCAAATAACCTTTTGTCTCCATGTAGCAGAACAGCTTGGGCAGGCTGAGCAGTTCTGATTTCCACTTTGTCTTCGACTTTGTAAACTGATCTTGCAGTCAAAAAAAATACATGAGGACTTGGAAACACATTCAATAAAGTGTTTAGCCTGCTCACAAAGAACAGGTTCTGTTCACAAAGAACAGAACACTTGTAAACTGCCCAAGCTGCTCACCAGTGTAGAGCAGCGTAGACAGTTTATGTCCAGCCTGTTCAGCAGACTGAACAGCTTGGGCAAAACTGCCTTTGTTGCAACACACAACATGTAGAACAGCTTTAGGCTGATATTGCAAATTATTTTCAGGTTTCAATAAGGCATATAACAGGCCTTAAATTCAACCATTAAAAGCATCAACAGGTTTGATTAATAATCTCCCCCTCAGACGCAGAACAGGTTTGACTGAGGCCTTTTTGTGCCTAACATTAACATTAATTATGCAAGACTAAAACAATTCATTAAACAAATACATCCAAAAGTATTTATGAATTTACAAAAAAAGGGAAATACAAGAATACATTTCTAAATACATTTATACAAAAAAAAATCATCATTGTTACCCTCCTATGGCCGGCCACCATAAGAGGTACACACCTTCAATTGATTTCAATTGTTTATTAAGGATCTCATGCACTATCTACATCAAGTTGTCTCCATCTTTCACCATCCTTGGAGATCTTCACTCAACCTCCAAAATCCACCATCATTGCAAGAGTTTTTCATCTATAAATAAGACCCATTTCACTCTTCATTTCCACACCATCAAAACACAAAAATCCCCTCTTTCTCTCTTGAAAAATCGGCCAAAGGGCCTAGTGCAAGGCCAAGAAATTGCAACTTTGTTCTTCATATTTTCTTCAAGTGTTCTTGATGCAACTTTCCAAGATTTCAACTTCTACTCGATTTCATTCTTCTAATACCTCAAAGTAAGTAAATACTAACCTATTATATCTTGTATTTATGTTTATATAAGTCTTGCATAATGTATATAATCACCAACAACAACTAGTTTCATAAAAACTCAAGTTTATAAATCTCTAGTTTTGTTTTTAAGTTGTTTTCTTCAAATGTGTTTATAAATATATAAACACATCATGTAAGTGTAAATATTATGAAAAAAAGTTATATAAATGTGTTTTATAACCTTTTATACAAGTAGTTTTTGAATAAACAACAAGAATCACAAGTTGTTTGAAGTTTATGAAATACGGAATTTCGGCAGAAATGTTGCGTCAAGTTTGAAAAATCATAACTAATTCATAACTTAACGAAATGAGTTGATTCTTGTCTCAAAAGTTAGATCTATCTCTTAACTAAAGATCTGGAGGTTTTTATAATTTAATATGGAGTTGAGAAGCCCCAGATATTATTTGGGAACCCGAAAGTTTGACAGCTCAAAAATGGCCAGCATAGGGTTTTTAACGAGCTTTTTCCCTAACCTAAACACCTCGAAAAATGGCCGTTCTTGACTTTAAAAATTCTTTGTATATATTAGTTTAATATCTAAGAAAACCAAAGCCTAAATCGTTTTGAAGCTTGTTCAAAAACAGCCTCAAAGCTGGAAATTATATATATATAAACTTGACGTTTTAAGTGGGTTTTATTTATAAACTTGTAATGTTGGGTGATTTAAAACATAACAACATTTATACATACATATTATCATATATGGGAGTTATTAAATCCCTTATATCATTTAGGACACGGTTAAACGCGTCCGTTGTCATCACTCATCAACAACGAAAATCGTCGTTTTTACGATCATTTTGCCATCAACATGCGGTGAATCCTCATAGCCCTATTTTCACTATCTATTGCGGTGGAAATGCATGCACTATTTTCAATTGGACATCAAATCATGAACCGTTAATTGTATTTATTTGCAAGCGTGGATATATTGTGGATAGATCTATCGGGAGTCATGTCCCCCATTCGGGTTAGTCTTAATCGGCTAACGGCGGGATGCATATATATTCAACACACGGTACGTATGGGAATACTGCACAGGGCAAACTCATTTAATTAAGCTTCGGTTGCATGATGGTTCACGGAATTTATGTATTATAAATTCAACTCGTCTGATAATGTCCATACAACTGGTCTTTTCGCGTAAACCTATGAGCTCACCAACAACTTGTTGACGTATTTTAGCATGTATTTTCAGGTGATTAAGGCATGCGCATTTATCGGAAGCATTCCAAGGCTTCCATTCGTTTTGGAGTCGCATCATTTTTAAACTCGGAGATTTATTTGCATCTTTATTGATAAACTAAATTGTGTATTAAAATCTTGGTATTTTAAGAACTACTTACGCTGTATTTTGGTTATGTAAAACAATATGTATATTTGAAGTCAAATAAATGTATTTTTGAAAACGTCCATATAGTGGTCGTTTATTATGATTATGGTTACGCTTCCGCGACGTCACGCTTCGTTGCCAACCGGGGTAACGGGGTGTGACAAATTGGTATCAGAGCCATAGTTATAGTGAACTAGGTTGCATTAGTACCTAGACTATAACTGTTACAAAAACTAAGGTTTCTTCAAAACCTGTGAGCATATATAAGGACCCTGATGACAAGAACAAGTCAAACAATACGGTTATTATCCTCTTTGACACTGAGGATGAATTCTCACCCATGGAACAAGGAAGCCAAGGTGACACTAAGGTGTACTTTGGATTGGAAACCCACCCAGACCCAATCAATGACAATGTAATGGACCCGAAAAACACAAGGAGGGCAACTGTGGCCCTGCAGCACAAATTGCTCCACCATCACCACCACGTATTCCATCCTACACCCTATTCAAAAACCATCCCAATGGACCATAGAAGAAGTTCACCCCTAGGAAAAGGGTGTGACTGGCACAACGGGAGTCTATCCCGCTACCTGCCCATCCGCCAAGCCCGCCGCAGCAGCGACGGGCAAACATAAGACAGTGGGGATGGATGCCTCACACTCTCCAAGAATGGACAAACGAGGAAGGGATCAAAAGCCAGTTTGAAGTCGGAACACCATCTTCCTCTCAAGTGCCGACACTTACCTAGAAACCTACGTAACAAACGATGCCTCTGTTGGTGGCAAGGGCCGCCAGACACGACCTCCAACTCCGACAAATCCACCAGGGGGTCGGTGAGATCTCTGCAAGGATTAAGTAGGAGGAAACACACCAACATACATTAGGCCAACCAGAATACCTAGGCGATCCAACAAGACGGAACCGACGAATTATGACGGCACTAGCAGAGCACAAAGCTAACCCAACAACCTAACGCGCTGAAGTACGAGGAGGCATCTCATTCTTGGTACCCTTCTACAAATTTATAGTATATCTCTAACTATCAGATGTATGTAAGGCTTGAAAATTCATCGAAAAATCCTGACCATATCATATACAAAGATTAGGTATCAAGAACTTTAATAAGGAATTAAGTTTTAATTACAACTCCGTGTATGAGGAGATAAAGCTATGGCTATTTCCCTAAGAAATTTCAAACCCATAGACTTATCCTCTTACCCCATTAGATACCACATATGCATTTCTACTATTTGATACTGGTGCTGATAGGAGCTTTATATCCACTAAGTACAGTAAGCAGATAAATTCCATTCTTACACCATTAAGTGTAACTTATGCTGTTAAGGTTGATGACAGTAAGACGCGTAAGACAAATAATATAAGTCAAGGATGCTCCTTAGAATTTGTAGGCTGACTCTTTAAAACATACTTGATGCCCGTCAAACTGAGAAGTTTTGACGTGGTCATAGGCATGGATTGACTATCGAAAAATCGTGCAGAAATAGTGTGCAACAAGAAGACGGTTCATATACCTTTAACCAATAAGAAGGTCCTTACTGTCCAAGGCAAAGCAAGAAATACCAAAGTAAGCATCATCTCTAAAATTAGGACCCTGAAGTGTTGATAGAGAGGGAGCCAAAGGAAAAGCGGCTTCGAAAATATTCTTATTAATTATGGTTACCCCAAAGTTTTTCCAGAACACTTACTTGAACTCCCAACATCGAGGCAAGTCATATTCAAAAATCGGCCTAGTATCAGCTGCGACACCAGTGGCTCGAGCACAAGGCCGATTAGCCCCATCAATAGTGTAAGAAACGTCCAACCAACTGTAGGAGCTCTTAGATAAAAGGTTTATCAAACCGAGTTCCTCGCTTTGGAGGAGCTCCAGTTTTGTTGATAAAGGAGAAGGATGGAACTTTCGGGATGTGCATCAATTACCGAGAGCTAAATAAACTAAAAGAACCGAAACCCGCTCACAAGGATCAATGACTTGTTTGACCAAACTCCAAGAATATATTAACCTTCTATTCGAAGATAAACCTACGGTCTGGTTATCATCAGGTTAGAGTTCGCAAGAAAGATATTCCAAAGACAGCCTTCAGATTCCGTTACGGTCATCATAAATTCCTATTAATGCCGTTTGGATTAAGCAATGCCCCAATGGTATTCATGGACCTCATAAATCGAGTGTGCAAACCTTATCTAGACAAATCTGTGATTGTATTCATGAATGACATCTTAATCTACTCACGAAACAAAGAGGAGCACGAGCAAACATTTAAGACTGATTCTAGAGTTGTTGAAGAAAGAACAACTATATGCCAAACTTTCTAAGTTTGACTTTTGGCTAAGATAGGTGAAATTTCTAGATCACGTGATCAATAGTAAAGGAATCCAAGTCAACCCCGCAAAGATCGAGGCTATCATGAATTGGTCAACTCTTACAACCCCCATAGAGATACGACAGTCCTTAAGACTTGCTACTTATTATAGGCAATTATCAAAAATTTCTCAAAGATCACCGGAGCTCTAACAAAACTGACCCGAAAAGACATTAAGTATGATTGGGGCGACGATCAGGAGACATCATTTCAGTTATAAAAGCACAAACTATGCAGCACACTTTTTTTTATCCGAGAGAAGCAAGAAATTTGTAGATTACTGTGACGCTTCACACAATGGGTTGATATAGAAAGATATGTACATAACTTATACTTTATGAAAACTTAAGGTTCACTAGGTGAATTACACAACGCATGATCTAGATCTTGGAGCAGTAGTCTTTATCCTTAAGAATTGGAGACATTAGTTGTACGGTAAGAAGTGTACTACACTCACAGACCATATGAGCCTCCAACACATCTTGAACCAGAAAGAGTCGAATATGAGGTAGCATCGTTGATGGAGCTAATAAGTGATTGCAACTGTGAAATTCTTTATCACCTGAGGAAAACTAATGCGGTTGCAGACGCTCAGAGCCGAAAGAAATGAGTTAAGCCGTTAAGAGTACCAGCCCTACTTATAACCATTCAACCAAATCTTCCTTTCTTAGTTCATGGTGCACAAGTAGATGCTGTTAATGAGGAAAATATGAAACATGAAGCCCTGCACGGAATGGATAAATAGTGTGGGATAAGGGTTAATGGAAATCGATACTTCATGAATAGAGTCTGGTTACCCTGTTTTTGATTAAGTAAGAAAACTTGTTACGGATGACGGACACAAATCAAGATATGTCGTTCACCCCGGATCCGATAAAATGTATCATGACCTTAAGGAGCTATACGGGTGGCCTATCATGAAGGATGACATTGCCACATATGTCAACAAATTCCTAACATGCTCCAAAGTTAAGACAAACATTAGAAACCATTTGAGTAATAGTCGACCGCCTAACAAAATCCGCGCATTCCTACCAATCAAGGAGAACAACAGGATGAATAAGCTAGTCCGAACGTACCTCAAGGAAGTCGTCTCCGGACACGGAGTGCCTATTATAATCATTTCGGATACGGGTAGCAGATCTACATGTAGGTTTTTGGCAATTATTACAGCAAGCTTTGGATACAAACTTGGACATGATTACCACATATCACCCTCAGACCGATGGTCAGAATAATAGAACGATCCAAACCCTAGAACATACAGTAAGAGCCTATGTAATGGATACTCAATTGCCTTAGTGGAATTATCGTACTAAAATAGTTATCACTCGAGTATTAAAGCTGCTCCGTTTAAGTCCCTCTACGGGCGAAAGTGTCGATCACCGATTTATTGGGAAGAAGTAGAAGATAGCCAAATCACTGGCGATAAGATCATTCACGAAACTACCGAAAAGATAGTACAGATGCGGAACTGACTAAAAGTTGCCCGCGATTGTCAGAAAGTTATGCAGATGTAGGGAGAAAATCCCTTGAGTTCTAATTGGGAGAACGAGTACCAATGAAAGATTCGCCATGGAAGGGTGTGATACGATTAGGGAAATAAGGAAATGCTAAAACCTCGATACATTGGGCAATACAAATTCTTAAAGGGAATTGTACTCGTAGCTTATCGTTTAGAGCTACCACCAGAGCTTAGCAGCATGCACAATACCTTCCATGTATCGAATCTGAAGAAGTGTTTGTTAGAGGAGACACTTGTTACCCCCTTGGAAGAGATCCAGCTAACTGATAAACTTCGCTTCATCAAAGAGCCGGTTGAAATCATGGACCGTAAGGTCAAAGGATTGAAGCACAGTTGTATACCCATCCTCAAGGTCAGATGGAATTTTAGACATGGACCATAATTCACTTCGGCATACAAAGGCCAGTTTAACCAAATATACCCTCACCTAATCCTAAGTAACAAGACATCTGAGGAAACAAGATAAAATTTCGGGACGTAAATCCTTTAACAGTGGGAGACTGTAACATCCGACACTAAACTAGGTTAGCAACTATGACCTAATCAGTGTTTATTAGCAGTTTAATACCTAATCAGTGGTCATTAGCAATTAATCAAGGTGATTAACAACGTTCATAAGGAAATACAACTCAATTGGAATCAATTTCATCGGTGCGATGAAACGGCAAATCAATTAATCCGATCGATTTGCGATATGATGGATTAATCCAACTAAGTACATAGTTAAATTATGATTAGTGACACTAATCATGCACTAATACACTTACTTAACATTAATTATGCAAGATTAAAACAATTCATTAAACAAATGCATCCAAAAGTATTTATGAATATCCAAAAAAAGAGAAATACAAGAATACATTTCTAAATACATTTATACAAAAAAGAAAAAAAAAAGAAAAATCAACATTATTACCCTCCTATGGCCGGCCACCCTAGGAGGTACACACCTTCAATTGATTTCAATTATTTATTAAGGATCCCATGCACCATCAACATCAAGTTGTCTCCATCTTTCACCATCCTTGGAGATCTTCACTCAACCTCCAAAATCCACCATCATTGCAAGAGTTTTTCATCTATAAATAAGACCCATTTCACTCTTCATTTACACACCATCAAAACACAAAAAAAGTCCCCTCTTTCTCTCTAGAAAAATTGGCTAAAGGGCCTAGTGCAAGGCCATTAAATTTCAACTTTGTTCTTCATATTTTCTTCAAGTGTTCTTGATGCAACTTTTCAAGATTTCAACTTCTACTTGATTTCATTCTTCTAATACCTCAAAGTAAGTAAATACTAACCTATTATATCTTGTATTTATGTTTATATAAGTCTTGCATAATATATATAATCACCAACAACAACAAATTTCATAAAAACTCAAGTTTATAAATCTCTAGTTTCGTTTTTAAGTTGCTTTCTTCAAATGTGTTTATAAATATATAAACACATCATGTAAGTGTAAATATTATGAAAACAAGTTATATAAATATGTTCTATAACCTTTTATACAAGTAGTTTTTGAATAAACAACAAGAATCACAAGTTGTTTCAAGTTTATAAAATCCAGATTTTCGGCAGAAATGTTACGTCGACTTTGAAAAATCATAACTAATTCATAACTTAACGAAATGAGTTGATTCTTGTCTCAAAAGTTAGATCTATGTTCTTAACTAAAAATCTGTAGGTTTTCATAATTTAATATGGTGTTTAGAACCCCCAGATATTATTTGGGAACCCGAAAGTTTGACAGCTCAAAAATGGCCAACATAGGGTTTTTAACGAGCTTTTTCCCTAACCTAAACACCTCGAAAAATAACCGTTCTTAACCTTAAAAATTCTTTGTATATAGTAGTTTTATGTCTAAGAAAAGCCAAAGCCTAAATCGTTTTGAAACTTAGCCAAAAATAACCTCAAACTAGGCCGAAAAACCTTCAAAAAGCTAGAAAATTTTATATATATATATATATATATATATATATATATATATATATATATATATATATATATATATATATATATATATATATATATAAACTTGACGTTTTAAGTGGGTTTTATTTATAAACTTGTAATGTTGGGTGATTTAAAACATAACAACATTTATACATACATATTATCATATATGGAAGTTATTAAATCTCTTATATCATTTAGGACTCGGTTAAACGCGTCCGGTGTCATCACTCATCATCAACGAAAATCGTCGTTTTTATGATCATTTTGCCATCAACATGCGGTGAGTCCTCATAGCCCTATTTTCGCTATCTATTGGGGTGGAAATACATGCACTATTTTCATATGGACATCAAAACTGTTTATATCTTATATGTATTACATATGTGGATCCATCAGCCCTCAAATCATGAACCGTTAATTGCATTTATTTGCAAGCGCGAATATATTGTGGATAGATCAATAGGGAGTCATGTCCCCCATTCGGGTTAGTCTTAATCGGCTAACGGCGGGATGCATATATATTCAACACACGGTATTACGTATGGGAATACTTCACAGGGCAAACTCATTTAATTAAGCTTCGGTTGCATGATGGTTTATGTAATACATACACAAAATTTATGCTTTATAAATTCAACTCATCTGATAATGTCCATACAACTTGTCTTTTCACGTAAACCTATGAGCTCACCAACAATTTGTTGACATATTTTAGCATGTATTTTCAGGTGCTTAAGGCATGCCCATTTATTGGAAGCATTCCAAGGCTTCCGTTCATTTTGGAGTCGCATCATTTTCAAACTCGGAGATTTATTTGCATCTTTCTTGATAAACTAAATTGTGTATTTAAATCTTGGTATTTTAAGAACTACTTACGCTATATTTTGGTTATGTAAAACAATATGTATATTTGAAGCCAAATCAATGTATTTTTGAAAACGTCCATATACTGGTCGTTCGTTATGATTATGGTTACGCTTCCGTGACGTCACGCTTCGTTGCCAACCGGGGTAACGGGGTGTGACATATGATTTTTGAAAGTGTGCATAATTTCCAAAGGTAGTGCCATTCTAATCAATAACAGTGCTAGATTCTCGGCTTCATAAATCTTCTTGTCGTCATCTTTCATAGCTTGATATGACAAAACCTTTAATCGACCCTCGAGTTCTTGTGTTGGAGGAATGTAGCCTTCGTCTATGCATATCCACATACGCATGTCGTTGAATCTTGCGAAGTCTGCAAATTTGTCCTTCCACCAATAATAGTCTTCTATTTTCATCAACTTGGGTGGTGTATTAGATTTTCCCACCTCATGGTCCATTTCCATATACTTATGTAAACTCGACATTCTTTTAAAACTTTTTGTTTTCGAACTTAAACAATTTAATTTAAAAATTAATTTAAAATAATCTGGTCGAACTTAGGTAAGTTCGAATTAAATTAATTTTAAATTCGTTTGTAAATTAAATTCGAATTTATTAAGTTCGAACACAACTAGTTCGAATGACTGCAAGTTCGTGAAAACCCTAGAAATTCTGACAAATTCGAAATCTGACAAATTCGATGCTAGCAAGTTCGAATCTCAGCCAAATTTGAAGGAAGCCCTAAATTAAGTTCGAGAGGAGCGTATTTCTGACAAGTTCGAATGAACCCTAATACCCCCTATGTTCGAGCGCTGCAAGTTCGAGAAACGGCCAAAAAATCGATTTTATCAAGTTTTCATATTAAACCAATGTTTTTAACGTTAAAAACATAGATTTCGACTGATAAAGTGAACCAATAAGAATTTTTCTCCGTGACTTTGCTTGAATAACTCGAAAAACTTATGAAAAAAACGTGATTTTTCCGTTACAAACGCCAAGAAACCAAGAATGTTTTAGATGAACGCGAAGAACACAATGAACACTCTTATGGCTCTGATACCACCTGTAAGGTCACCAACCTATGGATCCAATCTTGACGCGACACCGTCCAACGAGTGCGGAATCCTCGTTAGGGGCTTAACGGATTGATCACGCAACGCGAAACACGGAGACCAACACGATGATAGACGTAACAACAGACGTCCCGACACGTGAATCTCTCCAAGAACACTCTGAAAATACTCTGCAAACACTCACAAGTTCGTAAGCGCCTCGAACACTGATTTCTGCAAAGATTAGTTCACCCGGATGCTCTGTTTGCTCTCAAGTTCGACAAAACCTCTGAGCCGTCAAAGATTTCTGAATTCACAAAGATAAGTTCATTATATAGCCGATAAGTTCGTGAAGACGCTCCTCTTGAACTTATCTTTGAACTTATTCTAGAACTTATTCTAGAACTTAATCTAGAACTTATTCAAGAATTAATCTAGAACTTATTTCTAGAACTTAATCTAGAACTTAATCTAGAACTTAATCTAGAACTTATTCTAGAACTTATTTCTAGAACTTAATCTAGAACTTATTCTAGAACTTATTATGATAGTCTAGAACTTACCATGCAAATGTAAACATCATACACAATCATGATATCAATAACAAAACTAGACCGCTATCGTCACACCGAATGTACCAACAACTTTTTAAACTGATGCTGATAAGCATTAAGTATAGCTATTTCTAAAATAGTGAGAGCTTTGACTTCATTCATTCTAGCATTCCTTTCAATCTCAGTTTTGGGAGGTGTTCTTTTAGGTTTGCCTTCAGCATCTAGTTCAGGGTCAACTGCAGGAGGATTTTCAACAGCTTCCCATACGGCATAATCAATAAATTGAATGTGCTGTTGAATCCTGAGTTTCCACATCTCGAACTCCTTGGGTTTGAGCATAGGCACTTTAAGTCCTTGTCCAGATCCACTACTGCTGCTATCAAACTCCATTGCAGAAAAAGTTTATAAAAGATTTAGATATTTAGAAACGAAAGTTTCTGGCTTTGAAAACAAAAAAAACCTTTAGGCTCTGATACCACTTGTCAGGATCAAATCACCAAAGATTAACTAGTTTGAATATTTCAGAGTTAAACTAATAATCTTGTTTTGAATCAAAGTCCAATTAAGAAGTTTGCGGAATAACACTTAATTGTTTTAAGAAAACTTTTTAGAACAATAAGAACAAAATAAATAAGACAGAAAACACTATTAATATCAAAACCTTTTGTATTAATAACCACTGATTACAAGAACCTCTAATCTGTTTGATTAGACGAAGAACACTGATTGTTCTTAGGGTTTTACAACCTTAGAGGCTTGAGAAAACTTAAACAGAATACGAATTACAATTTCAATTGTTGAGCACCGATTTTATAAGAAAGACCTAGTCTATCTCTATTTATAACCTTCTCTTTTGTTAAACTGTGATTTCCCTTGAGTAGATACCTTCAGAAGATCCTAAAATCTTGATATTTTTATCACTTCCTGATTTATAGCACTTTCTGTTATCATCTCCTGAAGCAGCTTGAACTTTATCTCTGACAGCTTGAACATTTTGAACTAGCAGCTCGAGATTCTTGAACTAGCAGCTTGAACTTTATAATTACACAGCAATACTACTAACAGCTTGAGAAATCCTAACTAACAGCTTGACATACTTAGATTTTTTCCCAACAGACTAATTTATACGTGGCACCCCTTACCCTTTAACTATTAATAATTAAAACATTTAACCCTTAACTATAACTTTTATTAATATAATTCAAAGAACATTGTTGTATTTAAATGAAAGTTACATTAAGATGTTAAATTATGCTAATCTATCTAAGGGATGTTACATGAATGCTCAAATAATTCTGTGAATGATCAAATAAGTGTTGTGAATGATCATATAACACAAACGAATGATCAAATAAGTGTTGCGAATGATCATATAACATTAAGGTGAATGGTCAAATGATCATATAACACTAATGATCAATATATTTTGATAAAAATGGTCAAATAAGTATGATAAACAGTTGAATAAGTTTGGTGAATGATTAAATAATTATTGTGAATGGTCAAATAATTATGATGAATAATCAAATAAGTGTCATGAATGATCATATAACACAAACTAATGATCAAATAAGTGTTCTGAATCATAATATAACATTAAGATTAATAATCAAAGGGTTATAGTCGTAGAATAGTTGTGTACTTTTTAAAATGTATAGATATGGTACATGTACTATTTTAATTATTCATATTACACGTGTACTTTCTGAATCGTTCAAATTGATACGTGTACTACATTTATTCATACCAATTTGATATCTTTGGTAACCGGTTACTGGCTATACCTTTTAAGAGTGGAATTTCTCTTTTTATTAATCTTCAAATTTCCATAATTGAAGCATCAAATACACTCTCTCGTCCTTGTGATAACCTGGTAGGAGAAATAATCACACAGCACAACCAACTTCAAACACCTACAGACCTCTGTAGAAATCTCCAATGGCGATCTCAACCGTCTAGATCGAAGAACTATGTGTTTCCAAGCTTCTCCTCAAATTTCACGCAGATCCAATGGTGAACAAGTTCGTACCGACGATTCTCCCACAACTGCGCAAAGATAGACGAAATAACCGGTCATAAAAAAGTAAATGTATCATATTAACAATATAAAAAGTACACGTACTATATCGATACACCTTAAAAAGTATACTGCTATTGTAGGGCTTTAGCGCATAATCAAATGATCAATGTAAATAAGTTTAGTGAATGGTCAAATAACTAAGATGAATGATGAATGTAGAATAACTATGGTTAATGATCATATTATAAGGTACCTTTGGTACTCTCAACCCTGGATTCTAATATGTTACAATTAACCACGACATTGTTTTTAGACTTGGATTTGGTTTTTCTGTATCAAAATGTAATTTTTTTCAAATTCGATCAACAACAAGATTCTCATATGTTACAATTAACCACAACATTATCACCCATACAAAAAAGAAATTCGCCACACCGAAAAACTATGGCCTTAGACCTTTGGCCATGAGTTTTTATCATTCAAATCGTGGGTTATAATCCCGTCACTTTTAATGCGTCATGACTACATTTAATTTTTGTGACTATCTTCACATAAAAAACTGTGGACATATGCTAAAACTGTAGCTATATAGTATTGGTTTCTATGGTTGTAATGTCCAGGACCCATTTACATGAATAACATCAATAAACTTCAAATTGAAGTACAAAATTCGATACATGTAGACACATATAAACAATTACACCACGTCAATAACTGAAAGGTATGTCTACTCGATATCAATTATTCATGTCCAATTTCATGAGTCATTACAAGGTCACACATGTGTACACCATCAGACTATGTTCAATTAATTTATTTTGTAAGGTCTACGACTGCAAGATCTATCTAGACGCGGATCCGTTAACGAGTGCGGAATCCTCGTTGACGGTTAGACGGACAACTCTCAACCAACGGAAACACGGAGACTATTAGAAGCTGAACGAACGACACACGAACGATCCTACGTACTAATTCTCTCCGAAACGGGACTCACCTAGCTGATAAACTCGAGATCGCCTATTGCTTAATTCCTCACGAATTCTGCCAAAGGTCTGCTAATGATTCGAGTCTATCCCTAATTATAGACCCTGATTCGAGTCTGTTGTGGGCCAACCTCGAATCTGGCCTAAGGCCCATTCGAATCTGTCCATCTGACAGATTCGAATCTAACCTATATTCGAATCTATAGATACATTCGAATCTATCACAGATTGGAATGCCATCTTTTACTTATTCGAATCTAGCCAATACACTTAAACACTTAAGTGATGAAACTTATGTTTTAACTTATGCTTGACATAATCTTTGACCTTTATGTTTGAACTTCTTGTAATATGTTACATTAAGTTCAAACACACAATCAATAACATACAAACACATATTAAACATATATATCAAAATACTGGTTAACTCAGAATATTACTTAAATCATAATCGATTAGACTGCTATCGTCACACAGGGTGTACCAACAGACTCCCCCTTGACGATAGCTTCTAATTATTTACATGACATCAAATTTAAGTACTAGAGCTATATATATTACTACCTGCATATAATCCCGCATCTATACAAACTTTAACTATCTTTTGGAACTTCCTGGCTTCAGATCTCCATGGTTCAGTGAAGAAGATAGGCTGATCGTGAAGCTTCTTCAGGTCGTCCTTAGATAGGTTTATCAAATGCAGAGGATCATATACTTTCAAAATGACCTGCTCGTCTTGATCTTCCTTGATAGCTTCAGCAGTGTCAATCTCTAGGTACCACCACTTCATGTTGCTCAAAACGTTCTGTGGCATTGGTTTCATAGGTACTTTCTTCAGACATTTGACTGGCTTGTACACCATTCTGGCCCAAGGTCTTCCAGTATGAGGATCTATCCTTGATCCATCCTCGACCCTTTTGCCTGTTCTCGGCTTAAGCCTCTCAAATTTGCCTGATCGCCCTTCTTTCCTTATAATTCTTTCAATAACGCTCGTGTAGGGATCATTTCCAATATTGATCAGCTCCTTCCAGGCTAACTCTTTAACTTCAATCTTGGGCAATGAATTAAAAGCTTTCAGTGTCCGCCTCAAGTATTGAAGGCCATCTCTTCTCTTCAAAATAAACAGCTGCAGTTCTCTGTCAAAGAACCAGCTAATAATCCCTCCAGCAAAATTTCCAGCACCTGGATTCCTCATCTTCTTCTTCATCTTCAGCTGATCCTTCTTTTCTTCCTTCTTGAACCAAAGATTTAACAGATCAGCTCTAGATGGCTCTTTCTCAGCCTCTTCAAGGTCTTTATCTTCAGTTGAGGCTACCTTGATGTAATCAATATCAATCACATTATGATCTTGGCTTTCATACAGTTCAGTGATTGGTTGTGAATTGATTATTACTTCGTTAACGTGATCATCTTCATCATCTATCATTTCATCATCTGATTTCAAGTCAGCGACATCATCTGGAATAAACTCACCTTCTTCTAAATCTTCAATATCATCTTCAAAATCAAACTCCATCAGCTCTTCTTCAATATCTTTTAGCGCATCGATCATGTCGCTATCTAAAGTCCTTGAAGAACCAGCTTCTCCTCCTGCTCCTCCTACTTCTCCCCTTGTACTAGGCTCCCCCTCAGATTGAGCAGTCTGAGCAGCAGAAAAATCTACTGGCTCATTCTGTCTTTGTGGGCTGGGATCATTGCCTTGGTTGTCTTCATCATCTTCATCTCTCGGTCTCTGTGCTTCCTGATCACGGCACGATGTCTCCCCCTGAGCCTGTAGATTCTTCATTAACTGCTCAATAAGGGAGCGCATCGACCTTATCTCGGCTGACTGATCGCAAACAAAGGCCTTCAGCTCTAAGTTCTCTTCCTGAACTGTGTCCACTATCTTCTTTAGATCGGCATTATGAGTCTGAATCTCGCCGACTGCCTTTGTTAGGCCTAAGATTTGGATATTTTGAAAATCGACTCGCGCTTTGAGCTGCTGAAACCTTTGATTGTCGGCGTATGAGGATGAGGTTGATGGGATGGACTGAATTGGAGTTGGAGTGATTGGTGATGGAATATAAGGATCATCGTGAGGTGGTGGTGGTGGAATGTTGGTTTGAGGTTCTTGTTCTTGAGGTTGAGGGTTTTGAGATTGAGGAGTTTCTGTTTGTTCTGCGGAGACTGACGAGGATCCTTGCATGAACCTGTGACGTTTGGCCCGTTGCCTCGTCACAAGTTGAGAAACTACGTCTTCTTCGAAATCAGACTCCTCCGATTCTCTGGACTCTCGCCTCCTCGAAGCACCTTCATTAATAATCAATCTTGAACCATAGGTTCCAATTTGAATATGAGGATCTGTCGACACTGATTCTGGAGCTTCAACTTCAATCTCCTCCATCTCTTCTGACTCAGTTGCTGAAGATGACAAAACGTTATCAGCCTGCTCTGGCTCATAATTCTCAACATCCCTCAGCACATCTTCTTCTCCTTCTGGAGGCTCAAGTAATTCTCCCACTAATGCAGCAGCTATATCTTCATTTGCATGTGGACCCGCCTCCCAAATTTCATTTAGTGTTTGGCACAATTGATCAGATTCATTTGGGACAGATGACGGCCCGGCTTCCTGCATTTCTGGTTGCTGACTCGTAGAAGGCCTAGACTCCTGAGTCTGACTTGCAGTATCTCTTTGTCTTCGCCTTGGATCTCGGGGACGAACACGAGGCTGTTGTACTGGACGTTGCTGTTGTTGCTGTGGTTGGACATCAACTACCCCTGCCCAGTTGGCATTACTCGGGGCTTGAAATTCCCTATCCAGAATTGCACCAAATAGTGGACGTGCTTCCGGAACTGCTAACCTTCCTCGGTGTGAGGAACAGTCAGAATAGATACGCTTCTCTATAACATTGACGGTCAATGCATCATCAGATTGTGGCAGCTCAGGCAAGAAGTGCCTTATCAACATCATCACAAACCTCGGATACAAAAGGAACTTTTCTCTCTCAGGAGCCGTGATTTGATGGATAAATTCCGAGAAAATCAGCTGCGAGAAACTAAACTTCTTATTGTATACCATCGCGATCATTGCTGATTTGATTTTTGATACTATATAATCAAAACCAGCTTTCTTAGGCGCAAAACAGATCATAAACACATGGACCAAGAAACGCCATTGTCCTATCAACCCGCTTTTCATATATGAAGATTTTGTAACGTCCAAGCTGTATCCCATTCTCAAAAAAGCTGCTTGCCTAATACTTAAAGGAAAGTCTGTAGGCCCGTCTTCTAGTTCTAGGGAACCCAACTGCAGCACTTGTCTCAAAATATCAGCGGAGAAAACCAAAGGTTGTCCGGCAATTCTAGTTCTTAACACTGTCGGGGTGACAGTGCAGTCCACCTGCAAGTGATCGTAAAATTGACGTACATAGGATATCACAATCGGAATGTTTTCATACAACACATAACTTATTCTAGATTCCGCCAGAAAATCTAAAACTTCACGAAATCCCTGCGCCTCAGGGATGTTATGGGCAGGATTCAGTACCATATTGTGCTTGGGAACAAAAGCACGAAGCGCCATATCTGCACAATACATAAAATTGTTAGATTATTATTAAAAATCAATAAAGTTGTTTAAATTCAAATTTGTTTTATCTTGTATTTGATTAAATACAAAATCTAACACAATTAAATTTCCACAAGTTTAATAAAATTTAAATTCAACAAAATAAATGAAGTACAGATTCGAGAGTAACAGATTCGAAGTGCCCATATTCGAATGTAATGGACAGATTCGAATATACCCTATTCGATTCTGATGGACAGATTCGAATATCTGGTCATCTCGAATCTATTGATAGATTCGAGAAACCCATGATCAGATTCGAATGTCCATTATCAGATTCGAAAGGCCGACATCCCTTTTTTCAACAAAAATCCAAGATTTTAACCATTTTGAACTAGGTAAATCACATACTTTAGTTCAACTAAGTTCTAATCACTGATTTATGCCTTTAATTTGATATTTTATAGGTCCTAACTTAGTTATTTATGAATAACCCTATTTTGACAAATAAAACATCAAAATGTGATGTTTAAGCCCAAATTTGTGTATGAAACCACCAAAATCTTGTACAATCATGTTGCTTATACCTAGATTTGAAAGTAGAATCGACCACAAAAGCTTTAGAATCGACGAAATGTCGTTTAGTAGAAATACGATAGACTCGAGAATAGATTCGAGATCGCCAGTGACAGATTCGAGAGATCAGATTCGAGAACAGTGAGAAGTAAATGCCTTCACTGTGGACCTTTATATACTAACTACCTTCGAGTCTATGTGTAGATTCGAGTCTACTGACAGATTCGAGAACTTCAAATTCGAGTCTGTCTTAGATTCGAAGCTACAAACACTTAGAAAAATTTCGGAAATTTTGAAATAATCTCAACTTTTTCCAACTATTTTCTACTGTGTAGTGTAACCAGATAAACTATGCCAAATCTTTTACCCTAAGCTCAGATATTTCACGCATTGTATATTTTATCCAACTTTGAATGCACCCTCAGTAACTTTTGACCTTTTACCTAAGTAAAAATAAAATAAAATAAGCTAAGGTAAAAATAAAATTAAAATAAAATAAAATTTTGACTAAAAAATTTAATCTAGACTTAAGTTATAAAAATAAATTTACAAGCTAAGCTAAATACCAAACAACATATTTTTGGTGAGTATAGTCTAAGAAAGGTTCAATCAGATAGCGATGTCCGATACTAACTTTCAGTACTTAAACTTTCACACTTAGGAATTTTTTGAATTCCTTTGATTGTTTGTCGTGTCATACCCATTTAGCCGATTGTTGGTATTTTACCCTGTTAGACACTCTACATTTCGGAATATCCCTTGGCCTTTTTATTTATCAGGAAATTATCTTACGTGACTCAGACATAGACATACTTTTATGATCAAGGCACACAGACAAAATTCTAACTTGTTGGTATTTGCAAACTTTCTTTAAAAGACAAACATCGGACACAGGTCTGTATTCTCATACAACAAAGTGTCTTAGTTCGACTTAAGGTTTAACTTTAAAGTTAGCAGATAGCGGTGACAGGTCTGTACTGACGTACAACAAAGCGACATGTCTGCTAACCCGAATCTAAACAGAGACAACAGGTCTGTACTTACGTACAACAGAGTTGCATGTTTTCGACTCTCAGTTTTTCATGATATTTCTATTCTTTCCATTTTCAGACGTATTTGATGTTGCTATACATCCCCAGAAAGTTTGCATACCTCATTTAGACTCAATGTTTGTATGTCTTGTACATAAAAATTAAGACCGATTGGTCGTACATCTAGGTTAGTGACACGCTTGACTTTTTCAAGAATATTTTATTAGCCTTGAGATTCCCTATATGTATTATGCCTACCAACACATCGAACTAAATAAAGTATAACACTTAGGATTTAGTTGCATTATGTGTGAAAGCCTATATACTTAGAGTCTGTAACGACGGTGCTAATTTTCGTCACTTTGAACCTATGTATCTAAGACTTAACTCTTTTTCTGATATTCTTTTTTTTTTGTATTTTTGTAATTTTCTCTCTTTTTTCTTTTGTTTTTCATAGCAAAACGCATTAAACTAAGCTAATCTACTGACTTACTAAAAATAGAAACTTACTAAAAATAGAAGCTTTCCTAAATTAGAAACTTTCCTAAAATAGAAACTTTCCTAAATTAGCAGACTACTGTAAAAAGAAAGAAATATAACAACTATAAAAGGAAATAAAATACTACTAAGGTCAATTTACTCTGGGTTGCGCATTCCATTAAGTTGAATTAAATACTCAAATCGTGACTTATCAAACGCTTTGGTAAATAAATCAGCATTATTATCTTCAGTCGCCACCTTTACCAGTTTGATTAAATTCTTTTCAGCACAATCACGAATAAAATGATGCCTTATGTCTATGTGCTTTTTTTTACTGTGTTTAACTGGATTATTTGTTATCGCAATAGTAGATTGATTGTCTATCCTAATTGGAGTTTGAGTGTAAGCCAAACCGTAATCCCGCAATTGTTGTTGTATCCACAGAACCTGTGAACAGCAACTACCAGCAGCTACATACTCGGCCTCGCACGTTGACACGGCTACCGATGTTTGTTTCTTGCATTGCCAGGACACCAATCTCCCTCCTAGGAACTGACAACCTCCAGTCGTTGATTTGCGCGTCAAGCTGCATCCTCCGTAGTCAGAATCCGTGAACGCCTCCAACTCTAGATCTCCCTCCGCGTGATACCAAAGTCCCAGCTTCGGTTTCGACTTGAGGTATCGTAGAATCCGTTTCACAGCTTTCATATGCATCTCCTTCGGATTCGCTTGAAACCTAGCACAAATACACACAGCAAACATAATGTCAGGTCTTGAAGCAGTTAAATACATAAGTGATCCAATCATGGCCCGATATAACGTCGGATCCACATCGGTATCACTTTCAGTACCCGGTCCGAGATTATGATTCACTTGAGTCGGCGTGCTGAAATGGGCAGTCAATTTTGTTCCTTCCATCCCGAAACGCTCCAATATGTCATAGACATACTTGGTCTGATGGATAAACATGCCTTCCTTCTTTTGGTCAACTTGTAACCCTAAAAAGAAATTCAACTCTCCCATAGCACTCATCTCGAACTTAGACTTCATAACCTTCTCGAAATCTTTGCACATCTGTTCGTCTGATGATCCAAAAATGATATCATCTACGTACACTTGTACCAAGATAAAATGATCTCCCTTTCTCTTCACAAATAGAGTACTATCTATCCTACCCCTCTCAAAGCCATTTTCTAAAAGATGGTTGGATAGAGTCTCATACCATGCCCTGGGTGCCTGATGTAATCCATAAAGAGCCTTATCTAATCGATATACTCTATCAGGATATTTAGGATCTATAAACCCGGGCGGCTGTTCTACATACACCAACTCCTTCACTTTCCCATACAGGAAAGCACTCTTAACATCTAACTGATATACCTTAAATCCCTTGAAGGAGGCAAAAGCTAAAAACAACCTAATTGCTTCTAACCTTGCTACTGGTGCAAACACTTCGTTGTAATCGATTCCCTCCTCTTGGTTGAAACCCTTTACAACTAATCTCGCCTTGTTGCGCGTGACTATACCCCGATCGTCTCTCTTGCACTTAAAACCCCATTTGGTTCCTATTGCAATCTCCCCTCGAGGTAACGGAACTAACTCCCACACTTCTAGTTTCCTAAATTGTGAAAGTTCTTCCTGCATCGCTTCAACCCAGGAATTGTCCTTAAGTGCCATTTGCACATTTTTGGGCTCTACTTGCGATATGAAACACGAATATAGACATGTGTGATATGCCTCGGAGTCGTTTATCATCGACAACAACACAGTGTTGTTATTTACACTACTCCGAGTCCTCACACCCTCGTTGGGATTTCCTATGATGCTATCTATAGGATGGTTCTTGTTAATCCTAGAGGTCTCTATTTCGTCTACCCTTAGATTATCTCCTAAGTTGGATCCTATTTCACCTAAAGGGGGAACAGGCTCAGCTTCCACATTCTCTTCCTCACGGACGTTTTCCTCAGAGGCTGAACTTGATGCTTGAGTCTGATTCTCAGTGTTAGGTTCTTCTGGATTAGCAACTTCTGGAGACCCATCTACAGTCGCAGTAGGCTCGGACGTAGATTCGAACGTGGTCCTTGGAAAAATATGGCCATCGTCATTTAGGTGCAACGTCGCCATGTCTTTATCGATTGTACCTGCAGTATCATCCAAAGGAATGTTAAATGACTCAAATAACTTATCATAGTCAAATATCCATTCCGGACCAGTTTGGGGTTCATGTGTATAACTTGTGACTTCAATATTATACACAATCTCCACAGTACCACTCTTTTTGTTAAAAACCCGTTTGTTTGGTGAGTTTGGCACCTATACCTTAGGAGTAATCCTTCGTCAGCCTTTTCACCAAACTTTCGTTGATGTTTTGTTCCTTAAAAAGTGTGGCAATGGTACTCCCAACACGGTTTCGAATCCAGTTAAGTTAGGTGCGCCCCTTTTATTCAAAATTTCATAACAGTTTTGTTCAAATGATTTGACTGTAAGGGACTTCTATTTAAATATATGGGGCACCGCGGTATTTCAATGCCTCCCCCAAAACTGGTAGGAAAGCTTTAATCGAGCATAGTCCTTGCTCAGTCCTCAATCAACTGTTCTGTTTTTACGTTTCGGCCCCCATTCTGTTGAGTGTTCTCATGGGTGCAACTGAACTTGATGCACGATTGCCTTGATAGGCAATATACACCAATTAAACAGAAGTTTTTTAAATTCAAGTCCCATTATCACTACGAATATGTTTAACCCTTGTTCGTAAGGAATTCTCCACTTGGTCTAAGAACCCGATGAGCTTGTAGCCGTCCTCGTCCTTAACGTACCTAAAAAAGAAAACCCATGAAAACCTGAGTAACGTCAGTGATAACTAAGGCAAAACCAACTACCTCCCTATACTCCTTTGTTGATAGGGCCGAAAGGTCCATTAAGCAATAAATCGAATGTCGAGGTTATGGAGTTCAGCTTCTTGGACTTGTGTGTCTTTTTATGTTGCTTGCCCTTCATGCACGGTAGACACTTGTCTTCAAACTGAAAGCTCTTCAGAGGCACACCTTGCACCAGACCATTCTTCGTTATGTAGTTCATTTTCCTTAGGTGCAAGTGAGCCATGCGTCTGTGCCACAAAACCGATTCCGTCTCCGAAGCTTTTGATAGTAAGCAGATCGGACCCATCGAATTATCTGGCTTGTTCATATCGAGCATGTACAAGTCATTCTTCCTTGGAGCCCGCATCAATATCAAATCTTCAGGAATTTTGAATCCCGGCTTGAGCACTAACGCCTCAGTGTC